>JBBHAA010002763.1:0-2500 GCA_037953035.1 Aquarana catesbeiana
TGGTTTAGGTGCGACTACGCGCGGCGCACACACTGGGCTAGGTGCGACTACGCGCGGCGCACACACACACACTGGGCTAGGTGCGACTACGCCCGGCGCGCGCACACAGCACGCACGCACACACACACACACACACTGGGCTAGGTGCGACTACGCGCGGTGCGCAAACACACGCTGGGCTAGGTGCGACTACGCGCGGCGCACACACACACTGGGCTAGGCGCGGCGCGCGCACACACACACACACACTGGGCTAGGTGCGACTACGCGCGGGGCGCACACACACTGGGCTAGGTGCGACTACGCGCGGGGCGCGCGCACGCACGCACACACACACACACACACACACACACACACACTGGGCTAGGTGCGACTACGCGCGGCGCTCGCACACTGGGCTAGGTGCGACTACGCGCGGCGTGCGCGCACACACACACACACACACTGGGCTTGGCGCGGCGCGCACCACACACTGGGCTAGGTGCGACTACGCGCGGCACACACACTGGGCTGGTGCGACTACGCGCGGCACACACACTGGGCTAGGTGCGACTACGCGCGACACGCACACACACACTGGGCTAGGTGCGACTACGCGCGGCATGCACACACACACTGGGCTAGTGCGACTACGCCCGGCGCGCGCACACACGCACGCACGCACACACACACACACACACACTGGGCTAGGTGCGACTACGCGCGGTGCGCAAACACACGCTGGGCTAGGTGCGACTACGCGCGGAGCACACACACACTGGGCTAGGCGCGGCGCGCGCGCACACACACACACACACACACACACACACACACTGGGCTAGGTGCGACTACGCGCGGGGCGCACACACACTGGGCTAGGTGCGACTACGCGCGGCATGCGCGCACAGGCTTGGCGCGGCGCACCAACACTGGGCTAGGTGCGACTACGCGCGGCACACACACTGGGCTAGGTGCGACTACGCGCGGCGCTCGCACACTGGGCTAGGTGCGACTACGCGCGGCGTGCGCGCACACACACACACACACTGGGCTTGGCGCGGCGCGCACACACACACTGGGCTAGGTGCGACTACGCGCGGCACACACACTGGGCTAGGTGCGACTACGCGCGGCACACACACTGGGCTAGGTGCGACTACGCGCGACACGCACACACACACTGGGCTAGGTGCGACTACGCGCGGCACGCACACACACACTGGGCTAGGTGCGACTACGCCCGGCACGCACACACACACACTGGGCTAGGTGCGACTACGCGCGGCACGCACACACACACTGGGCTAGGTGCGACTACGCGCGGCACACACACTGTGCTAGGTGCGACTACGCGCGGCGCACAAACACACACACTGGGCTAGGTGCGACTACGCGCGGCACACACACTGGGCTAGGTGCGACTACGCGCGGCGCACACACACACACACTGGCCTAGGTGCGACTACGCGCGGCGCACACACTGGGCTAGGTGCGACTACGCGCGGCGCACACACACACACTGGGCTAGGTGCGACTACGCGCGGCGCGCGCGCACACACACACACACTGGGCTAGGTGCGACTACACGCGGCACACACACACTGGGCTAGGTGCGACTACGCGCGGCGCGCACACACACACTGGGCCAGGTGCGACTACGCCGCACACACACGCGCGCCACACACTGGCGTGTAGGACACACTGGGCTAGGTGCGACTACGCGCGCCGCGCACACACTGGCGTGGACTACGCGCGCGCCCACTGGGCTAGGTGCGACTACGCGGCACCCATGGGCTAGGTGTGACTACGCGCGCCGCCACACACGCGCACTGGGCTAGGTGCGACTCGCGCGACACGCACACACACACTGGGCTAGGTGCGACTACGCGCGGCACGCACACACACACTGGGCTAGGTGCGACTACGCGCGGCACGCACGCACACACACACACTGGGCTAGGTGCGACTACGCGCGGCACGCACACACCACTGGGCTAGGTGCGACTACGCGCCGGCACACACACTGGGCTAGGTGCGACTACGCGCGCGCACACACACACTGGGCTAGGTGCGACTACGCGCGCACACACACACTGGGCTAGGTGCGACTACGCGCGGACACGCACGCACACACACACTGGGCTAGGTGCGACTACGCGCGGCACGCACACACACACTGGGCTAGGTGCGACTACGCGCGGCACGCACACAACACACTGGGCTAGGTGCGACTACGCGCGACACGCACACACACACTGGGCTAGGTGCGACTACGCGCGACACGCACACACACACTGGGCTAGGTGCGACTACGCGCGGCACGCACACACACACTGGGCTAGGTGCGACTACGCGCGGCACGCACACACACACACTGGGCTAGGTGCGACTACGCGCGGCACGCACACACACACTGGGCTAGGTGCGACTACGCGCGGCACACACACTGGGCTAGGTGCGACTACGCGCGGCGCAC
This sequence comes from Aquarana catesbeiana, assembly GCA_037953035.1. Lineage (NCBI taxonomy): Eukaryota > Metazoa > Chordata > Amphibia > Anura > Ranidae > Aquarana > Aquarana catesbeiana. The sequence continues at coordinate 2,456 of JBBHAA010002763.1, forward strand.
AAACACACACACTGGGCTAGGTGCGACTACGCGCGGCACACACAC
>JBBHAA010002763.1:7500-317590 GCA_037953035.1 Aquarana catesbeiana
GGCGTGCGCGCGCGCACACACACACACACTGGGCTTGGCGCGGCGCGCACACACACACTGGGCTAGGTGCGACTACGCGCGGCACACACACTGTGCGACACGCACAGACACACTGGGCTAGGTGCGACTACGCGCGACACGCACACACACACTGGGCTAGGTGCGACTACGCGCGGCACGCACACACACACTGGGCTAGGTGCGACTACGCGCGGCATGCACACACACACACTGGGCTAGGTGCGACTACGCGCGGCACGCACACACACACTGGGCTAGGTGCGACTACGCGCGGCACACACACTGGGCTAGGTGCGACTACGCGCGGCGCACAAACACACACACTGGGCTAGGTGCGACTACGCGCGGCACACACACTGGGCTAGGTGCGACTGCGCGCGCGCGCACACACACACACACACACACACTGGCCTAGGTGCGACTACGCGCGGCGCACACACTGGGCTAGGTGCAACTACGCGCAGCGCACACACACACACTGGGCTAGGTGCGACTACGCGCGGCGCGCGCGCACACACACACACTGGGCTAGGTGCGACTACGCGCGGGGCGCGCACACACACACACACACACACACACACACACACACACACACACACACTGGGCTAGGTGTGACTGCACGCAGAGTGCACGGCTGAGGGGTATGCGCCTGCGCATGGGGTGCAGAGGGGTGACAGCGCCCTTGGCACCCCCTCAAGTCAGAGGCGTTGCTATGGGGGTGCGGGGGGTGCGGCCCGCACCGGGTGACACCCACCAGAGGGGTGACACCGGGGCTGCCGCTAAACACTACTATAGATTGCCTCGGAGCGGTGCGAGCAGGGCATCCAGCAGTGCGGGGGAAGCTGCCTATAACACTCCCCCTTCAGGTTAAGCTGTCACTCGGAGATCTCCAATATCTCCGAGGCAGCCGAAGTTGGTGGGCGGAGCTGGGGGTGTGGCTGCGCCGCCTCCTCCACTCCTCCCACAGACCCCTTCACACTGGCTGATCCCGCAGCTGAAGCAGATAGTGGGCGGAGCTGGGGGTGTGGCCGCGCCGCCTCCTCCACTCTCTCCACTCCTCCCACAGACCCCTTCACACTGGCTGATCCCGCAGCTGAAGGAGATAGTGGGCGGACCTGTGGGTGTGGCCGCGCCGCCTCCTCCACTCCTTCCACAGACCCCTTCACACTGGCTGATCCCGCAGCGGAAGGAGATAGTGGGCGGACCTGTGGGTGTGGCCGCGCCGCCTCCTCCACTCCTTCCACAGACACATTCACACTGGCTGATCCCGCAGCGGAAGGAGATAGTGGGCGGACCTGTGGGTGTGGCCGCGCCGCCTCCTCCACTCCTTCCACAGACACATTCACACTGGCTGATCCCGAAGCTGAAGGAGATAGAGGCCAGGACACAGCAGACCCGCCCAAGTTCATCTGCAGGAATGAGGCATGCTGTAAGTTACTGCACAGCACGCTCTCACTGCATAGAGTCCTAACCTGCCCTGTGACACCCCAACCTGCTCTACACTACCCCAACCTGCCCTGCGCCAGTCATGCAAACCTGCTCTATACCACCCCAACCTGACCTGTGTTACCCACACCTGCCCTATACCACCCTAACATGCCCTGTGCCACCCCAACCTGCCCTGTGCTACTCCAACCTGCCCTGTGCCACCCCAACCTGCCCTATACCATTTCAACCTGCCCTGTGCCACCCCATCTGCCCTATACCACTTCAACCAGTACCACCCCAACCTGCCCTGTGCCACCCCAACCTGCCCTATACCACTTCAACCTGCCCTGTACCACCCCAACCTGCCCTGTGCCACCCCAACCTGCCCTATACCACTTCAACCTGCCCTGTACCACCCCAACCTGCCCTGTGCCACTTCAACCTGCCCTATACCACTTCAACCTGCCCTATACCACTCCAACTTGTCCTGTGCCACTCCAACCTGCCCTATACCACTCCAACCTGCCCTGTACCACCCCAACTTGTCCTGTGCCACTCCAACCTGCCCTATACCACCCCAACCTGCCTTGTACCACCCCAACTTGCCCTATACCACTTCAACCTGCCCTGTACCACCCCAAGCTGCCCTGTGCCACCCCAACCTGCCCTATACCACTTCAACCTGCCCTGTACCACCCCAACCTACCCTATACCACTTCAACCTGCCCTGTACCACCCCAACCTGCCCTGTGCCACTTCAACCTGCCCTATACCACTTCAACCTGCCCTATACCACTCCAACCTGCCCTATACCACCCCAACTTGTCCTGTGCCACTCCAACCTGCCCTATACCACCCCAACCTGCCTTGTACCACCCCAACTTGCCCTATACCACCCCAACCTGCCCTGTGCCACCCTAACCTGCCCTGTACCACCCCAACTTGTCCTGTGCCACTCCAACCTGCCCTGAGGAACCCCAAACCGGCCCTATGCCACTCCAACCTGCCCTGTAACGCTCCAACCTGCCCTGTGCCATCCCAACCTGCCCTGTACCACCCCAATCTGCCAATATACCACTCTAACCTTCCAATATACCACCACAACCTGCCCTATACCACTCCAACCTGCCCTGTGCCACCCTAACCTGCCCTGTACCACCCCAACTTGTCCTGTGCCATTTCAACCTGCCCTGTGCAACCCCAACCTGCCCTATACCACTTCAACCTGCCCTGCGCCACCCCAACCTGCCCTATACCACTTCAACCTGCCCTGTGCCACCCCATCTGCCCTATACCACTTCAACCTGCCCTGTACCACCCCAACCTGCCCTATACCACTTCAACCTGCCCTGTGCCACCCCAACCTGCCCTGTGCCACCCCAACCTGCCCTATACCACCCCAACCTGCCCTATACCACTTCAACCTGCCCTGTACAACCCCAACCTGCCCTGTGCCACTTCAACCTGCCCTATACCTCTCCAACCTGCCCTGTACCACCTCAACTTGTCCTGTGCCACTCCAACCTGCCCTATACCACCCCAACCTGCCTTGTACCACCCCAACCTGCCCTATACCACCCCAACCTGCCCTATACCACTCCAACCTGCCCTGTGACACCCTAACCTGCCCTGTACCACCCCAACTTGTCCTGTGCCACTCCAACCTGCCCTGAGCCACCCCAACCTGCCCTATGCCACTCCAACCTGCCCTGTGCCATCCCAACCTGCCCTGTACCACCCCAACTTGCCTTTTACCACTCCAACCTGCCCTGTACCACCCCAACTTGCCTTTTACCACTCCAACCTGCCCCGTACCACCCCCATCTGCCAATATATCACCCATACCTTCCAATATACCACCACAACCTGCCCTATACCACCCCAACCTGCCACTATACCACCCTATACTACCCTAACCTGCCACTATATCACCCTACACTATAATTTACAGGGGCCGGTTTGGGGTGCGTCCCATGACCGTGCGCTGCATGCAGGGTGCTGGGAGCCTAGACATGAGGGGGGTGACACCATGTTTTACCGCACCAGGTGACACCAACCCTAGTGACGCCACTGCCTCAAGTACAAAGTTGTCTTTCCCAGTCCAGAGCTCCCACCAGTGTCTCTCCCACCACCTAGAACATTTCGGAGATTGGGGGTGCAGAGGAATACTCACACATTGTGTCCGGGCAGGCTGTCAGTCAGGAGACGCTTCTCTCTGTGTAGAATATCACCAGGACCGATCCGCTCCTCACTACACTGAGCAGAGCTGCGTCTCCACCTTTTATAGACGGGCTCTGACGTCACGGTGCATTCCCCGCCCCTTCTCTTCAGCTCTGTGCTGTGGTTATTTGAGCCTCATAGCGGAGGACTGTCTGTGTGTAGAAGTAGTATTGGTAGCAGCAGCAGTAGTGAGGGGGACAGAGATGTTGATCCAACACTCCGCGAGGTGTCAGTTCTGTGAAAGTTTCAGTGATGTAATGAGGACATTCACTCACTGCGAATGTCTCTGCTATCCTTCTCCTCCTTCATCACAGTGTCTAATTTTAATTCTAATCCAGCAAGCACACTGTGTTACCCGTGACGAACACACTGGGTTAGGTGCAGCGATTGCACTGTGCGTTCGTCACCCTGGGTTTGGAGAGGCGATCCTAACCCAGTGCGCACTGGGCTAGGTGCGACTACGCGCGACGCACGCACACTGGGCTAGGTGCGACTACGCGCGGCGCGCGCACACTGGGCTAGGTGCGACGGCGCGCGCACACTGGGCTAGGTGCGACTACGCGCGCACACTGGGCTAGGTGCGACTACGCGCGGCGCGCGCACACTGGGCTAGGTGCGACTACGCGCGGCGCGCGCACACTGGGCTAGGTGCGACTACGCGCGGCACGCGCACACTGGGCTAGGTGCGACTACGCGCGGCGCGCGCACACACTGGGCTAGGTGCGACTACGCGCGGCGCGCGCACACACTGGGCTAGGTGCGACTACGCGCGGCGCGCGCACACACTGGGCTAGGTGCGACTACGCGCGGCGCGCGCACACTGGGCTAGGTGCGACTACGCGCGGCACGCGCACACTGGGCTAGGTGCGACTACGCGCGGCGCGCGCACACACTGGGCTAGGTGCGACTACGCGCGGCGCGCGCACACACTGGGCTAGGTGCGACTACGCGCGGCGCGCGCACACACTGGGCTAGGTGCGACTACGCGTGGCGCGCACACACTGGGCTAGGTGCGACTACGCGCGGCGCGCACACTGGGCTAGGTGCGACTACGCGCGGCGCGCACACTGGGCTAGGTGCGACTACGCGCGGCGTGCACACTGGGCTAGGTGCGACTACGCGCGGCGCGCACACTGGGCTAGGTGCGACTACGCGCACACACTGGGCTAGGTGCGACTATGCGCGCGCACACACACACACTGGGCTAGGTGCGACTATGCGCGCACACACACACACTGGGCTAGGTGCGACTATGCGCGCACACACACACACTGGGCTAGGTGCGACTATGCGCGCACACACACACACACACACTGGGCTAGGTGCGACTATGCGCGCACACACACACACACTGGGCTTGGTGCGACTATGCACACACACACACACACACAGGGCTAGGTGCGACTACGCGCGGCGCACACTGGGCTAGGTGCGACTACGCGCGGTACACACACACTGGGCTAGGTGCGACTACGCCCGGCGCGCACACACACACACTGGGCTAGGTGCGACTATGCGCGGTGCACACACACGCTGGGCTAGGTGCGACTATGCGCGGCGCGCGCGCACACACACACACACACACGCTGGGCTAGGTGCGACTACGCGCGGCACACACACTGGGCTAGGTGCGACTACGCGGGGCGCGCGCACGCACACTGGGCTAGGCGTGGCGCGCTCACACACACACACTCTGGGCTAGGCGCACCGCACGTGCGCACACACTATGCTAGGTGCGACGCGCACACACACACTATGCTAGGTGCGACGCGCGCGCGCGCACACACACACTGGGCTAGGTGCGACTACGCGCTGCGCAGTCGCACCTAGTCCAGTGCACACTGGATTAGGCTCGCCGCTCTGAACCCAGCGTGCGATCGCCTAACCCTGTGTGTGCGCCGTGCCTAACCCAGTGCGCTTGCATGCACAGTCGCACCTAGCCCAGTGCGCTTGCCGCGCAGTCGCACCTAGCCCAGTGCGCTTGCCGCGCAGTCGCACCTAGCCCAGTGCGCTCGCTGTGCACAATCGCAGCTAGCCCAGTGCGCTCACCACGCGCAGTGGGCTAGGTGTGACTGCGCGTGGCGAATGGACACGCGTAGTCGCACCTAGCCCAGGTGTGACTGTGCGTGCAAGTGCACTGGGTTTGGCGCGGCGAGCCTAATTCAGTGTGCATTGGGCTAGGTGCGACTGTGTGTGGCAAGCTCATTGTGCTAGGCACAGGGAGCGCACTGAGCTAGGTGTGACTGCACGCAGAGCGCACGGCTGAGGGGTATGCGCCTGCGGTGCAGAGGGGTGATAGCGCACTTGGCACCCCCTCAAGTACAAAGTTGTCTTTCCCAGTCCAGAGCTCCCACCAGTGTCTCTCCCACCACCTAGAACATTTCGGAGATTGGGGGTGCAGAGGAATACTCACACATTGTGTCCGGGCAGGCTGTCAGTCAGGGGACGCTTCTCTCTGTGTAGAATATCACCAGGACCGATCCGCTCCTCACTACACTGAGCAGAGCTGCATCTCCACCTTTTATAGACGGGCTCTGACGTCACAGTGCATTCCCCGCCCCTTCTCTTCAGTGGTGGTAGTAGCAGCAGCAGTAGTGAGGGGGACAGAGATGTTGATCCAACACTCCGCGAGGTGTCAGTTCTGTGAAAGTTTCAGTGATGTAATGAGGACATTCACTCACTGCGAATGTCTCTGCTATCCTTCTCCTCCTTCATCACAGTGTCTAATCTAAATTCTAATCCAGCAAGCACACTGTGTTACCCGTGACGAACGCACTGGGTTAGGCACGACTGAGTGCGGCGAACACACTGGGTTAGGCGCGGCAATAGTACTGTGCATTTGCCGCACTGGGTTAGGTGCAGCGATTGCACTGTGCGTTCGCAACACTGGGTTTGGAGAGGCGATCCTAACCCAGTGCGCACTGGGCTAGGTGCGACTGTGCGTGGCGAGCACACTGGGTTAGGCACCACTGCGCGCGGCGAACGCACTGGGTTAGGCGCCACTGCGCGCAGCGAACGCACTGGGTTAGGCGCGGTGATCGCACTGTGTTAGACGCAGAGAGCGCACTGGGCTAGGTGCGACTGCGCGTGGCAAGCGCACTGTGCTAGGTGCGACTGTGCGTGGCGAGAGCACTGGGTTAGGCATGACTGCGCGCAGCTAACGCACTGTGCTAGGCGCGGCAATTGTACTGTGCATTTGCCGCACTGGGTTAGGTGCAGCGATTGCACTATGCGTTCGCCACACTGGGTTTGGAGAGGCGATCCTAACCCAGTGCGCACTGGGCTAGGTGCGACTGTGCGTGGCGAGCGCACTGGGTTAGGCACCACTGCGCGCGGCGAGCGCACTGGGTTGGCGCGACTGCGTGCGGCGAATGCACTGGGTTAGGCGCGGCGAGCGCACTGGGCTAGTTGCGACTGCGCGTGGCGAGCGCACTGGGCTAGGCACGGCTGCATGCGGCAAACGCACTGGGTTAGGCGCGGTAATCGCACTGTGTTAGACGCAGAGAGCACGCTGGGCTAGGTGCGACGGCGAGCGCACTGGGCTAGGTGCGACTGCACGTGGCAAGCGCACTGTGCTAGGTGCGGCGAGCGCACTGTGTAACTGCATATGGCGAGCGCACTGGGCTAGGTGCGACTGTGAGCGGCGAGCGCACTGGGTTAGGCATGACTGCGAGCAGGTAACGCACTGTGCTAGGCGCGGCGATCGTACTGTTTGTTTGCCGCACGCCTAATCCAGTGCACACTGGGCTAGGTGCGACTGCGTGCGGCGAACGCACTGGGTTAGGCGCGGTGAGCGCACTGGGCTAGTTGCGACTGCGCCTGGCGAACGCACTGAGCTAGGTGCGACTGCGCGTGGTGAGCGCACTGGGCTAGGCACGGCTTCACGTGGCAAACGCACTGGGTTAGGCGCAGTGATCGCACTGTGTTAGACGCAGAGAGCGCGCTGGGCTAGGTGCGACTGCGTGCGTTGGGCGCACTGGGCTAGGTGTGACTGCACGTGGCAAGCGCACTGTGCTAGGTGCGGCGAGCGCACTGTGTAACTGCATGTGGCGAGCGCACTGGGCTAGGTGCGACTGCGTGGCGAACACACGGGTTTAGGCGTGGCGAGCGCACTGGACTAGTTGCGACTGTGTGCGGCGAGCGCACTGGGTTAGGCGTGACTGCGCGCAGCTAACGCACTGTGCTAGGCACGACAATCGTACTGTTTGTTCGCCGCACTGGGTTCGGCGCGGCGAGCCTAATCCAGTGCACATTGGGCTAGGTGTGACTGTGCGTGGCGAGTATTGAGTCTGTGTGTTGACATTTAATTTACTGTATTTTTCCTGCGAGTGGTTCTAAAGGCAGATTTTTTATTCATTTTTTTAACCTTTATTATATTTTCTATTAATATAGATTTTAGGCTAAACAAAAAAAAACAAAGAAAAAAAACAAAAAAAAAACCTTCTGCATGCAGCTACACCCCCTCCCCCAAACCCTTTTACTTACCTGAGCCCGATCTCCATCCACCAATGTGCACGAGTGCAGCGGCTCTCTGCCTCCTGATTGGCTCAGAGACAGCAACAGGAGCCACTGGCCTCTGCTGGTGCCAATCACAACTGGTGAGGAAGGAGCAGGGGTGGGGCTGAGCTGTGGGGGGGGTGGGGCTGAGCTGTGGGGGGGGGGGGATAGCCAGGAGCTCCAGTTTCTATGTGGTCTCTACATTCAGAATATATAATATTCCTGGGGGGGTAATCAATTTATCTTGACAAAAACAGCTCACCAGACAGGTTCCATAACAGCACCAGAACATGTGCTCAGTCTCCCTCAATCCTGCCTAAGCTCTGTCACAGTGGGACTTCCTGGCGTGTGGGATGATGTCACCATGTCGCTGCCCACTCCACTTCATCATAAGGGTGGTAATGCAGTGAACAGTGGGTGTGGCCAAATTATGTTAACAGTGGGAGGGGCTTAAAGTAGTATGCGACCCTTGGCTTTTTATGACAAGAAGTGCAACATTACCCAATAATTTTTTCCCTCAATATCTGTGTCTACAAGTTCACTTACCCCCCCCCACCAACCCCCCATAAGATATGCTTTGATTGCTGTGCCACAAGCAAATCTCACCCACACATAAACCTCAGCACAATGATTTGTGTGCAGTGAAAATAGAGAGCCAACACTTTGTCTGAGCCTACCCTAAAGAGGAACTTCAATAAAATAGTCAGGAACTGCTTAGCAACCAGAAACTGTTGAGACAATGAAGACTTTGCATAGTGTATATTGCATACTTCTGACCAATCAGTGCTGGGTTTAGTAGTACATAATGCAGAGGTCAGGAATATGCAACACAGTTATTTATTATTATTATTTTTTATTTTTTTAAGGGTTAGGGGTTAAGGTTAGGAGGTAATTATTTATTTATTATTACCTAGTATTCATTTATTGATTATTTTTTATTTGTGTATTTATTTTACATATTTTTTTTAAGGGTTAGGGGGTTAGGTTAGGAGTTATTTATTTATTACCTAGTATTCGTTTATTGAATTTATTTATGATTATTTTTATTTGTGTATTTATTTTACATGTATTTATTCATTTATTCATTTATTATTATTATTATTATTATCATTAATATTATTATTATTTTTTTTTTAAGGATTAGGGGTTAAGGTTAGGAATTATTTATTTATTATTACCTAGTATTCATTTATTGAATTTATTTTTTATTATTTTTATGTATTTGTGTATTTGTTTTACATGCATTTATTCATTTATTATTATTATTTTTTAAGGTTAGGAGTTAAGGGGTAAGGTTGTCTGTAACAGAGTGCAGGGGTCAGGAGAGTGCAAAATTTCCCCCACACGTAATACTACCCAGGCCCCAATTTCTCCTTTCATCAAAGACACCCCCACAAAAAAACAAACAAAAACTTTCTAGCTCTGATCTGCATGCTATCCTCCAAAAGCACAACTCCCCTCTGCAAGCCCCACTTCTCCCCACACAAAAATGTAACAATTTCCATTCCTCCCTGTACAAATCCTCCCTCCTGCTGAAATTCCCCCTTCCAGCACAAATCTCCCCCCCCACCAACACAAGTCCTCTGTCCCCAAATCCCCCCTCTGCACAAAACTTTGCATGTCACAAATTCAACAAGCCCAAAACCCTTTTCCTGCCCCCCCAAAAATGCCCCCTTCCAGCACAAACCCCCTACCTCAAAATCCCTCATCGAAGCACAAATCCACCCCCACCCAAAAAAAAAATCCCCCCCTCCTACCACAAAGTCTTTGTGCCCCACCTAATTTTGTCAGTTCATCAGAAACCGTCTAAAAGTCAAACAGTATATGGCCAGTTTTAGATACCTGGTGCCCAACCTGAAACCTCTGTTGGGGGGGGGGTGGTATGGACCTCCTTAGCTCACCATAACTGCACCCCAGATTTGAAACTCAATACACATTATCTAAACTCTCGGGGGGGAGGGCACAGAGATAAATTAAAACCTGCTAGAGGTTTCAAACCTTCCTCACCATTTCTAAAATGAGGTTTAGCTATAGACGGACTTACAGTATCTCAAAAAAGTAAGTACACCCCTCACATTTTTGTAAATATTTTATTATATCTTTTCATGTGACAACACTGAAGAAATGACACTTGTCTACAATGTAAAGTAGTGAGTGTACAGCTTGTATAACAGTGTAAATTTGCTGCCCCCTCAAAATAACTAAACACACAGCCATTAATGTCTAAGCCGCTGGCAACAAAAGTGAGTACACCCCTAAGTGAAAATATCCAAATTGGGCCCAATTAGCCAGTTTCCCTCCCCAGTGTCATGTGACTCGTTAGTGTTACAAGGTTTTAGGTGTGAATGGGGAGCAGGTGTGTTAAATTTGGTGTTATCGCTCTCACTCTCTCATACTGGTCACTGGAAGTTCAACATGGCACTTCATGACAAAGAACTCTGAGAATCTGAAAAAAAGAATTGTTGCTCTACATAAAGATGGCCTAGGCTATAAGAAGATTGCCAAGACACTGAAACTGAGCTGCAGCACGGTGGCCAAGACCATACAGCTGTATAACAGGACAGGTTCCACTCAGAACAGGCCTCGCCATGGGCAACCAAAGAAGTTGAGGGCACGTGCTCAGCGTCATATCCAGAGGTTGTCTTTGGGAAATAGACGTATGAGTGCTGCCAGCATTGCTGCAGAGGATGAAGGGGGTGGGGGGTCAGCCTGTCAGTGCTCAGACCATACGCCGCACACTGCATCAAATTGGTCTGCATGGCTGTCATCCCAGAAGGTAGCCTCTTCTAAAGATGATGAACTATGCTAGCTAGGTTAAAGGTACTGCTGGTATAAATACTAACCGTCCACACTTCAGTGATATCATTTAGAGAAATAGTATATAAATATTACTCACCTGATACAGAATACAAATACCCATTCCAAGGAATACTCCAATGAGAAGTACTGGGAATGTTTGGAAATTTGAATCAGAATCTGTCAGAGAATAAGTTTATATTAACTATTGTGTGAATTATTATACATTACAGATAATGTAATGTATAGAAACATATATGTGTAAATTCTATATAAGCTTTCATACTGACCTGTAATATCCTTGAAGCAAAGGAGAATTAAGAAAAAAACATAACATGAAACAATATTACCATTCTATATTACACAATAATATTACATTGTCCATGTTTTATACAGTTCAGGTTATTAACCCAATGTATGGACCTGTCCCAGATAATATATTATGTGCCCTCTTAGGGCTCATTTACATTTGCTATGACATCAACACACATTAAAGCGCCTACTGCTTCAACATGCTTTTCTTATGTGCTTTTGATGCTTCAAGAATGCTTTTTTAAAGCTTTAATGAAGCTTGGCAAATGCCCTGTGTGTGTGTTGATTTTCTATTTATTTTAAAGGGGCTCAGTAGAACCCCCAGGTCAGTAGTACCCCCCCCACTCAGCAGATCCCCAGCTCATTAGTACCCCTGTTCAGCAGATCCCCAGGTCAGGTATTGCATGTATAAGAACCGCATCCCACACTCCGCTTGAGTGCGTCCATCAGTACACGGCTTCCTCCATTCTGGACCTTCAGATATCAGATATTACAGCCACATATTGCAACCAACAACCAGGCGAGACTAGCTCAGTTACAAAACTGGAACACTCTTTATTTGAAACTCAGACACATACTTTTATATCCCACAGGAGGACATCCCCTCCTGATCATATTACCTGAACAATACAAACTGTAACCGGAAACATAATTACAAGAACCGACATATACTATAAACATTATGTTAATTAGCCATCTGGGTGACTCAGAGGTATCATTGCAGGTCAGACTTGCTGGTTTCAAGCTCAGAAGGTACAATACACCTTATTACAAATATAAACACAGAACACCTTCAGACAATAGCAGGAGACCCCAGTAGCAGACTGTCTGGCTCATACATTGAACAGAGGCCAATGTGACCAGCTCTTTCAATGAACATGTATAGTTCACAAATTAGAATCAAACAAACCAGGAATAGTCTTTATATATTTCCTTGGAGATATTGTGGATAAATATTACTGGCCCATCTGAAGTAATCCAAACCACATTCTCAGTGTCAATTAAGTAGTTGTCCATCACTTTCTCGGTCACCCTGTGCCCTTAATAGACACAGGGTTACTTAGACATAAGAGGGGCAAGGAGAGATGAAACAAGGGTTTCCCAACCTCTCCAAGGAATTCTGGGTTCCACGGAACCCCCACTCAAAGTGACTCCCATCACAATAAGATATCCCAGGATGCACTTGGAAACCTACAAGTGAACCAGAAAGATATAATCTGCAGTCACTTCCGGTCCATGTGTATATATTCTGGAGGTGTCTGGTGTGCAGTGTGGAGTAGCAGGAAGGCGAGTGTGGTCTGGACTGGAGCAACTAGCAGATGGTACACTTTTTGCGCAATGTGGGAATGTTATAGTGGAAGGTGAGTGGGGACCAGAGAGAAAGGTCTGAGCGGCAGAGGATCAGCAGAGCTGGGGGACTGGAGCCGATGGTACTAGCAGATGTCACACATGGTGAGCGGGGACTGGCCAGGTAGAAGGATCAGCAAATCAGAGGATCGGTAGACCTGGGGTTTACAACTGAGCAAGGCATCAGCAGAGCTGGGGGCTACTAGTGCGCTGGGGATCAGCAGAGCTTGGGGGTTTCTACTGCGTAAGGTGGGGGTACTACTGAGTGGGACATTTTCTGAGTGGTGGTACTAATGAGCTGAGGATCTGTTGAATGATGGTACTAATGAGCTGGAGATCTGCTGAGCAGGGGTATTACTGAGCTAGGAGTACTACAGAGCTGGGGTTCTGCTGAGCCCTTAAAAAAAAAAAAAATAACACATGCAGGGCAATTGCCAAGCTTCATTAAAGCTTTAAAAAAAAGCATCACAGAAGCGTCAAAAATGCATGTTGAAGCGGTAGGTGCTTTAATGTGTGTTAAAAGCAAAAGAAAGTGTAAACGAGCCCTTTAGAGATCCCTTTTTTCTGCACCCCAGACTGTCAGAACCCGCTTGGCATCTTAGTGTTACATTCTTCATTTTCCAGGCTCAGGAGCGGTCTATTCAGATTCTAAATCGGGATCATTTGTCTGATACTCTGACCACAGATTAAAAAAAATGTGGTATCTGTAATAACATTGTATTAAAAGCATACTGGCAGAAAACATACCACTTATACATATTTATTACAATCAGACTTTAAGGAGAACAGCTAACCATGGTGCAGCACTACTATGGCTACATAATGAACAAATACTTCTGTGCTACAAACATTTAGGCAGAATGACATCAGAAATCATTTTCCCTGTAATAGAAGAAGAAGAAGATTACCGGTATGTGGATGTGAGTAGAATCCAGGAGTCGTCTTTTGGGGTGTTCATCATGGTCCAGCACCCACTGCTTGTGTTCAGGTGGGTTCGGAGCTCAGGGTGACTACGGACCGTCAGATTGTCACAGTGGACTTCAGCTAGAATCCATACAGAATCAGTACAGGTCCGAACCAGCAACAGGACCCTGGACCTCTGAGGACACTTCATGTTACAGTCACCGAAATCCAAACCTCGTCTCCCATACACGGTTCCTGGTAATACTGAGATGTTCCAGATGAACACAAGATCTGGGGAGGGAAAAATATATCTTTTTATGTCAGAGAATTATTGCATTATTTTGGATGTTGAGAGTCCAGAGATCTTGAAAGAAGAAAGATTTGTGTTTATAAAAAAAAACCCCACAAACAAACCATATAGAACAGATAAAAGAATAGGATAGTGGGGGCAGTGCAATGCTGGGACAAGGTCACCTGGAGCCGAGGGTGAACATGCCAAACTGCGCACCCCTCCAAGATGTAGGAGCATTATGTGTCAGTAAAAATCCCCCGCACCACCCAAAAAAATTAGAGCACTAATCTGTATGCTCGCCCTCAAGTATTAACCCCCCACCTCTCAGTACAAACTCACCCCCCCTGCTGAAATCTCCCCTCCCAGCACCAATTTTTGCCCCCCATCCCCCCAGCACAAATGACCCCCCAAAAAATAAAGCTCCTCTACCTCTCAAATTTCTCCTCCGAGTACATATCCTCTCCTCCCCCTCCTAGGACGAATCCCCCCTCCTAACATAAATTGTCTTCGAACAAAACATTTCTCCTAGCACAATTCCCCTCATCCCCTCTACCATATCCCCTCTTCTAGCACAAACCCATGTGGGAGACTCAGGTGGGAAGAGGAGTTGACTTGAGGAAGCCGCCGAAGCTGCCCACTACCTAAAAGGGGCAAGTGCGGGGCTGGCAGGCAGGTGGACAGGTTCGCCGATTGGCTCACTGACCAAGCTAGCATTGGGGGAGCAAACAAACAACCCAACCTTAGCCCCTCCACCCCCCCAGCGCTCGTCTTGTCAGTAAGCCAATCGGCGAACCTGTCCACCCGCCTGCCAGCCCCCCACTTACCCCATTAAGGCGGCGGGCAGCTTTGGCGGCTTCCCCCTTAGTCTCTTCCTCTTCCCGCCTGCGTCTCCTCCTTTCTCCCCCCTTCTGCTTCTGGCCAATCCAGTCCCTTCTCTCTTGGATCCACCCTTTTTGAAGCCAAATTAGATCCTCAGGCTCTAATCATGGGTGTAAAAAAAAACTCATTAAAGCGGTTGTATACCTTTTTGTTAACTTTTACTTACAGGTAAGCCTATAATAAGGCTTACCTGTAGGTAAAAAAAATATCTCCTAAACCTGTACGGTTTAGGAGATATTCCCCTCGCAATGAGCCGCTGACTGCAGCGGTGCATGCGCACAGGGGATTCTCGGCTGACAGCCCGGCAAACTCCGGAGCTTGCCGGACTAAAGTCTCCCGCGCGCACGCGTGGGAGTGATGTCATCTCGGCTCCGGCCACTCACAGCGCCGGAGCCGCGATACCCGGAAGACACGCTGAGGGGAAATGTCAGCTCCCTCGGGGTGGACAGGATGAGATGCTGGCACCTCGTTCTAAGGTAAGCAGTGCATACTAGCTCATTATGCCTTTTCCCTTGCAGGTATAGGAAAAAAAAAAAAACGCGGGTATACAACTGCTTTAAAACCCATGCGTCCAGCGCCCTGCATGAAGATTAGGGGACGGCACATGGATTAGGGGGGGTGCCTGCCACCGCTGCTCCTAACAAATCCCCCTAAATTACAACTCCTAGACCACACCCCTAAATTTCTCCTCCTAGAACAATTCTTACCCCCCTTGACTCCCTAATTACCCATTCCAACACAAATCCTCTCCCCTTCAATCTTGTCACAGCACCCCCCCCCCCCCCCCCACACACACACACAATACTATAGTGCCCAGGGCATCTGCCCCTCCTTCCCAACCCTTGTGCCGACGGGACAGAGGAGCACACAGGGGAGCACAGAGGGGACAGGGGAAGTTATGGGGGTCATCAGGAGACTTCCAGCAGACTCTTGTAGGGGAGATCCGGAGGGGGAGATGTGGAGGAGTCGGGTAGAGAGTGGACGGTGAAGGTGCAGAATCCCCCCTCCCATCAGTACATACTGATCACCGCCGCCGGTGTCTTGTCAAATAGAGTCCCCTATCATATAGTGTCCTCCCTGTACTGCGCAGGCGCAGTACGGAGGACAAACGAGACGCCGAAAGTCTCCGAAGTTTAACAGCTGATCATCAGCTGTACACGGCGCCTGCGCTGTTATTCTCACCCTATGTCCAGGATCATTCCCTACTATCCAAGTGGACATAGAGTAAGAATAAATAGTTGCCGAGCGCAGCGAGGCCGTGCCCGAAGCGTGGCGAGCGAAGCGAGCCCGCGAGGGGCCCTCTTACACTGCCATCGCTAAGAACTGCCGAAGCGCCGTGTACAGCTGATGGTCAGCTGATCAACTTCGGACATTTTCGGCATCTCCTTCTGCTCCGTACTGCGCAAGCGCTGCGCCTGCGCAGTACGGAGCGGACACTATCCGATAGGAGGACACTATATGGCAGAACACCGGCCGCCTCCTCTTCTCCCCGGTCACTGTGCGCTGTCTGACTTCTCTCTATACATCGCAGAGACTCTGCATTGGAAATAAAGTTAATTTTCTTGTGTGATTGTCATCCAATCACGGTCTGACAGTCAAGGCTCCCCTTTCCTGATTGGCTGATAGCTGCATGCATGCTCCGATCACACAGCTTAGAGCTGTCTGGGGGATGTGTAATATGACACCTGGCTGTAGACATAGCGGTGGAGCCATATAATGGACATCCCATGATAATCCCTCAGCTTTATCACCGGTGTTCTGTCAAAAGAGCCAAAAGAAGAGAATATTGTGAAGTAAACATGATAACACCGACAGTGAGGGAGAGAGAACAGGGAGAGGGGATAATGGGAAGTCATATTAGCCAGGAATGGTAATAAAGGAACAATGAACATCAATATATACAGTATCTCACAAAAGTGAGTACACCCCTCAGATTTTTGTAAATATTTTCTTCTGTCTTTTCATGTGACAACACTGAAGAAATGACACTTTGCTACAATGTAAAGTAGTGAGTGTACAGCTTGTATAACAGTGTAAATTTACTGTCCCCTTAAAATAACTCAACACACAGCCATTAATGTCTAAACCACTGGCAACAAAAGTGAGTACACCCCTAAGTGAAAATGTCCAAATTGGGCCCAATTAGCCACCCCCCCCCGGTGTCATGTGACACGTTAGTGTTGCAAGGTCTCAGGTGTGAATGGGGAGCAGGTGTGTTAAATTTGGTGTGATCGCTCTCACTCTCTCATACTAGAGAAAAATGAGACCTCCATCATGTCAAATGTAGAGTGTGGTGGTCCCATCCCTGGTATGATAGAACAAGGAAAAATACCCCCTAAATGGGACTTTGACAGACCACCAACTCTATGATAAAAAAATGTCAAATGATATAACAATAAAAAGACGTGACAGCGTCTACACAATACATAAATACATTACATTAAAAAACGGAACAAAAAATGCACAAATACAGATCATAATATCATATGTACTCTCCAAGGGGTGGTGTACCCTGATACCCGACGTGTCCCCAGTATTCTGATACCTTCATCAGGGGTTGAGAGTTGAGTATATTTACATATGTATAAATTCCGATGGGATGATTCTATGTTTACAGAGCACCAAAGGCAATTAAATCAAGTAAGAAGTTCCATGGATGCCAGACCATAATAATGGAAGAGTTGTGAGTGTACTTTGTTTCCAGCATCAGTGAAGGCACGCCATATACTGGACCTGGACATCCACAGGACACATTCACATTGGCACGCCTGGATATTCACCCGCCCATTATGTAGCCCACACTAAAAGCTCTTACGACTATCCATCCCATGCAACTCTGAATTACATTCACTGATGCTGGAAACAAAGTACACTCACAACTCTTCCATTATTATGGTCTGGCATCCATGGAACTTCTTACTTGATTTAATCGCCTTTGGTGCTCTGTAAACATAGAATCATCCCATCGGAATTTATACATATGTAAATATACTCAACTCTCAACCCCTGATGAAGGTATCAGAATACTGGGGACACGTCGGGTATCAGGGTACACCACCCCTTGGAGAGTACATATGATATTATGATCTGTATTTGTGCATTTTTTGTTCCGTTTTTTAATGTAATGTATTTATGTATTGTGTAGACGCTGTCACGTCTTTTTATTGTTATATCATTAAAGGCATTTTTTTATCATAGAGTTGGTGGTCTGTCAAAGTCCCATTTAGGGGGTATTTTCCTTGTTCTATCAATCTCTCATACTGGTCACTGGAAGTTCAACATGGCACCTCATGGCAAAGAACTCTCTGAGGATCTGAAAAAAAGAATGGTTGCTCTACATAAAGATGGCCTAGGCTATAAGAAGATTGCGAAGACCCTGAAACTGAGCTGCAGCACGGTGGCCAAGACCATACAGCGGTATAACAGGACAGGTTCCACTTAGAACAGGCCTCGCCATGGTCCACCAAAGAAGTTGAGTGCACGTGCTCAGCGTCATATCCAGAGGTTGTCTTTGGGAAATAAACGTATGAGTGCTGCCAGCATTGCTGCAGAGGTTGAAGGGGTGGGAGGTCAGCCTGTCAGTACTCAGACCATACGCCGCACACTGCTTCAACAATGATGTTTACTGAAGAAAAGTTTACAGTTTACTGAAGACAAGCAGACTAAGGACATGGATTACTGGAACCATGTCCTGTGGTCTGATGAGACCAAGATAAACTTATTTTATTCAGATGGTGTCAAGCATGTGTGGCGGCAACCAGGTGAGGAGTACAAAGACAAGTAAGTCTTCCCTACAGTCAAGCATGGTGGTGGGAGTGTCATGGTCTGGGGCTGCATGAGTGCTGCCGGCACTGGGGAGCTACAGTTCATTGAGGGAACCATGAATGCCAACATAAACTGTGACATACTGAAACAGAGCATGATCCCCTCCCTTCAGAGACTGGGCTGCAGGGCAGTATTCCAACATGATAATGACCCCAAACACATCTCCAAGACGACCACTGCCTTGCTAAAGAAGCTGAGGGTAAAGGTGATGGACTGGCCAAGCATGTCTCCAGACCTAAACCCTATTGAGTGTAGCGGTACCCCCATGAGGGCTGCTAATAGACTCTATACCCCACTGGTTACCTTGACTCTGCAAATCCTCTCTTACCTCTGACACCTTGGGTTCCATCCTGCAATGCTGCGATAGTAATGAGAAACTTACACAGTATCACTGAACCACTCAGGTATGTTTACTGAGATAAAATGAACACAAAGAATGGCATGAATAAGACACAGTTTTAGTTTAGCAGTAGATAGATCTTATAACTGGTATACAAATGTGTTTAACATAATTCTACAAGACATGTTGTATGGGGGCCCCCCTGCAAATAGCCCCCCCCCTCACAGCTGCCCTAGTGTCAATGCAGTGTGACCTGTGCCACATACAGCGTGACCTGTGCCCAATGCAGCGTGACCTGTGCCCAATGCAGCATGACCTGTGCCCAATACAGCCTGGTCTGCCTGTGCCCCATACAGCCCCACTTATGCAGAGGAAGAGGCAAGCCACCCGGATCAGCAGAGAGCGGGATTGCCTGCTGTAATAGCTTTCATTTGAATTTCCTGTCTTCCCGGGGCTCATCGTCACATAGCCCCACCTCTTGGCCTGACGCCGGGCCAAAAGGTGGAGCTATGTGACGTGAGCCCCGGGAACACTGGAAGTTATAATGAAAGCTCTTACATCGGGCAATTCAGCTCTCTGCTGATACGGACAGCTCGCCTCTTTCTTTCCTCTCTCTTCCCCTGGCTGGGAGACTGTGCCGTCGGTGCTCTTATCCTCACTGGGCCCCACTCGGCTGCGGGCCCCATAGCGCCCGCATGGGTCACTATGGTGGTAGTTACGCCCCTGTACAAGACCTACATGAACTGGTAGACAGAGGAACAAATATCCAACACTAACACATATATTGGATACTTTCCCTCTGTGACCTCAGCACACAGACCAGCAAACAGTGATGAACATATGCATATATTGAACACAATGTAAATCGAACAATATCCTACAAATTGGCTCCCCCTGTGTTTGTAGTTCAATGCTTTGGCAAAGGAATGCAAAGTAGTTGTGCACAGCAAAGAAGAAATGATAAGTGTTCCTTCAGTTCCGGATATCTTCAGCTAGTATGTTGTCATACTGAAGTACAAATTGTAATCAAAAGTAGAAAAAGGGAGAACAGAGATAAACTAATCTGTGCTTTACCTGAAGCAATATTATCACATGTATGCTCCTCTTTAACTGTGTCAGGAAGATGTTCACAGTACTGGCTATAAAGTACAATGGGAAGAATAGGCCCCAAGCGCCTGCTGTGTGAGGTCTGTGAAGAAGTAGATTCACATCCGTGGAATTACAAGTATCACTAGCAAGTAAGGATGGGCTTTATGTTCGGGTCGAACATGAGTTCGACTCAAACATGAGTTCGACTCAAACATTGGCTGTTCGCCAGTTCGCCGAATGGGATTTCCCCACAGAGGAACCCCTAACCAAAAAAAAGCAAAAAAAAAAAAGCGTGGGGGTCCCCCTAAATTCCATACCAGGCCCTTCAGGTCTGTTATGGATATTAAGGGGAACCCCCACGCCAAAATTAAAAAAATATATATAATGGCGTGGGGGTCCCCCTAAATTCCATACCAGGCCCTTCAGGTCTGGTATGGATATTATGGGGAACCCCACACCAAAATTTAAAAAAAAGGCGCAGGGTCCCCCCAAAAATCCATACCAGACCCTTATCCGAGCACGCAACCTGGCAGGCCGCAGGAAAAGAGGGGGGGACGAGAGAGTGCCCCCCCTCCTGAACCGTACCAGGCCACATGTCCTGAACATTGGGAGGGTGCCTGTTTACGTACCCGGGTGACCCTGCCCGCTCTGACAACACGGAGAAAGCCACAGGGAAGTTCCCCGTGCGTCAGAGGAGGGCAGGGTCACTGGGTGGCCCCGCCCTCTGTCATATAAGAAATGTCAGAAGAACCGAAGCGTCACGCGGCGGAAGACTTCAACTGAGGCGGTTTGTGCAGATGGAGTGGAGAAGAAGCCTGGAGGAAGATGCGGGATGAGAAGAGCGGAGGAAGAAGAAGATGGAGAAGAAGAAGATGAAGAAGAAGATGGAGGAAGAACAACACCGAAGGAAGACCAGAAGAAAGAAGATGAAAGAAGAAGAAATTAATAAGGGACTTGTCAAAAACCGTCTCTTGTGTTTTTTAACCTTTGACACTTTTTTTGTGAAATGGTAGGGGTATATTTGTACCCCATTACAAATTCACACAGGGGGAGCGGGATCTGGGGGTCCCCTTGTTAAAGACCCTGAAGGGCCTGGTATGGAATTTAGGGGGACCCCCACGCATTTTGTTTTTATTTTGGTTCGGGGTTCCCCTGTGGGGAAATCCCATGCCGTTTTTATCAATGAACTTTTATGTGTATTGTCGGACCGGCAATTCATTAATAGCCGCGAGTAGTTTTAAATGACTTTTTTTCCTTTGAAATGTCATTTTGCTGTCAGACTGTTCTAAACACAGGAAACATGCGCCCCTTTACAGGCATATTATAGACACCCCCCAGGTACGAAATTTAAAGGCATATTACACTTTTATTGTTTCACTTTAAGCCAGGGCTTGACAAATTTGCTTGGAATCTAGGAGCCAGCTAAAAAAGTTAGGAGCCAGGTTTTTTTTTTTTTTTTAAACGACCGACAAAGCTTTATTTTCAATATAAAAATTAACCAATCTTAAATTTACAGAGACGACTAGAACGAATGTGACTGCTTTTATTTCCTGCCATGCAGGGACATAAGACCGCCATATTCCCGCTAAGGGTCTGAAAAATTGACAGGCGAACCTGATCAGACAGCCCGTGTGAAAGGGGCCAAGCAGGGAGATGACAAATAATAAATTCATTTTAATCAACCACTTCCTTCCCGCAGGACGAATATATACGCCCTGTCTTTGAAGAGAAATACCGTTGTTATGGTAGCAGCTAGCTACCATAACCCCAGTATCTTCTTCAAGAGCCGGCGGTTCTCTTTCAGATAAAAGTGGTCTCTGCAGCAGATTCGCAGCAAGATCACTTTTATCGGCGGCAGGCATTTTTTTTTTCTTTTTTAATGCATTTTAGTGTAAATATGAGATCTGAGGTCTTTTTGACCCCAGATCTCATATTTAAGAGGTCCTGTCATGCTTTTTTTCTATTACAAGGGATTTTTACATTCCTTGTAATAGGAATAAAAGTGACTTTTTTTTTCCTAAAAGAACAGTGAAAAAATAAACGTTAAAATGAATAAGAAAAAAAAAATTTAAATGTGCCCCATCCCTTGTAATAGAAATAAAAGTGACACTTTTTTTTTTTTTTAAACAAACAGTGTAAAAATAAAAAGTAAAATATATAAGAGAAAAAATAATTTTTTTAAACGCGCCCCGTCCCGCCGAGCTCGCTTGCAGAAGCGAACGCATATGCGAGTAGCGCCCGCATATGAAAACGGTGTTCAAACCACACATGTGAGGTATCGCCACGATCGTTAGAGGGAGAGCAATAATTCTAGCCCTAGACCTCCTCTGTAACTCAAAACATGCAACCTGTAGAATTTTTTAAACATCGCCTATGGAGATTTTAAAGGGTAAAAGTTTGTCGCCATTCCACGAGCGGACGAAATTTTGAAGCGTGACATGTTGGGAATCAATTTACTCGGCGTAACATTATCTTTCACAATATAAAAAAAATTGGGCTAACTTTACTGTTTTCTTATTTTTTAATTAAAAAAAGTATTTTTTCCCAAAAAAGTGCGCTTGTAAGTCCGCTGCGCAAATACGGTGTGACAGAAAGTATTGCAATGACCGCCATTTTATTCTCTAGGGTGTTAGAATAAAAAATATATATAATGTTTGGGGGTTCTAAGTAAAGGGAAGGAGATGAGCAGGCAGTGAAAACAGGTAGGGAAAGCTCCATTAGCATTGGTGGATGTCTTGTCATACAAACGGCCACCACCAGAGGGCGCCCGATTGCAGAAGGAACCATAGGACTGCAGTAGGCCGCAAAGCTGGGGCCTCAATTACCGGCGCGGCCCAACGCGATCGCGCCGGGAGGGGGGGGTGTCGAACGGACACAGGATACCCCAGCTGTGCCGCCCCAGGCGCCAGGGCGGTAATTCTAGTCGCAAATGCGACCTGGCGCCCGGGGTTTGTCGAGCCCTGCTTTAAGTATTATTAAAATCACTGCTCCCGAAAAAACTGCCGTTTTTAAAACTTCTTTTTGCATTGATACATGTCCCCTGGGGCAGGACCCAGGTCCCCAAACACTTTTTATGACAATAACTTGCATATAAGCCTTTAAAATGAGCACTTTTGATTATTGATGTTCGTGTCCCATAGACTTTAATGGTGTTCGCGTGTTCGAACAAATTTCTTGCCTGTTTGCAAGTTCTGCTGCGAACCGAACTGGGGGGTGTACGGCTCATCCCTACTAGCCAGTCTGTAAAAAAAATACTTCAGCAATACTGTTATCAACAATCACAATGGGCTGTGCCCGCTCACCACTACGGACATCAAATGGATAGAGGATTCCAGCCGGAATTCTCTGTATCTCTGTCCTGTGGAAATAGCGGCGCCATGCTGCAGCTCCCGGTGATCTGGAATGCAGGTGTATCCAGGTGGTCTGGAACGTGGGCCGGTCCGCTGTGCTGGGATAGCGGTGCTGTCCTCTGAGATCCCTCTGAGTCTGGCGATCTGGCTCTCCGCTGTGTAGGGCGCAGATTCTCACAGGTAGGGTCAGAATGGCGTCCAGAGAGAGCGAAAATAGGCCACACCCTTCCTTTTATTTCCACTCCCAGCAGGCCGCTCTGTGCGCACAGCATTCTGTTACCTGTGGTCCAGATTGGTCCAGGAAACAGTGTCACATTCTCATCCCAGACTACATGTTCCATGATGCATTGCTCTGGTCATTCTCACTGGAGGAAAATAACACACATAGAGTCCAGCATGCACTAGAGGGAGCCAAACTCATACATAAAAACAAACTGTTCCTTAATGATAACCACAGTAGCAAACCCTTGCTACACACTCCCCCTGACTTGAACTCTTTGGTCCTCAAAAATATGGAGAAATCCATTTTAAACTTAGTGAGAAGGAAAAAAGGAATCAGTGATTTTCATAACATCAACCTCAATCTAGATCTAACAAATATTGACCCACTTCTGGATTCCTCTGAAACCATCTATACACATTTTCATTTAATTCAAACTCAGTTTTTGAAGGCCAGGGCGATTGCTGTGTCCCACCCATTGGTGTCAGAGGTTAGAGCAGAGTCACCCCCCACCCAATTAACAGTAGGGGGTGTAGAATTAGGTCAAATAAAACCAAAGAATTTCCAAGCTCAACTTACCAACCAGCCTACGACCAACAGAATTAACTTGTCTAACAGTATGCGTTATAAAGAGGGGTTTAGTTGCATACATTTGCAAATACATGCGTAAGCTGCAGGCCCCGCCATGGCACCCTGTATCCTGCAGACCCTAACTCTAAATTTGAAGAGTCTCAACAGTGGGAGCACATGTATTCTGATGGATAGATGCAGGGCAGATGACTGGAGGGAGCCCAACCCTCCTTAAAGGCGCAGGAACACACTAGACACCCAATTAGGAGCTGGTCTGCGAATGGTATGAATAAGTTCTTTAGAGCTCTCTCCCAACGTGTCATAGGTGAGTCTTTTGGGAGGATGTACATTTCGCCTCAGCCGAACTGGAGAGTACTTTCCAGCAGTCTGTACAGTCTTCTGTTTCATTGGCACTGCTCTAAACATCAAGCTCCATTGAGAGATCCGCACTTGCAAGTTCAGGACCAGGGGCGGACTGACAACTCATGGGGCCCCTGGGCAGTAGAAAGATCATGGGGCCCCCTGTGTCTCCGCCCACATGCAAGCAACACCTACACAAAGCCCCACTTACATAAATCATGGGGCACACAGTAAGGCACATCACATGGCACACAGCAGAGCACGGGGCACATCATGGGGCACACAGTAGGGCACATCAGAGGGCACACAGGACATATAATGGGGCACCCAGCAAGGCACTGAGCACATCGCAGGGCATGGGGCACATCATAGGGCACACAGTAGGGCACATCAAGGGGCATGCAGCAGGATATATTATGCTGTACACAGCAGGGCACATTATTGAGCACAGCATGGTGCATCACAGGGGATACAGGGCACATCAGTGGGTATACAGCGGGGCACATCAGGAGATACACAGCAGGGAGCGTGCCGCACATCACAGGGAATGTGGCACATAGTAGGGCACACAGCAGAGCACAGGGCACATAGTAGGGCACACAGCAGAGCACAGGGCACATCCTTGGGAACAGGACACAGGCGGTACAGATCAGGGCACATCACAGGGCATGAGGCACACAACCCAGGGCATGGGGCACACAGTAGAGCAATTACAGGGCACACAGTAGAGCACAACAGGTGGTACACAGCAGGGCACATCACAAGGCACATCACAGGGCAAGGGGCACAGAGTAGGGCACATAAGGGGGTACACAGCAGGGCACATCACAGGCCATGGGGCACGCAGTAGGGCAAATAGCAGGGCACAAACCAAAACACAGGGCACACAGTAGAGCACTGGGATCCTCCAGACTTAACACAGTGTCTCTCAGGATAGCCATCAGGTGGGAAGGCAACACAGGGGGACACTGTGGGGAGGTGGGGGGAGGCACAGGGGGACATTGTGGGGAGGTGGGGGGCACAGGGGGACACTGTGGGGGGTGGAGGGCACAGGGGGGCACTGTGGGGAGGTGGGGGGCACTGTGGGGAGGTGGGGGGCACAGAGGGACACTGTGGGGAGGTGGGGGGGCACAGGGGGGCACTGTGGGGAGGTGGGAGGCACAGGGGGACACTGTGGGGAGGTGGGGGGCACTGTGGGGAGGTGGGGGCACAGGGGGACACTGTGGGGAGGTGGGGGGCACAGGGGGTCACTGTGGGGAGGTGGGGGGCACAGCAGTAGGGCAAATAGCAGGGCACAAACCAAAACACAGGGCACACAGTAGAGCACTGGGATCCTCCAGACTTAACACAGTGTCTCTCAGGATAGCTATCAGGTGGGAAGGCAACACAGTGGGGGTGGAGGGCACAGGGGGACACTGTGGGTGAGTGGCACAGGGGGACACCATGGGGGGGGATGGAAGACACAGGGGGACACTGTGGGGGGTGAAGGGCACAGGGGGACACTGTGGGGAGGTGGAGGGCACAGGGGGACACTGTGCAGGGATGGAGGGCACAGGGGGACACTGTGCGGAGAAGGGGGGCACAGGGGGACACTGTGGGGAGAAGGGGTGCACAGGGGGACACTGTGGGGAGAAGGGGGGCACTGTGGGGAGGGGGGAGGTGGAGGGCACAGGGGGTCACTGTGGGGAGGTGGGGGGCACAGGAGGACACTGTGTGGGGGGCACAGGGGGACACTGTGTGGGGAGGTGGGGGGCACAGGGGGACACTGTGGGGAGGTGGAGGGCACAGGGGGGCACTGTGGGGAGGTGGAGGGCACAGGGGGACACTGTGGGGAGGTGGGGGGCACTGTGGGGAGATGGGGGGCACAGGGGGACACTGTGGGGAGGTGGAGGGCACAGGGGGTCACTGTGGGGAGGTGGGGGACACAGGGGAACACTGTGGGGAGGTGGGGGGCACTGTGGGGAGGTGGGGGGCACAGGGAGTCACTGTGGGGAGGTGGGGGGCACAGGGGGTCACTGTGGGGAGGTGGGGGGCACAGGGGGACACTGTGGGGAGGTGGGGGGCACAGGGGGACACTGTGGGGAGGTGGGGGGCACAGGAGGACACTGTGGGGGGGGTGGAGGGCACTGTGGGGAGGTGGGGGGCACAGGGGGACACTGTGGGTGGGAAGCTGTGCAGCAACTTTCTAATAGCAGCACGTGGTACAAGCTGCTGCACTTTCCTTCCTAGATGCAGAGTAGCGCGGGAAGCGGCTATATACAGACCTCTCGTGATGCACTCCTCCTCCTCCTCGCCGGCCCCCCCTCTTTTCTGTCCGTCCGAGGTGATGACAGATACAAGCACCTGGGGTGGACGGGAGGGAAGGAGGGGCCGGCGGGGAGGAGGAGGAGCGCATCACGAGAGGTCTTTATACACTGCAGTCTCTTCAATCTCAATCACAGCTAGCTGACGGGTAGATCGGGTCCCGAAGTGGAAGCTGCCATGGGGCCCCCTACTGGCCACGGGCCCTTGGTCAGTGTCCGAACTGCCCGATGGTCAGTCCGCCCCTGTTCAGGACTCAACGTGGGGTATGAAACATTAGCCCCCTCCAGGGGAATAGAGGAGTTCTGACAATCTATATTCTGCCTTTCTGGGCAAAGGCCTTCTACTTCAATAGAGCAACTTGTTTCAGGAACTGGTAAAAGTTCACCAGAGAAGTCTATCAAATCCCTGGTTTCTCGCTCAGGTGTAACTCTTTCAGTTTTGATCCCATCAGTTCCCTTGAATGGTGGCAGTTTCTCCAGTTCCGAGCTGAGAGACCGGTGTACTGTCTTAGTTACTTTGGTTGTCTTTCTTGGTGACACTTTGGTGACTACCTCTCCTTTCTCCTCTTTCAAAATACTGGCCTCTAGATCATTCTCTGCAAGCCACAGCCAGTAAGGCACAGTCACTATATCTTCTTCTTCTTCTTCCCTTTCGATCCTCCTTTTTCCTGATAATACAGGGCTAGGAACTTGCGGGGACACAATCTTCCTCAAACTCCTCATCTTCCTCATCCGTCAGAACAGCAGGGGTGGGAATTTTCTTTTGTGAGCGTGTTCTGGATGGAGTCGGTTTTGAAGGAGACAATGGTATTTGAGGCACTCACTGCATCAGATAATGGAAGCAGATTATTTCTATGCCACATCTTTAGAGGCTCCTTTTCTCCATCAGGTCTGATTTGATACACTGGTAACCCAGGGAGCGGTTTACAAATGACATGCGGCGTCCATCAATCTGCCAACTTATGTTCCCCTGGTACCCCTAGATTTTTCAGCAACACTTGGTCTCCCGGTTGTAAGCCCTGTATTCTCACTTTCAAATCAAAGTTTTGTTTATTGCTTGATTCTCTAGTAGAGGCATGTTCCATAGCTTTCTCATAGGCCTGTCGCAGGTTCTTCCGTAGTCTATCAACATAGCCTTTGTGGGACGTTAAAAGAGAAGTAGTCAATTGAAGTGCCAAAAGGCAAATCAGCAGGAAGACAAGCTTCTCTCCCAAACATAAGGCGATAAGGGAAATAACCAGTAGCATCACTCTCCGTGCTTTAGTAAGCATGCACCATTGCTGCGATATGGTTACCCCAATGCTGCTTCTTCTCTGGAAGTAAAGTTCCCAACATATTTAACAAAGTTTGATTGAATCGTTCAGGCTGGGGATCCCCCTGAGGGTGATATGGTGTAGTACAAGACTTCTGGATCCCCAACAAAGTAAACAACTGGTGAATTAGACGACTCTCGAAATCTCTTCCCTGATCAGAGTGGATCCGTACAGGTAATCCATAGTGCACGAAAAACTTCACAAGAACCTTAGCCACAGTGCTTGCCTTCTGGTCTTTAGTAGGATAGGCCTGTGCGTAGTGGGTGAAGTGATCAGTCACTACCAAGATGCTGTTTCTTCCACATGTATCAGGTTCCAGGCACAGAAAGTCAATGCAAACCAGATCTAATGGCTCCTGACTCTGCAAATGACCCATTGGGGCGGCCCTAACTGGCAAGGATTTTTGCTGAATACAAGTTAAACAGGTATGGCAATAACTTTCTACCTCCCTTCTCATATTAGGCCAGTAGAACCTATCTTTAATCAAGTGAAATGTCCTTTCTGTTCCTAAATGTCTGTGATTATCATGCAGGGACGTCAGAACAGTGGGGCGATGCTTCTCAGGAAGGAACAACTGCCATTTCTCCTCTTTATCCCCCGAAGGGCCTCGCCTATACAACACTCCATCCTTCAATTGCAGTCGATTCCATTCCCTGTGTAGGGTCTTTGCTCCCTTTATAATGCTTTTCCGCAATAATCCGGGATCCTGCTTGTTCAGGGCCTGGATAGCCAGGTGGCTTTAAAGGATCCTGTTCTTGGTCTTTCCTCAAATCTCTCTTTGTCAACTGGGGTAGGCCTTCTCCTCTCACTTGGGTCAAACCACAGTAGTGCCTTGGTATTCCAGAGGGGTGAACCCCGATATACTCAGCAACCACACCTCCTTTGATCTTCTGGGCCATGCCCTGACACAAAGCCTGCACAGCTTTTTCAGTTACATAGGCCCAATCTCCCAGCTCTTCTTCCTTCTGATGAGGCTGGCGGGACAAAGCATCTACATCTCGGTTTCCGGGCCGATACTTCAAACTGAACCGGAACCCTGCCAAGGCTGCCAGCCACCTGTGTCCTGTAGCATCCAATTTAGCTGAAGTCAAAATGTACGTTAAGGGATTATTATCAGTCTTGACAATGAACTCAGCCCCATATAGATAGTCCTTCAATTTCTCCACCAACGTCCACTTGAGGGCCAGAAATTCCAGCTTATGGGGTAGTTTCTCTCAGATGGTGTAAGGCTTCGACTCACATAGTCCACTGGTCTGAGTGCACCATTCCATTCTTGATATAGAACTCCTAACCCTTCTCTACTAGCATCTACATGAAGTTCATAGGGCAGGCCAGGATCTGCATAAGCCAGGAATGGGGCTTCCGTAAGACTCTTCTTCCACTGCCAAAATGCTCTTTCACATTGAGGGGTCCACTTTCCATCAACCGACTCTCCCTTTCTGCGCGCACTGCCCTTCTTAGCTTTGACTCCATATTCTCCCTCTCCTGTGGCCACTTGCAACAGCTCATTGAGAGGCCGGGCAATCTTGGCAAAGTTAGCCACGAACCGTCGATAGTAGGAACAGAATCACAGGAAAAATCTTAGCTCGGTTATAGTCCTTGGCCTGGGCCAGGTGGTAACAGCTTCTAACTTCTGTGGGTCTGTAGCAACCACTCCAGCAGAGACAAAATGACTCAGATAGGTGACCGAGGTTCTATAAAACTGGCATTTCTCCAACGACACTTTACAAAGAAAATCTGAGAACTGACCCCTCACATAAACCACCTCCATCCCTAATATCAGAAAGAGAAAAAAAACGAACGTCGCCCACGGGACTTTAAATGAGGTGTAAATGGTGATCAAAGGGTAAACAGTTATAGAGGTACAAATATTTTATTGAAAACAACAGCATAATCCATAATAGGACATGGGCATGGGTGAACAGGTTCATAAAACAGCAACATTGCATAGTAATCCTAAAACATAGCCATAATATAATAGTAATACATATAATACAGGTATGCATGGTACATCTCTAACCCGATGCGTTTCGCGAGCTTTCCTCGCTTCATCAGGGGCTGATGTGCATAACTGCTGTCTGTAAAAACAGATTAAAGTAATTAGAGTATCGGTTATGATTAGGTAAAAGCAAGAAGACAGAACCGATCATCCCATACTTACTTGTAAGACCAAGGCTACAGACACAGAACCAATGCTATTATTTCAATCCCTGTTCATTAGCATACCTTGCATTTGATGCCATGATATACATCTCATACTTCCAAAACCCTCTAATCTTATACTACCTTATACTTATATTTCCATACAGTGAGTTGCCCTGCAGTACATTTGGGAACAATTTGGGTTCACGCTCTCCTCTCTCTTTCTCCCACTTGCCATGCTGCCCCCCACGCCTGGCATCGGTCCTCTGGTTGGGTCTTTGGCCTCTTCAGCTCCCGGGGGAGATGCCCTCTAACGACCCCTACCTGGGTTCTGTGTCTGTAGCCTTGGTCTTACAAGTAAGTATGGGATGATCGGTTCTGGCTTCTTGATTTTACCTAATCATAACCGATACTCTAATTACTTTAATCTGTTTTTACAGACAGCAGTTATGCACATCAGCCCCTGATGAAGCGAGGAAAGCTCGCGAAACGGGTCGGGTTAGAGATGTACCATGCATACCTGTATTATATGTATTACTATTATATTATGGCTATGTTTTAGGATTACTATGCAATGTTGCTGTTTTATGAACCTGTTCACCCATGCCCATGTCCTATTATGGATTATGCTGTTGTTTTCAAAAAAAATATTTGTACCTCTATACCTGTTTACACTTTGATCACCATTTACACCTCATTTAAAGTCCCGTGGGCGACGTTCGTTTTTTTCTTTTTCTGATATTAGGGATGGAGGTGGTTTATGTTAGGGGTCAGTTCTCAGATTTTCTTTGTAATTTGTACCCAGGTGGAAGACACCATAATGCCCTAATCTGATGCTGATCCTAGATCTTATGGGTTACATTGGTTTGGCTACTACTGAACCTCAATGACTATGCTAGTATACCCTTACTATTATCATGTTTGAATTTGACTATGTACTTGCAGACCTAGCTCCTTCACTGCGCCCATGTTTGGGTTGAGCGGTCTGTTTTATCCTCTGGGAGCTGCGATGCACAAATGGGGATTCATTTCCCCAGCTGTCCCCGTCTCTCTGGTCTCCCCGGAGGGGCGGGGCCACCAGTGCATCGGCGTCATGCTTTTCCACGCCCACCTGGGGATGCCTGCAATCCAGCGGTATCCCCCTCCCTGATGGGCGGGATGTGTCATCCAGGCAGTGGCTGGGGATCGTGAGTGCCTGTCTCTTTGCGGCGGGTGCGTTGCGATCTCCTTTGCTCCGCATGACGCTAGGGGCGGAGAACTCAGCGGATGTCCGGGTATAAGGCAGGGGGTGTCAGTATGGCAAACTTTTCCCTCACCGTCTCTCTCCAACACTTAGTCGGGACGCTTCACTATATTGGTAGGTACCTTATTTAATTTATTTTAACATGAATACCTGTACCCCACAGCGTACCTATCCTCACTTGCTGTTTCTGACTGACACCTCTAATTACACTCTTTTCACTCTCCTCTTCCTTTCACACATAAGTACTTTTCTAGTTCATCACATTATTAATAATTTTGTCCTTCCTTTCACCGTGCCTCATCTCCCTCCACTCCTCCCACTTTCTTTCTCTCCCTTCCCCCTGGTCCTGTTCCCCTTTCTTTTCTTTTTCTTTGTCTTTTTTCTGCCACCATTCACTTCACCTCCCCTTGTTCTCCCCTTCTCCCCTTCCCTTTTCCTTTTCCTTCTCATTCATTCCTTCACTCTGTACCCTCCTTTTTCTCTCTGCTCTGCGGGACACCCTATGCATACTATGCAAGTAGCACATACTTCATATTTCTATGACAATACCAATGCTATTATTTCAGACCCTGTTCATTAGCATACCTTGCATTTGATGCCATGATATACATCTCATACTTCCAAAACCCTCTAATCTTATACTACCTTATACTTATATTTCCATACAGTGAGTTGCCCTGCAGTACATTTGGGAACAATTTGGGTTCACGCTCTCCTCTCTCTTTCTCCCACTTGCCATGCTGCCCCCCACGCCTGGCCTCAGTCCTCTGGTTGGGTCTTTGGCCTCTTCAGCTCCCGGGGGAGATGCCCTCCGCCGACCCCTACCTGGGTTCTGTGTCTGTAGCCTTGGTCTTACAAGTAAGTATGGGATGATCGGTTCTGGCTTCTTGCTTTTACCTAATCATAACCGATACTCTAATTACTTTAATCTGTTTTTACAGACAGCAGTTATGCACATCAGCCCCTGATGAAGCGAGGAAAGCTCGCGAAACGCGTCGGGTTAGAGATGTACCATGCATACCTGTATTATATGTATTACTATTATATTATGGCTATGTTTTAGGATTACTATGCAATGTTGCTGTTTTATGAACCTGTTCACCCATGCCCATGTCCTATTATGGATTATGCTGTTGTTTTCAATAAAATATTTGTACCTCTATACCTGTTTACCCTTTGATCACCATTTACACCTCATTTAAAGTCCCGTGGGCAACGTTCGTTTTTTTCTATTTCTCCAACGACAGCTTCAATCCTTCTTCAGGGAGGTGGGAGAACACCTTTCCAGCCGAGGTTTCATGTTCTTCTAGCGTCCTTCCAAACACAATGATGTCATCCAAATACACCAACACCTCCACAAGATTCACATCCCCTACTGTTCTTTCCATTAGCCGTTGAAAGGTCGCGGGGGCACCCAACAAACCTTGAGGCATCTGACTGAATTCGTAGAATCCCAAAGGGCAAATGAATGCCGTTTTTTTCTTGGTCTTTCGGGTGCATGGGGATCTGATAATATCCGATCTTCAAATCGAGCACACTAAACCACTTGGCTCCAGTAAGGCACTGCAATCTTCAATGCGGGGTGTTGTGTACTGATCCGGGATGGTGCCCCGGTTCAGAGTCCGGTAGTCGATACACATACGTAGCGTCCCATTCCTTTTCCTCATCACTACAATAGGGGATGCATAAGGACTCCGAGACTCCTGAATGAATCCTGACCTCTTCAACTCCACCTACTGTTCTCGTAAATCTTCCAAATCACTGAGAGGTATCGTAGCTCTTTCTTGGAAGGGTTTATCCTCCTGCAGACAGATTCTATGTTGAGTACGCCTAGCACATCCCACATCAAAATCGATTTTGGAAAAGATCTTCTCCCATCCCATCAACTGGGACCTCATTCTTTTCTGCCAAGCAGGAGACAGAACTTCAGCTCCACGCTGGAACACATGCTGCAGCTGTTGACCACCCTTTGAGTCCTTGATCTCTTCAGGGAATACAGGAGTGGCTGCACTTACCTGCCCCACCAACATACGGGCCCCCAGCGTGATCGGTTGATCTATCACATTCCTCAAGCTGATGGGCACTCTTTTCCCAGTTCTAGACAGATCCCTGGTGGGGACCAACTTAGGAACCATTTCCAGTCCAACAGCTCTGGCTCGTTTATCTGTTTCCAACACAACAAAGGGGCCTGGTTGGTCTCAGGTCAGCTTGACGGTGGCCTTCACATGAGCAACTTCTCCAGGGTAACACTCTCTCCTTGGCCTCCAGCTTCCACAAGCGCCCCACTCCCCCTTCAGGAGCATTCTTTTCTCTGGCCACTCGCCGGACAGGCCTTCAGTAGCTGAGGGTGAATTTTGTTCCTTGTGGACCCATCTTCTCCCAGCACTAATAACAGTCTCCTTAGCAAGTCAGTATTTCTTCATGCCACTATTGTTTTCGCCCAAACCCCGGGTGGTCTGGGGCACACAATGACCAAGGTGTTGAAGACCTCCACTTTCCCAACAGCCGCTGGCCTGAAGGATATTTGGATAAGGATGTAGCCATCATATGGGCATTTAGCAGTTCCAATTCCCCAGATCTCCAATTCTTCAAGTTTGCATAGAGGGATGTGAGTCAGATGTTTGTCGTAGAAGTCTTCATACAACAGCGTGACCTGGGCCCCAGTGTCTGGTAAGGCTCTGGTGTAGACACCCTCTATTTGTACAGACACAATTGGGGACGGCCCCACCAGCTTTTCTGGAAAGCTTGTTGCATTGTTCTGGGTGATGTTGGACTTGCAGTCCCTCTTGGGCGTACTCTGTGAGGACCTAACAGTGACCCTAGGCGGTGACACTGGGTTGTCTCTGATTGAACTAGGCTTGCAATCTTTCTTAGGTGTGTTCTAATAGGAACTAACCATGGCCCTAGGTGATGGCAAAGCATTGACCCTCTGTGCCCAGTTTCCTGACCCCGGTGCTGGGTTACTTGACTGCAAAGACGGGGAGGGTAAGCGTGTCACACTCTTCTTCTGTTGCCTCCTTCTAGCCCTTCTCCTCCTTTCAATTCTGGAGCTCTGTTTCTCATCGGGGTTCTCAGTCAGCTCCCTCACTGAGACCCCCTGAAGTTTCCCACCTGCTGATCTTTGAATAACTTCTGTAACATCTTCACCAATTCCACCAACAGTTCAGCACTTACTTCCTTCTGTGGACACTGAGAGTGTCCTGGGTCGCCACACTTGTAGCACTTCGGGATGCCCATCCGCTCAGCCTTTGCTTTTGCCTGAGCCTCCATAACATGCAGCAAAGCTTGCTGTACCTGCTCTTAAACTTGAACTCCATTCTCTTGCGACTTAACAGGAGTAACTTTCAGTGTGGATTGCACCACAGGGGTCTTGGAGCATTCCCCCCACTCAAACTCTTCATCACTTTCCATCACACTGGCATCCACTTGGGCTGATTGTGCCGCCACCTTTTCACCCTTCTGGGGTGTCTTCAACGTGAGCCGAGCTTCCTGATTCTTTTTGTCCAGAAGGGTTTCCTCCTCTCTCACTAACCCCATCAGCTCTGGGTAGGAGGGGGCCTCCCGTGTGCTCTTCAATAGTAGCTGGAGCACAATTGGAAACAAATTTAGTTTTAGGCAGGAATTCTATTTTAAATCTAGGAGTAGAGGAATGGGGTGGAAGGGCTCTATCAGACAGAAGGGTGCGATTACTTCTCTCTGAAAAGCGATCTAAAAAGTGTCAAAATAAAAAAATGTAAGTAAAATTAACAATAAAAAAAAAAAAAAAAAATTTAAAGTGCCCCTGTCCCTGTGTGCTCGCACGCAGAAGCGAACGCATACGTAAGTCCCGCCCACATAAGAAATCGGTGTTCAAACCACACATGTGAGGTGTCGCCGCGAACGTTCGAGCGAGAGCAATAATTCTAGCCCTAGATCTCCTCTGTAACTCAAAACATGTAACCAGTAAAAAATTTTAAATTGTCGCCTATGGGGATTTTTAACTACTGAAGTTTGGCGCCATTCCACGAGCGTGTAAAATTTTGAAGCGTGACATGTTAGGTATCTATTTACTCGGCGTAACTTCATCTTTCACATTATGCAAAAAAATTGGGCTAACTTTACTGTTTTGTTTAAAGCATAAAACTGTTTTTTTTGTTTTTTTAAAAATGCATTTGAAAAAATGCTGCGCAAATACCGTACGAGATAAAGTTGCTATGACCGCCATTGTAATCTCTAGGGTCTCTGCCAAAAAAACATATATAGTGTTTGGGGGTTCTATGTAATTTTCTAGCAAAAAATTATGAAAAATTATGATTTTCACATGTAGGAGCGAAGTGTCAGAATTGGCCTGGGCCTGAAGTGGTTAATAAAATGAGAGCCCGAAAAGTGTCGTGCCAAGATGTCAGATTCCAAAAACGTATTGACAATCTTCCGCATTCCATGTAGGTGAAAATCCAGCTTTTCTCTGACCATTCCTCCAAACACAACAAAAAAATATATCTATATTTATCATTCACATATACTGGGACAGAGATTGCGGATTATCAGAACGGTCAATAAAAAGTGCAAAACATATCAATATCACATTTCTTAACCAGTATGTTTTCAAGAAGAAAGTCACAATTTGCTATACGTAATATTCACTCTAATGTGATACATCCACACACAGCTCATACAATAATCTGATGACTGGAAGTGCCATCTAGTGGCCATAATGCTGTATTTTTCCTGGCTTAGGTATTTAAAAACAGATAACACAGAACACAAGCAAACATGTTGGGTGTGTATGTAAACAGCAATGGCGCAAGCCATGCTAGGCATCATCGCAAACGTCACAGTAAAAGTGATAATTCTAGGTCCCTAATTTACTGTTAAAGCAGAACTATACGCACCTCGGATCCAGCAATGCACCGTCCTGGATATCCCCACCGGGCCGCTGATATCTTTGGGCGGCCAGCTTCTGGGTCTCCATCGCTCACTGCTGTCATTGGCAGGGATGACGTCCCTCTCACTCATGCATGGTAGTTCAGTCAGATTTGGCATTGCCAAATTTGTACAGTGAGCTGCACGTGGACAGGCAGGTAGGTAACCAGTGGCGGCCACTCATACGTGGTGCAGGGGCTCCACCCCCTAATCAATGCACCCAGCCTCTAACATACATGCATGGTGCCGGACGCATGGATTTCAATTATTTTTTTATTTTTTTTTAAAGCACATGATTAGAGGCTAAGCTTTGGCTGGTTGGAGGATGTAGGCGGTAGAAGACCAATGGTTTCGATAAGGAGACATGAAACACATTTGAGATGCGCATACTAGGAGGAAGGTCCAACAAGTAAGCCACTGGCTTAATCCTGCGAAGGATACGGAAAGGCCCGATAAACCGAGGTGCAAACTTCAGTGAGGGAACACGAAGTCGGAGGTTGCAAGATGACAGCCAGACCCTGTCCCCAACCTGGTAGGAAGGTGCAGGCAGGCGTCTACGGTCAGCATGGAGTCTGTACCTGTCATTAGCATGACGCAAAGCCTCCTGGACTTGTGCCCAAGTGGAACAAAGACCACGGAGATGCTCCTCTAGCGCAGGAATACTCTGCGGAACAAACAAGTCAGGCAACATGGAAACTTGGAAACCATAATTCGCCATAAATGGAGACAATCTGGAAGCAGAATTCAAGGCACTGTTATGAGCAAACTCCGCCCATGGTAAGAGGTCTGAACAGTTGTTGTGATGGTCAGAAATACAGCAATGTAGGAATTGCTCCAAAGACTGATTGGCTTATTCTGTGGCCCCATTAGACTGCGGGTGATACGCAGAGGATAAATCAAGCTGAACTCCCAGCTGTGCACAAAAGGCTCGCCAGAACCGAGACACAAACTGACTACCCCTGTCCGAGACAATCACCTTGGGTAGCCCATGTAAGCGAAAGATCTCCTGAGCAAAAATGGAAGCCAGTTCCTTAGAGGTGGGCAACTTCTTAAGTGGAATACAATGACACACCTTTGAGAACTGGTCAACCACCGTAAGGATAACTGTGTTGCCTTGGGAGTTGGGCAACTCCACAATGAAATCCATAGACAGGTGGGTCCAGGGCCTCTCTCCATTGGGTATGGGTTGTAGGAGGCCCACTGGAAGGTGTCACTTACTCTGAGCACACACGGAACAGGCAGCTATGAAGGCAGTTACATCAGCATGTAGACTAGGCCACCAGAATTGTTGGGAAATGGCCCAAATGAGTTGATTCTTACCAGGGTGGCCAGCTGCCTTGGGAGAATGGCAAGTCTGGAGCACGGCAGTACGGAGACTCTCGGGAACAAAGCAGCGGTCACAAGGTTTCTCAGGAGGAGCATCGACCTGAGCAGCAAGAATTTTGTCACCCAAAGGAGAAGTAAGAATGGTGCGAACCGTAGTCAGAATATGATCAGGATGAATCATAGGAACCGGAACCGACTCCAACTTGGAAGTGGGGGAAAATTGTCGTGACAAGGCGTCAGCCCTTACATTCTTAGAAAAGGGTAAGAATGAGACAATGTAATTGAAACTTAACAAGAAAAGAGCCCATCGCACCCTTCTGGAAGAGAGGCGTTTAGCCTCAGACAAGAATGTGAGATTCTTATGGTCAGTAAGAATGAACACCGGCACAGTGGTACCTTCAAGGAGATGTCTCCATTCTTTCAGGGCCAACAGCTCTGTCACCAATCTCATAATTGCACTTTGCAGGTGACAATTTCTTGGAAAAGTAGCCACAAGGATGCATAGCACTCTCAGAGGTAGGACGTTGAGACAGAAGGGCACCAACACCAGTCTCAGAAGCATTAACCTCAGAGGATAAAAGGTAACGTAGGATCAGGATGTGCCAATACAGGAGCAGAAACAAAGGTAGCCTTGAGACTTTCAAAGGCCTTAATAGACTCCGGAGACCAACTCTGTGGGTTACCATTTTCTGGTCATATCGGTCAGGGGCTTGACCAGAGATGAGAAGTTACGAATAAACTTCCGATAATAGTTGGCAAAACCCAGGAAACGCTGCAGAGGATGTAACCCCACGGGTCGAGGCCACTGTATGACTGCCGAAAGTTTCTCTGGGTCCATAGCAAAACCAGCAGTGGAAATGACATAGCCCAGGAATTTAACCTGCTCCCGATGGAACTCACACTTCTCCAGTTTACAATAGAGACAGACATCTGTGTGGTGGCTCTCCAGGGACTTGCAAAATATGAGGATATCATTGAGATAAACCACACATAAAAATGCCACAAATCTCGGAGGACATCGTTAATAAATTCCTGGAAAACTGCCGGGGCGTTACAAAGGCCAAAAGGCATTATGAGATACTCATAATGGCCTGTTCTGGTGTTAAACACAGTTTTCCACTCGTCGTCCTCTTTAATCCTCACGAGATTGTAAGCCCCTCTCAGATCAAGCTTAGTGAAAACCATTGCTCCCTTGAGGTGGTCAAATAACTCTGTAATCAACGGTATCGGGTAGGCATTCTTAAATCGTGAAACAATTGAGAACCCTCTAAATCAATACAAGGTCTCAGTTCACCGCTCCTTTTCTTCACAAAGAAGAAACCAGCACCAGCAGGAGACGAGGATTTACGGATGAAACCCCAAGAAAGTGTGTCTGCAACATACTCCTCCATGGCTTTATCCTCCAAGACCGGCAAAGGGTAAACCCGGCCACGAGGGGGAGTGGCACCAGGTTGAAGGTCAATTGCGCAATCATACGGCCGGTGTGGAGGCAAACTACTGGCTTGACCTATGTCAAAGGCATCGCTAAAATCACAGTACTCCTCTGGCAGGGAGGAGAGTGAAGAGGTATACAGGACCTTGGCTACTTTCCGGAAGCATGTTTCACTGCATTGTGGTGACCAGGAGAGAACCTCAGCATGGAGCCAATCAAAGAGGGGTTGTGCCTCTGTAACCAAGGATAACCAATAACCAGCAGAAACTTAGGAGAGGAAATCATTTGGAATTGGGTTATCTCATGGTGAAGAGCCCCTACGGCCATGGACAACAGAACCCTCTCATGAGTCACATGGGCAGGCTGCAGAGGTCTCCCGTCAAGAGCCTCAATGGTAAGTGGAGTGTCATGCAGCTGCAGTGGAATCGAGTGCTTTGATACAAAGGCAGCATCAATAAACAGGCCTGCAGCCCCAGAGTTGATTAGAGCCTGTATCTGGATAGACGACTTAGCCCAAGAAAGGATGACCAAAACCAGGGGCTTATCCTTCTGGATAACTGGGGACTACACAACACCACCTAAGGTCTGTCCATGACAGGACCTGAAGGTTCGAGTGTTCCCAGGACGGGTAGGAGAAGACTTCAAAAAGTGACCTGCCTGGCCACAATAAAGGCACAATCAATCCCTCCTCCTAAAGGCTCTCTCATCCGCAGAGAGACGCGTGAAGCCCAAGTGCATGGGTTCATCTTCACTGACCGACTCGAAACCAGGAGGCATGGGAGGTGAGGGAGGCATGGGTGGGACTGCAAAGCTTGGAGGCAAACATACGGGAGGCTTCCGCAAGCGCTCCTTAAAAGAAAGTCTTTCTCTGAGTCTGGAGTCAATGAGGATGGCAAACGAAATCAAGCTCTCCAGCTCAGTGAGTATATCTCAGGCTGCTATCTCATCCTTGATGGAATCCGAGAGACCATGAGAAAAAGCAGCCACGAGGGCTTCATTGTTCCAAGCAACCTCTGCTGCCAGAGTACAGGACACAATGGCGTAGTCGGCAACAGTTCTCGTACTCCGATGGACATGAGGCACTTGGCAGCAGAAGCTGAGCATGCAGGAACATCAAATACCCTTTTAAAGGAGGCCACAAACTCAGTGTAACTCAAGACAACAGGTTTTTGCATCTCCCATAGAGGGTTAGCCCAGGCCAAGGCTCTCTCAGAAAGCAAAGATATCAGGACCCCTACTTTGCTTCTGTCCGTGGGAAACGCCTGGGGCAGAATCTCAAAGTATATCTCAACTTGGTTGAGAAACCCTCTGCATTGAATTGGATCACCCCCAAATCGCTGGGGAAGTGGGGCGGAACCAGACATACCTCTTATAGAGGTAATACCCAAGGCGGGTGCCTGCACAGAGACTGGTGCAGCAGCAGGGATGGCCTGCAACTCAGGTTGTACCGGAGCAGCCACAGTGGGGGATTTCAGGTGAGCCGCGTGACTCAGGAGTGTTTCTAACCCCATGGCAAACTGATCCATGCGGTGATCTGGAAAAAATATTAACAACAAGTGGATTGATTGTATCTTCTGAATTCATGGCCTTCGCCTACTGTCAGAAACCATGAACCAGACCGAGACAGAAGTATAGTAAAATCACACTTGTTTATTAATAAAAATAAAAAGGAAATAAAAGTAAGCGTAGTCGAAGCATAGCCAGAGTCCAGTAACCGGATCGGGTAGTCAGCCAAGCCAGAGTTCAGTAGCCAGATCGGATAATCAGCCAAGCCAGAGTTCAGTAACCAGATTGGGTAATCAGCCATGCCAGAAGTCAGGGATCCAAGTAGAGGAACAGCAAGCAGGATAAGGAGCCAGAAGTTTCAGCAAAGCCAGTCTTTAAACAGGAACGCAGGAGATGGTTTCTTGTGATGTGACCAAGGCGAAGGCAGGAATGAAGTGAGCTGGAGATCTTTAAGTAGGCGGCACTGATGAGCAGAACCACAACAGCTGGTTAACTGTGGAGAGAGATGAGAGCTGGCAATTAGCCAACAGCTGAGCGGCCAGCTCAGAGAAGGAAGGGCTCAGCCAGCCCTGACATAACCTTCGCACATTTAATAAAAACTATCAGAGAAGAGGAGGCACTCTTTACAGCTAAAGTACCGAGGCCTAAGTTTACCAAGGGACTCAAACATGGTGCCTCAGCTGGCATCATACATTCAGGACCTGAAATAGAGACCAGTCCAGAGGAAGAGATTTGCAACCCCATTGACACTTTTGTACAAGCCATAGCTCAACTGGCACAAGCGCAGACTGTTTTACAAAAAACCTTCTGTGGGATTCAGCAGACAGTTGATGAAGTGAAGAAAGTCCAGGCTGCAAAAGTCACTCTTTGAAGTCAAACACGTCATGCCCACCTCTACAGTTGGAAGAAGAAATGTGACCTTTCCCCCAGCTCCGAAATGTTATCAATGTGGGGAGGTAGGACATTTTATCGCGCAGTGCCCAAATGGGGAAAACTTGGCAGATATTGCAGTGGAAGTTGCCAAAGCATTGAAGAAAATATCCACCAAGAAGCCAGCGGAAAACTCCAGGGGCTCTCGGTAAAGGAGCCAACCGGGCGCCCATCTACAGTGGCTCACCCAAAAAACGACAATGCAACCAGACAGCAGCGGAAGTCCAAATCCTTAAAGAGGGCTTCCATTGTTGCCTCTGAGCTACCTAATAACCCACTCCTTTTGACACATACAGCCCGGTGTCGGGAAGTCAGTGCACACCAGACTCCCCGAGCTCAACGAAAACTCAAGCAGAATCAGGCTTCCCATAAGAAAGGAGTACAGATACAAGTCATCAAACAGGCTCAGCCTGCCACTTCTCACAAATTCCCTCCCAAGTTAGTGGGACCTTCTCCTGTTATCTCCATTCAAGTGGAGGGAATCTACACCAAGGCCCTACTGGATACTGGAGCTCAAGTGACCCTTCTCTATAGAGACTTTTATGACAAGCACCTTAAGCACCTGCCATTACAGAAGTTAGAAGAGTTAGACCTTTGACCCCTCCCTAGCTGGGAAGGCTGAGACTTTTGACACTTTGGCAGTGATCTGTCCTTGTCCACCAGGGGCCAGTAAAAGTTCCCTTATCACTGGGACTAATACTGACCTTGTCAGAAGACTGTTAACACCTCTTGTTAAAGAGCAGGGCACTTCAACTACAAGTGTACA
The DNA here is from genome assembly GCA_037953035.1 of Aquarana catesbeiana. Taxonomy (NCBI): domain Eukaryota; kingdom Metazoa; phylum Chordata; class Amphibia; order Anura; family Ranidae; genus Aquarana; species Aquarana catesbeiana. The sequence continues at coordinate 49,813 of JBBHAA010002763.1, forward strand.
CCCCATACTGAGACAAGCCTATCAGCGACTGGAGCAAGAACAGAAGGCCCCGGCTGAAGGAGTGGGAAATATCTGGCGCTTGGACAGGAATGAGAAAGTGTTACAGCCCGGTGAGGTAGCTTGTTTGAGAGCATCCGTCAAGCTGAGTTGGGAGCAACCAGGCCCTTTCATTGTCCTTGAAGCAGACGGTCAAAAGGAAGCTATGGGGTTGGAAATAATCCATGAAGTGGTCCCAACTAAGGAGAAGTAATGGGAAGATCTCAGTTAGTGTTCGCAACACAACAGATTCACCTGTGAAGGTGCCAGCTCGGATGTTGCTGGGACAAGTAAACCCAGCCACTCCAATCTCACTGTGTGATTTGGTGGGAGGAGGGAAAGATGAAATCCCTGTGGAGGAGTTCTATCCGAAGAATACTCCTCTCTCACCTGCCTGGATGGAAAGGGCCAAGACACAGCTCCTGAGATGGCGAGCTGCATTCTCGAAGAGCGAGTTTGATGTTGGACGTGCAAAAAGTGCCCAACACCGGATCCGTCTTCAAGAGGACAAGCCTTTCCGAGAAAGAGTCAGACAGGTTCCTTTAGGAGACTTGGAAGACCTGCCTGAACAGCTGGTGGAGCTGAAGAGAGCAGGTGTCATCCGAGAGTCTCAGAGTCCATGCGCTTCCCCAATAGTGGTGGTGAGGAAGAAGAATGGGTCACTGCAGTTGTGCATCGACTACAGGACACTAAATCGAAGGAACATGCCTGATCAATATACCACCCCTAGGATAGAAGACGCCTTACAGAGCCTGTCGGGCGAAATGGTTTAGCGTGCTAGATCTGAAGAGTGGGTACTACCAAATCCCCATGCACCCTGAAGATAGGGAGAAGACCGCTTTCATTACCCCAGTGGGATTTTTTGAATTTGACCACATGCCTCAAGGCCTGTCTGGCACCCCAGCCACTTTCCAAAGATTGATGGAGAAGACTGTGGGTGACATGAACCTGGTCAAAGTATTGGTGTACTTAGACGACATCATCATGTTTGGCAAGACTTGAGGAGCATGAAGAGCGATTGGAGAAGGTCCTGAAGAGACTCCATGATGAAGGCTTGAAGCTCTCCATGGAAAAATGCCAGTTTTATCAACCTTCGGTCAATTACCTGGGCCATATCGTGTCTGCCAAAGGAGTAGCCACAGACCCTCAGAAGCTGGAAGCAGTCACCTCTTGACCGAGACCCACTAATGTGACCGAGCTCAGGTCATTTCTAGGGTTCTGCTCATATTACCGGAGATTCGTCAAGGGATTAGCTAAGATAGCTTGTCCACTCAATGAGCTATTGAAAAGTGAAGAGGAAGACGCTGATCCAGATTCAGTTAAGCCTGTAGAACCAGCAGGAGGGCCCAGGAAGCCCAAAGAGCCTGTCCAGGAACAGTGGACCGATCAGTGTGAAGAGGCTTTCAGGCAGCTGAAGTGGAGCCTCACAACAGCTCCAGTCTTGGCCTATGCAGATCTAGCTAAGCCAACAAACTGCATGTAGATGCCAGCCGAGATGGGTTAGGCGGAGTGCTGTATCAAGAACATGACTGACACTTAAGGCCTGTTGCCTATGCGAGTCGGAGTTTGGCCCCTGCTGAGAAGAACTACCCCACACACAAGCTTGAGTTCCTGGCCTTGAAGTGTGGATAAACTGAGGGATTACCTATATGGAGCAGAGTTTGTAATCAAGACCGACAATAATCCCCTCACCTACCTACTCACTACCGCCAAGTTAGATGCCATGGGCCACAGATGGTTGGCTGCCCTATCAGGCTTTAACTTCAGCCTGAAGTACCGGCCAGGGATCGGGAACAAGGATGCAGATGCTCTATCGAGAAGGCCCCACTGTTCCCGAGACTCCCCAGAAGAATGGACCCAGCTGACCTTTGTCAAGGAGGGGAACAGCAAGTAAGAGGTTGAGCCAGGGCTGAGGAAGTTGGAGTGTCAGCCGCTGGGGTGCCCAGATGCTATTGCAACGTCACCCAAGTTGAGGATGAAGGATTGCCAAAGCTTTTCAAAAAGGACCTGGGAAGGGACCAGTTGGAAGATCCCCTCTGTAGTTTGGCATTAAAGGCCTTGGAGAGCCAACGTCCTGACTTGCTCCTTACTGGTTCCATAAAAGAGGGCCGTTTATTGCACCGAGAGTGGGATCGGTTGCAGCTGCAACAAGGGGTGGTCTACCGAAGGGGCCCCTCTGAAGATCCTAAAGAGAAATGGCAGTTATTCCTACCCGAAAAGCATCGGAGAGACAGTGCCAATTGCTCTACATGATCATCATGGCCATCTAGGGCCCGAGAGGACTTTTCAACTGGTGAGGGATTGATTCTATTGGCCCCGCATGCGGGCTTAAATTGGGGGCTACTGCCACTCCTGCCTTAGATGTACCCAAAGGAAGACTTTGCCTCACCGAGCCGCCCCAATGGGCCACCTCCAGAGACAGGGACCACTATAGCTGGTGTGCATTGACTTTCTGTGCTTAGAGTCTGATCTGAGTGGGCAGGGAAATATCCTGGTGATAACCGACCATTTCACCCGTTATGCCCAGGCATTTCCCACAAAGGATCAACAGGCATTCACAGTGGCCAAAATCTTAGTAGAGAAACTCTTTGTACATTATGGCCTGGCCCAGCGTATCCACTCCGACCAAGGGAGAGACTTTGAGAGCAGCCTCATTAAGAGACTTTTAGATTTGCTGGGCATCAAGAAATCTAGAACTACCCCGTACCATCCTCAAAGAGATCCTCAACCAGGGAGATTCAATAGAACTCTTTTGAATATGCTCGGAACTCTAACTTCAGAGCAAAAGCAACACTGGAGCAAGCATATAGCGGCTATTGTGCACGCTTACAAAAGCACTGCAAATGATGCCACAGGATACTCTCCTTATTGCTTGATGTTTGAGTGAGAGGCCCAGCTGCCAGTAGATCTAGCTTTTGGCACATCACTGGACCATACCTCAGCAACTTCCCATAGGGGGTATGTGGACCGACTGCGAAGAAGTCTGAAGACTGTCTATGATAAGGCTCAAGCTGCTTCAGATTCCCAAGTACAGAGGAACAAGAGAAATTTTGACCTCAGGGTACGAGTACAGGACTTACAACCAGGCGATAGGGTGCTGCTGAGGAATCTAGGTGTACCTGGGAAACACAAATTGGCTGATCGCTGGAAGTCATAACCCAATGTTATCAGCAAACAACTCCCAGGATTTCCAGTGTACCAGATTCGGCCAGAGGGATGCACAGGCCCACTAAAAACTTGGCATCACAATCATCTGTTGCCTGTCAGAAGCAGTCCTTGTACCACCGCAGCAAAATTTACCATCCACATCCACCACTCCTCAGAGACCCCGACCAGTGACTAGATCTCAGTCTGTGCCTCTTGCTATAGATAAGGACGGCAAAGATGAAGAGATGGGAATAGATTGGTTGTGGCCATCTCACACGCCAGAGATTGCTACCACCCCTTTTCCTCATCCCACGGTGACAGACCGTGGAATTCTCCGACCAGAGGCTCCTGAGTTTGTGCCTCAAGATAGAGCTTCAGGAGATCAGGAAGACCTCCAAATTTCCCTGATGGGAACAGACTGAGGGTTCTATTTCCGTCATTGAAGCAGAAATACAGGAAGCCGAAGTGGATGTGCAGGAGGAAGAAGTGGTCATGGATGAAGACGATACCAGTGTGCCTGTAACACCAGAACCTAAGGAACAGAAAGCGAAGAGAATTATTCACCCACCCAAGAGACTAACCTATGACACTCTGGGTGAATGCTCCGAGATTTGTCTTACTTCAAAAAGGACTCCTGAAGTGCCTGGTCCTTCCACCGCTGATTTAGTGAACAACCCCATCTCACCCCCTGGCACATCTGTACAGGACACTTCGGTGTTAGTAAGTGGACAGAATAGCCTCCCTTCTTATGACAATTGGTGGGAGGCTCCTCTGTCGGCTCTGTGTCATTGTATGAACCGTTTGAGTTTAAACTCTTCTTATGATAATACAGCTGGCTTGTTGTCATGTGTGCACTAATCTATTTTTTCCGCTTGTATACAAAAGCATGTAACAGGTCATGAACTTTGACTGTCTTTGGGGACCAAAGAGTTCAAGTGGGGGGAGTACGTAACGCAGGAGTTTCACTACCCAAGTTATCATGCTAAATATGTGTTGTCCTTTAAGTAAGAGGTTGGCTCCCTCTAGTGTTCTTTTCTTTTAATGCGATTAAGACTTTTGGTTAGTTTCTGTGAAATAACATTACAAAGCATTGCAGGCAATGTAGTCTACAGAGGTGTAGGGATGAGCTTCGTGTTCGAGTCGAACCCATGTTCGACTCGAACATCGGCTGTTCGATCGTTCGCCGAATTGCGAACGTTATGGGCCGTTCGCGCTAAATTCGTGTGGCGCGTCACGGCCCATAATTCACTGCGGCATCGCAGTGCATTGCTGGCTGATGATTGGCCAAGCATGCTTGGCCAATCACAGCGCCGTCAGTAGAGAGAGCTGTAATTGGCCAAAGCCAGGGTGGCTTTGGCCAATTATGGCTCAGGGGATTTAGTACACACCCCACACTATATAAGGCCGCCTGCACGGCGGCCCTGTGTAGTGTGTGTTCCGGTGTGCTGAGAGATAGAGAGAGAGAGAGACAGTGTCATTTGATTTGAGTTAGATAGATTAGGCAGAACAGTCAGTCAGTTAGCTGCACTTACAGTGTATTGTGTATATATATGCATCCCAGGTGTTGCATATATATATATACACTGTATTCAGTTTAGCTAGATCTGTTCCTGTTATCTTCTATCTAGACTATTTACATTTAATGCAGTGCGTCCTGCTCACAGTGTTCAGCTAGATCCGTTCCTGCTATTTACATTTAGTGCAGTGCGTCCTGCTCACAGTGTTCAGCTAGATCCGTTCCTGTTATCTTCTAGACTATTTACATTTAGTGCAGTGCGTCCTGCTCACAGTGTTCAGCTAGATCCGTTCCTGCAATTTACATTTAGTGCAGTGCGTCCTGCTCACAGTGTTCAGCTAGATCCGTTCCTGTTATCTTCCTACTGACAGGCAGGCTTGTCTGGTTACAGTATATAAAGCTACCTGAAGAAAATTACAGGTGTTCTATTTGATCCTATTAGTACCACGGTCAGGCAGCTAGACTATTTACATTTAGTACAGTGCGTCCTGCTCACAGTGTACAGCTAGATCCGTTCCTGTTATCTTCCTACTGACAGGCAGGCTTGTCTGGTTACAGTATATAAAGCTACCTGAAGAAAATTACAGGTGTTCTATTTGAACCTATTAGTACCACGGTCAGGCAGCTAGACTATTTACATTTAGTACAGTGCGTCCTGCTCACAGTGTTCAGCTAGATCCGTTCCTGTTATCTTCCTACTGACAGGCAGGCTTGTCTGGTTACAGTATATAAAGCTACTTGAAGAAAATTACAGGTGTTCTATCCCAGCTTAGTGCAGCTACAGGCCATTAGTATGTCTGGAAGGCCAAGAAGGAGAGGGACAAAAAAGTGAGGTGAAATCTTCTGAAGAGGAGGAAAGACAGCAAAACAAATGTCACAGGGGTGATAACCCTTCCCTATGTTTTCCAAAAAGCTTAGAAAATATTTTTTGGCTGGAGCTAAACACGTTAAAAATGTTCAAAATTACAAACAGATTCTACTTAACAACAAACCTACAGTCCCTGTCTTGTTTGCACCGCCTGTATACTGCTGTTCAGAGTATATAGGGCCTGGTGGCCCCACACCTTTCCTTATTTTAATTTGGGTGCGGGGTTCCCCTTAATATCCATACAAGACCCAAAGGGCCTGGTAATGGACTGGGGGGTACCCATGCCGTTTGTCTCACTGATTTTCATCCATATTGCCATGACCCGACATGACATTAAACCCGCAAGCAGTTTTAAATTAGATTTTTTCCTTTAAAAATGACATTTGGTGCAGGGACTGTTCTAAACATGGGAAACACGCGTCACTTTACAGGCATACTATAGACACCCCCCAGGTACGATATTTAAAGGAATATTTCACTTTTTTTTTTTTTACTTTAAGCATCATTAAAATCACTGCTCCCGAAAAAACGGCCGTTTTTAAAAGTTTTTTTTGCATTGATACATGTCCCCTGGGGTAGGACCCGGGTCCCCAAACCCTTTTTAGGACAATACCATGCAAATTAGCCTTTAAAATGAGCACTTTTGATTTCGAACGTTCGAGTCCCATAGACGTCAATGGGGTTCTAACGTTCGTGCGAACTTTCGGTCCGTTCGCGGGTTCTGGTGCGAACCGAACCGGGGGGTGTTCGGCTCATCCCTACAGAGGTGGTAACTTAGTTTGGGAACTACTAAACCCACAATGCCAAGTTATTGCACTGCATGCTGGGAGCAGTAATAAAAAGGACAGCGCGGCCATCTTTCGGTCTCTTGGGACGCCTTTCAATACCTGCCTGCAGTGAGGTCCGTGTGTGGGACAGAGAGACTGCGGCCTGTGCAGCGCAGAGCAGGATTGACCAACCCTTGAGGTGTTCCAGGATACAGACTGACTGGCCTAGCAAGCAGACTGACTGAAGGAACCAGTGTCCTTGAAGGTTTCCTGCACTTCAGAAATCAGCAATCCGGCGGAGCAGCGTGATGGCGCCATCTTTGGTACGGCCTGAGACAACAGGAACGGAGTCCGGACAGAGCCTTGCAGTATCTGAGTCTGGTGTGGTGAGGGCAGGTCACAGACTGCTGGTCAGACTTGTAGTTCTACCGGAGCGATTCTACTTATTACAAGCCCCCCCCCACACACACAGCGGAACTCTGGGGTCTGCTATTCCCCGCGCTGCAGAGTCAGTACTGAGTTACACTCATAGTTATGCCAGAAGTGTGACAAGTGCACTATTTCTTCAAAGAGCAGTTATCAACGCACTACATAATCTACAGTAACTTTTCATCTTGGATTACAAATACTGTTTAAAAACACAGGCTAGCTGAAGAACTAATGTGAAACCAAGGAACTTTTATTACCTTCTACAAATCATCACAGTTTTAGGCCACAATTCTACTTGAACAGTAAACTGCAACCTAGGGGGAGCCCTTGAGCACAAGATTTGTCTTATATGGTATGGTTAAATGTAAATGACTTTATGCAATTGTGGGTGTGTGCATGGAGGTTTCAGTGGGAAAAGGCTTAATATGAGTTTCAGACAGTACTGAACACTTGTCCCACTGTGCACCTGTCTGCATATACTCTGTGTGATCATTGCATTCACAGTTTCATAGATCTCTTGCATGTTATGTCATTGTTCTACATTATTACAAAATATCATATTGTTCATCGTGTTGTGTACTCACCTTAGTAAACTTTCTGAGTGGTTAAATGATATTTTGTGTGAGACGATGTGTACCATTACTGTGTTCCTCTCTTTGCTGTTGGGTCCTACACTCATATTACCTTACCGGTGTGGCAGAGGGGTAGAGACTGTTCTGGGGTTGAGAGGCAGGGTGCAGAATTAAACATACATCAGCAGCTCCTACAGGGGTAGTGCTACACCAATATGATGTAAATGCATAGTGCCACCTACTGTTGATTTGAGGTACTGTAATTTTTGTTGCAGTTTTGAGGCTTGACATCTTTTTACTTGATACATCATCTTTTGTTTTTTACAAAACAAAAAATCAACTACCATCTTTTTGTTCTACAGGGCCTTTGTATTCAGAAAATATATAAAATTCGGGGGGGGGGGGGGGGTTTAAATAATTTTCTAGCCCAAAATGTTGATTTTTTTTTTTTATGTGTGTGAAAAAGGACACAAGTGTTCCAGAGGGGAAGTGGCTAACCCACAGATCCTGTCCACCTACCTACCACACCAACTACAGCTGCTGTGCAAGTAAAACAGTTTACCCAATCAATGTGAATTATAAAGTGCACTTATTAAACAAAAAAAAACAGTACAAAACAGGTAAAAAAGGAAAAAAAAATCAGTTCACAATAACGTGCAAATAAAGTACCACTAATACTAAAGAGAAAGTGCATCATTCACCCAAATTAATTCAGAGAATTCAAAACAATTACCCATAAATCTATTTACAATCCCTTATAACAAACTGTAATAGTAAAGTGCCTCTTCGACAAAGTGCCGCAATGAATACATAAAGTGCTGATCCGCTCCAGTATCATCTTACTTACCTTAAGGACTTGACCCCATAAATCAAATGGTCAAATCCCCCACACATTGCTTTCTTTCCCCCACTCTGTCGCCAATAATCCTTCACAATTTACCATAGAAAAAAACAAAAAAAAAACAAAAAACAAATACAAGCATAAAAATATCTCACTCACAAGACAGGTGCTGTAACATCACCAGAACCTGCACTCAGCCGCCCCTCCTAGGCTCTGTAACCGTGAGACTTCCTGGTGTGTGATGACATCAGCATGTCTCCGCCCACTCACAGCATTTCATCAGGAGCAAACAAATCATTTTGCACTAACATTATTGTGCACCGATTAATTATTTTTCACCTGTTTTGCTCTTTATAGGAGTTTAATTATTTGGTAATTGAATTATTTGGTATGTTCATTATTTGTTTCTTTATCTATCTAACACACATTTTTACCCAGTGCACTCTTAGGAATAGGGAGTGTAAGATCAGACAGCAACCATTAGATTTTAAGGGGTCCATTTATAAAAAAATAAAATGCTGGATGAGCTGACACATGCATTTGCCCAGCCATCACAGATAATCACCATCATTTGCCTGATTTGTTTATTTCCTATGATTGCCAGCTCCATCTAGTGGCCACAATGCAGTAATTTCCTGAAATGCATCAATCCAGAAAATACCACATTATGGCCACTAGATGGAGCTGTCGATTATAGGTAATAAACGTATTTGGCAAATTAGAGTGAATATTCGTGGTGGCTGGGTGAATGCTTGCGACATTTGTCCAGTAATGTTTTTTTAATAACCCTGATGTGATCTCTGACTTCTTACTCAAAGCTGAAGATATTTTGATTCTTACATAAAGCTTACTTACTGTATAACTGGTTTTAAAAACAAACCTCCAGCCATTTTTTGGGGGGGGGAGGGGAAGAGAGTGGGACACGCACAGCTATAAAAGTTGTGTAGGGGTGGTTTGGCACCTCTGTGTTTGGACAGATTTCCATCACTTCCTCTGTGGTCAGTGGAACAGGAAGTGGGTAAAATCCCCCCCCTAATACACTTACAACCTGGATGAGGTTCTAAGCTTTCCCCACCCTCCTCCACACTAAATAAAAATGTTCTGGCTGGAGTTCCACTTTAAGGTCTCCTTAAAAACAAAAATAAACCACAAATCATAAAATGTACAGATTGCATAATAATAAAAGTAGATAAAATAACGTATCAATACATATCCTCCAGAAGTCTATTGGCCATGACAGAAAAATGGCACGGGTTTTACATTCATCATAGATTCCCTTAGTAGAGCTTGTGGAGCACACTTCCATTCCCCGCTCCAGACAGGGATCCCTTCTAATTGGTGGATGTAAAATTTGAGCCATTACTGTATTAATAACTATATTTCAATAATTCATATTGATGAGAAAAGTTCCAAGAAAAATCCATTAAGTTCTCATGTAAAAAAACTCCAAAATTGATTTAATAATAAAATAGCAAAATGTTACAAAAACGATGTCAAAATTTAGAATATAAAAATAGATTATTCTTAAAATGAAGTTTAAATCAGATATGTCTGTGTGTAAAAGTAGCATCAATGTCTTAAGATGTATGTGTGTGTGAGTGTCTTCATGGAGAGCTGGAATGCAAGTGAGTCTTTCAGCCACAGCCTGTCTGTACTCCTACAATTAACTCCCACCTTTTTCCATAAAGGCTGGTTTAAAAAGGTTAGTTTTTTCTTATAGTCCCACAGAAAAGACCGGGAACTTTGAATTCCACTCCCTCCAACATTCCTAAGGGTGGTGCTATGAACTATGTGAGAGTAGCTAAAATAAAAATCCTTTAACTTACAATATACACATTTCCTTTAAACATATGAAGCCTATACCAGCATAAACTTTTACGAGTATAAAAACTTTATATAACTTCACCTTTTCCATACATAGAGGATTAATAAATTATATAAATGTATCCATGTCCATTGTTCTCAGAGACCCAAACATTCATAAATATTGATTTCTAACAGTGGATTATCTCCGCCCTCACTCTTTACTCAAATCTAGATCAACGATCCCACTGGATATGGATTCGTTATGAATGGATTGTGAATATCCAACCTCCATGACACTCAGAGGAAGATCTTCATGGATTTCATGGGTGGATGTAGATATGTTGTTGATGGGTTGCTCATATTCATCCTCCATTATATTCAGAGAATCATCTTCATGGATCCCATGGGTGGATGTGGATTCATCATGGATTGGTTGCGAATATCCTTCCTCCATGATACTCAGAGGAAGATCTTTACTTTCTTCTTTGCAACAAATCTAGAAATATAAAAAAAAGACACAACTGCAGGTCAGGTGATGGAGCAATACACATTTTGTGTTGTGCTGTGGTCAGATGAGACCAAAATTGAGCTCTTTGGCATTAAATCGACTGTTTGTAAGAAAAATGCCAACTATGACCCTAAGAACACCATCCCTACAGTCAAGCACGGAGGTGAAAACATGATGCTTTGGGGCCGTTTCCCTGCTAAAGGTACAGGCCGACTTTGCATCATTGAGGGGCCAATGGACGGGGCCATGTATTGTAAAATCTTGGATGAGAACCTTCTTCCCTCAGCCAGAACACTGAAATTGGGTCATGGACAATGACCCAAAACATCCCACCAAGGCAACAAATAAGTGGCTCAAGAAGCACATTAAGGTCATGGAGTGGCCTAGCCAGTCTCCAGACCTTAATCCTATAGAAAATTTATAGAGGGAGCCTAAACTTCGAGTTGCCAAGCAACAGCCAAGAAACCTTAAGGAATTAGAGAAGATCTGTAAAGAAGAGTGGACCAAAATCCCTCCTGAGATGTGTGCAAACCTGGTCACCGACTACAAGAAACGTCTGACCTCTGTGCTTGCCAACAAGGGTTTCTCCACCAATTACTAAGTCATGTTTTGCTTGAGGATCAAATACTTATTTTACTCACTGAACTGTATCTTAAATTTTAGCATTTGTTTTATGCTTTTCTTTTCTCTTTATGGTTAATATTCCATTTCTATCATTTAAAATACACCTATGATACAAAGAAATGAAGGGTCTACAATTTCTAAGTGGGCAAACTTACACAATCTCCAGGGGATCAAATCATTATTTTCCCCCATTGTATTTATTACCCATGCAATAGAGGAAATCCAGACAGCTGCACTCCAGAAAAAAAAAAAAGTCTTTATTGAATAAAATCAGTCCATACAGCAATCAAGGACAGTGGGTGAATCAGCTGACGCATTTCACACCCCTTACTGGTGCTTAGTCATATAACCAAGGCCAGCATTTCCCAAAATATATGTGTCTTGTATCTCCATCATAAGATAACTTAACAACTATGCTGCTCGGAATCACTTGTATTACCCACCTGCCTATCTCACAAAATTGAGTACACCCCTCACTCACATTTTTGTAAATATTTTCTTCTATCTTTTCATTTGACAGCACTGAAGAAATGACACTTTGCTACAATGTAAAGTAGTGAGTGTACAGCTTGTATAACAGTGTAAATTTGCTGTCCCCTCAAAATAACTCAACACACAGCCATTAATGTCTAAACCGATATGATCACCATGTATGAATACCTAAGGGGGGATATTATCGCCATGTATGAATACCTAAGGGGGGATATTATCGCCATGTATGAATACCTAAGGGGGGATATTATCGCCATGTATGAATACCTAAGGGGGATATGATCACCATGTATAAATACCTAAGGGGGGATATGATCACCATGTATGAATACATAAGGGGGGGGGATATGATCACAATAACTAAATACATAAAGGAGAATATGATCACAATGTATAAATACACAAGTGGTCCATATAGTGAACTTTGTGTAAAGTTATTCATTTTCCCATCATTAGAGGACAAGGAAAGGCTGATGTCTCATTAAAGAGAACCTGTCACTAAATAGCCATCAATATAGGGAACTTTTTGGAAGTGCACTGAACAATTGCATTAATAGCGGGAGGGGCTGAAAGCTTGAGCCTACTCACTGTGTACACAGCAACATATACTACAATCTGTGCCCACAAAATATTCACCTCCCTGTCCACCTCAACCCCCCCCCATCCACAGCAGCAGTGGGGTTTTCATCTTGTGCCACTGCCTCCTGCCTGCCCTGTACAGCACAGTGAGAGCTGCTCAGAGGATACAACACAACTTTACTGTGGCAGCAAGTATACATTATAGGTGGCAGTGCCCAGCATAGGTGCTCTGGGCACCCCCTTCCTCAGGTTTGAAGGGCAATATGAATACTTTACTTTAACCTCCAAAATGAAAACAAAGCAAACCTGTTGGATATCCCCAACCTTCCCTCCTCTGTCCCCCCAAAAAATGGTTTAGCTTTTGATGGACTTTATAGAATTTGTTTAAATACATAAAACCATCAGTGTCAAAATGTACAAATACATACATATTGATCTGAAGCCATAATGTCATTTCAATCTCTGCATGCTATTGTGAAGGTATCGCTGGTATAGATAATAGCCGTCTAGTGATACCTTTTAGAGAACTATTATATAAAATATTACCCACCAGAACACGGATATTTATACCAGCAGCAATGGGAGGTTCTGGTAATGTTCGGAAATTTGAATGAGAATCTGTCAGAGAATAAAGTTCACATTAACCATTTTGTGAGATATTATTCAGATTGTGATAATGCAATGTATAGAAATAGAACCGTGTAATTATATACAAGCTTTATAACTGACCTGTAATATCCCTGAAGCAGAGGAGAATAGAGAAAAACAATGTTACCATTCTGTGTCACACAAGAATATAAGATCCCCCATGTTCAATCTATACAGTTCAGGTTATTACCCCAATGTATGGACCTGCCCCAGGTAGGAATATTGTGCACAACCTTAGTCCTTTAGGTTCAGCTTTGGTCATGACCAGTCCAGTTATATAATAATACTACATGTACATATGGGAGTCCAGAACAGCACAAGATATTTTCTACACTGCCAGCTACTAATACATGTAACTATAGGGCCCCTTGCACATGGGGCCACCCAGCATTAGTGTGCAATGCATGGGAAGGAGAGGAGCAACATCCAGCCCTGCTGAAGGCAGCCTGATAAAGTGTATGGTAGGCTGCAGCTGGATGCTGTACAGAGCGGTACTGATGTTTCCATCTATTTTGGGACAGGGTTCTGGAATACATGTTTTCCACATTCTGGAACTTTGTCCTTAAAAAGGGACAGGACACTAAATGTCAGTACCACTCGGTAAAACACTCAGCCTCATCTAGCTGCAACCTGCCATAGAACTTGACAGGCTGCCTGCATTGGAGCTGGATGCTGCACCCGTCCCTCCTGGGCACACTCATGCAGGGCTGAGTCCGGCATTCGTGTCTATGGACGCAAATGCTGGACTAGGGTGCGTGCCCACAAGGTAACCCCCTTGGGAAATCGCTTCCAAAGGGGGTTATCTGAGGCGGGGAGGAGCCGAGACAGCCGCCAAGGGACCCCAGAAGACAAGGTTCGGGGCCACTCTGTGAAAAACGAGCTGCACAGCAGAGGTAAGTACGACATGTTTGTTATTTAATCACCTGACCACTGGGCACTTAAACCCCCTTCCTAACCAGACCAAATTTTCAGCTTTCAGGGGTCTCTCACACTTTGAATGACAATTACTCAGTCATGCAACACTGTACCCATATGAAATGTTTGTCCTTTTTTTTCACACAAATAGAGCTTTCTTTTGGTGGTATTTTTTTTTTTTAATCAAAAATAACTTTTGAGCATAAAAGAAAGTTTATGAACACACGGGTGAACAGTGCAACATGCACTACATTTACGAATCAATTAAGTTGACATGCACATACAGAGTTAAATTTATGACATTACACAACTGGCATCTGCAGTGTAGTGATGCAGGGGCTGGGAGGGAGACAATTATATATTGGAACATAGTGAGTAGTAAGGTTATTTGGGTACAGGGGGGGAGGGAAGAGGGTCAATAAAAGGGTCGAGGGGGAGTCATACAATCTCTTCCCTTCCCCCGTACACAGGGAGGCAGCAAGCTTAACTTCTGGTATCACAGGTGGAGGTGTCCTCGAGCCATCTGTCCCAGATTTTATAGTATTTGTCGGGGCAGCCCCTATGGGTATATAGCACCTTTTTGTAGGGAAGAGTATTGTTAACAGCCCTGATCCATTTTCGCAGTGTAAGGGGGGTTCCTCTCAGCCATGTTCTAGCAATCAATAACCTGGCAAGGAACAATGTCTCCTGTAGAAGAATGTTTAAATATTTGTCACTCTCAGAGAGTGAAAGGAGACCCAGCACACACTGATGGGGGCAAAGGGACAGTGGGGAGCCCATGCGATCGTGTAGAAATTTCACCACCTGTGTCCAAAACCCCTGTTTAAATGGGCAGTCCCACATCAAGTGAAAGAAGGAGGCCATGTGATGGCCGCAGTCTTGGCAGCAAGGGTTGTGGTCATGTTTATTTGGATATGCGAGCCGGAGTCAAGTATGATCTGTGAAGGACATATAAAAATGGGATAAATGGTCGGAGAGTTTTGGGGAAACAATCCTGCAATTGCCAAGGGCTTCCTCCCAGTCCTCGTCCGTCAGAACGCCAAGGTCCGATTCCCATCGCGACCTCAGCTGTTGTGTAGTGGTCTCGGCAATAGGCCGCATAAGATACATGTATATTTGGGAAATCAGTTTTTTGGGGTCTTCTCCCAGGACTATATCCACCAATAGTGGGATCTCGAGGGCAGGGATGGGGCCACCAAGCTGTGTGTTAAGTGCGTGTCGCAATTGGAGGTAACGAAAGAACATATGGTTTGATAGGGCAAAGATGTCTTTTAGTGTTTGAAATGCTTTAACCGACCCGTTAGTCACAACTTGTGACAGATATATCACACCTTTGGTAACCCATAGATCGTGATCGGGAATTTTAGCAAGTTCTGGTAGAGTGGGGTTATCCCATAGGGGGTGTGGGAGTGAGGAGAGGGTGCTTGACCTAGTCGCATAGCGGTTTACCAGACCTTGCAATGATGTGACAACATATGCCTTTTGTCTCTGCCATGACATAACCCCCGGGGAGTGCAGAATAAGATTTGGAAGGGATGAAATATCTGGCCGTGGAGCTGTGAGCAGACCATTTGGGAGTAGCGGGTTCTGTCTGTGTGATTGAAATGGAAAAGAGAGTTGAGATGCTATGTAGTACGTGAAAAGATCAGGGAGTGCTGTGCCTCCTAGTTCAGTTGGGCACTTCAGAACCTTCATTGATAATTTGTGACGGGATGAGCCCCATATGAAGGAGTTGAGGATAGCTTCCATTGATTTGAATATTCGCACAGGAAGGGATAGTGGGGCTTGCCAAAAGATATATAGTAGCTTAGGGAGAAGGATCATTTTTACCAGGCTGATTCGGCCCATGGCCCCTAGGGGGAGTCTGGACCATGTCTGTGTCTTGATTTTTAGCATATTGAAAAGTGGTTCAATGTTAAGGGCGATGAAGTCAGAGAGAGATCGGGATATGTGGATACCCAAATATTTAATGGGACTTGCCCTGACCAGGGGGAGAGCGGCCTGATCGGCCGTAGGGGCTCCCATATCTAGTGGAAGGATTTGGGACTTAGTCCAGTTTATCTGAAGCCCAGAGAATGCCCCAAAGTCTGTGATGATACGAAGGGCGGTTTGGAGTGAGGGCCCAGAGTCGGAGAGGTAAAGGAGCATGTCGTCGGCGTATAGACTTATTACTTCCGTCATCTGACCGCAGCGGAGTCCCCTGATATCTGGATGACACCGAAGAGCTATCGCTAGGGGTTCTACAGCAAGGGCATAGAGCATAGGCGAGATTGGGCAGCCCTGGCGCGTACCTCGGGATAGTGGGAAGGAGGGGGAGATTCTGCCATTTACCTGTATGCGCGCTTTAGGGGCCTGGTATAGGAGCTGGAGCCATTTTATGAATTTTGGGCCAAAGCCAAATCTTTTAAGGCATTCCCATAAATAGTTCCACTCTACTGAGTCGAACGCTTTAGCAGCGTCCAAGCTAACCACTACTCTGGTGACTATGTCTGTGTGTTGAGCTTGGAGATTCATGTGGAGTCATCTCAAATTAAAGGCCGTGTTTTTATCTGGCATGAAGCCGGTTTGATCGGGGTATATTAAGCTAGAGATTACCTTATTAAGGTGTATGGCCAAGATCTTTGCTAGTATTGGAGAAGGGATATAGGTCTGTACGACTCGGGGAGAAGTGGATCTTTACCCGGTTTAGGTATAAGGACAATAAGGGCTTCGCTCATGGAGTTTGGAAGAGTGTTAGTATCGAAGATGTGCGCATATAGTTTACAGAGCTTGGGAATTAAAATCTCACCAAATTGTTTGTAGAACTCGAGGGGGAGTCCATCAGAGCCGGGTGCCTTGGATGTGGGGAGTAGAGCGATTGCTTCTGAGATACATTCCGTGGTAATTGGTGTTTCCAATTGAGCAATCTGTGGGGACGATAGTGTGGGGAAATCTATATCTTGTAAGAGGTCTGAGAGTTCTGCTGGGGATTTTTGGGATGTGGAAGAATAGAGGGCGGAATAAAAGGACCTAAACTCCTCAGCCCCCTGATCGGGATCGGAAATTATGATCCGGGAGGGCGACTGAAGAGATATCACTACTGGGGGTTTGTGATCTAAGTGGGCCATATATGCGAGAAGCTTACCAGCTCGCTCGCCGTGTTCGAAGAAACGTTGTTTACTGAAGAAAATACCTTGCTTGGCCTTTTAGAAGTGGAGTTGTTTTGTGAGTCTGGAATGCATATGCACAAGAGAGGCATTAGCAGCAGTTGGGTTATCCTGAAAAGCTTGCTCTAGGGTGTTCCTCTGCTTGATGAAGAAGCTGCTTGGAGGTGGCCTTATGGCGGTTGATGCGCATAGAGAGAATCATGCGGGCGTGTGTTTTGAAGGCTTCCCATATGGAGCCAACCTGGGCAGTACCGTCATTAACACGAAAATAGTGTCCCCATTCGCGCTGGATAACATCCAGGTCGGGGAGAATGGTAAGCCAAAATGGGTTTAATCTCCATATCCTGGCAGCAGGGGGAGACGGCAGCCAAAGTTTGATCCAATATGGGGAGTGATCAGAGAGTGCTCTGGCTACAAAGCCTACATCTAGGAGGCGAGGGAGTAGAGGGGGGGTAATGAGAATATAATCTATATGGGACATGGATGATCGTGAGGGTGTGAAATGCGATTTTGAGGGGTGCGTGTGTCGCCAGGTGTCAGTGAGGGCAAATTCTGCGAGGAATTTACCGAATCTGGTGATATTGGGCACCGAGGGGGGAGGATTAGCGGGACTTAGTCTATCTATGTGTGGGTTTATGACCATATTGAAGTCCCCCGCCCAGACTGCCGGCACTGAGGGGTAATGAGACATGAAGGCAACACCCTGCTGTAACATGGCAAATTGAAATGGGGGGGGGGGGGATGTAGAAGGCCATTAGAAGAATCTCCAGGCCTCCAACTGTAGCATGCAAAAACAACGTCCTGCCCTGGGGATCCGACTGCAGAGTGTGGAGCTGGAATTGCACCTTTTTGGCTACAAGGATTGCAATCCCGCAGGAGTTGGAAGTGTGTGGGGCCTGGTATAACCAACCCACCCATGGTTTTTTAAGACAGAGCTGTTTTTGACCTGTGAGGTGGGTTTCGACCAGGATAGAAATATCTGCTCATTGGGATTTGAGATGTGAGAGTACTGCTGTTCGTTTAGCCCTTTCACCAAGGCCCCGAACATTCCAAGTTAGAATTTTTAGTGCAACCATGTCATATAGGGGTGAGTTGGTGGGTGCAGTCGGATCCTCAGGGAGCGGCAAACAGTACAAAATAAGATCCACATCTCAATACAGCTGCTTACATAATATACAAGTACACTAGTTAACCAGAAGCTACGAGGCAAGAGTGAGGAGCCCCCCATCCGCAACTGAGTACAGAAAAGAGTGCGTCATAACCATACCCTGCACTGAGACACTGCGTGCCTAAGAGGGCGAACCAGAGCTGTTAGTCCAGCTGAAAAGCGCACGGCAAAGCAGGAGAGGCAGTCAGTGTCCTGGATTGCCGGTGCAAGAGGGCCGCCCGAGACTAATAAAGTGGACTTGTTGGCGGTGAAACAGCAATGTCAATTGATACGGTGGAATAAGGAGCGAGGGGGCTGTTGATTTCAGCTGGGAACATTAAATAAGGCAAAGCAGAATGTTTCAGTGCAGAGGGTCCCAACTCACGATTTCCGCGGGCATCAGAGTAGGTCAGGCAAATTGTGTGCGACGATCAATTAGCTTCAAGTAACCGGAGGCTGCTGTACATGTGCGATGAAGGGTTATGCGGGGCCCGGATTGGGTGCATCATGCCTCTCTAGCCAGGAGAGGACATCCTGTGGGTTTTCGAAGAATTGGGCCTTGCCGTCACACACCACACGAAGGCGTGCAGGGAAAAGCATTGCGTATGTTAGGTGGTGAATACGGAGCTGTCGCTTTGCCTCCGTAAAGCGCGCTCTTTTCTTTTGTACCTCTGCGGAGAAATCCGGATATACCGCCACGGTCAGGTTGCCCAGGGGAAAATTTCCTCTTTCACGTGTGAGTCGAAGGATCGCATCCCGATCTCGGTAATTTAAAAACTTTGTAATAAAAGTTCTCGGCGGGGCGCCTGTGGGTGGAGGTTTAGCAGCAAGGCGAAGGGCGCGCTCCACGACAAACGTGGAAGAGAAGGCCTCTCTGCCAAAGGTCTTGATAAGCAGATTTTCCAAGTAGGTGGGGGGGGGGTCAGCACCCTCAGCCCTCTCAGGGAGACCAACAAAACAGAGATTGCATCTCCTGAGGCGGTTCTCCATTTCATCTTGCTTAGAGAGAACCATATTTAATTGATGCTGTAGCTGTTCAGTGGTGATCTGTAGTGGATGCAGGCTGTCAGAGAGGTTCTCGGTTCAGGACACTTGCTGGGCACTCTGGAGGGCGCCGGTTGCCTATTTAAGCTGATGGGATTCTGTGCTCCTGTGCCTTCTGTGTACTCTATCAGGGGCCGGGAACCAGATACGTACGGGAGGCCATCCCCTGCTACATCGGGTTCGTCAGTCTGGTACGGGTTAGTCTGACAGTATCGGACAGCCATGTCCGAGCCCGAGCAGGGGACCTCTCCCATGGATGAATTATGCAGACACCTGGCGGGTCTCACACAGGCGGTGAAAAGCCTTCAAGAGGGCTATACCAGACTGGAGGAACGAGTTCAGGTGTTGTCCTCACCTGCGAACCCACAAGTTGCTTCCTCTGCTGGACTCTCACCTGCACCCTCAGTGGTTATGTTACCCCCTGAACCCAGGGTCCCTACTCCCGAAAGATTTAACGGTGAGCGCAATAAGTATCGTGCGTTTCGCAACGCTTGCAAATTGTACTTCGCATTGCAACCACGCACCTTTTCTTTGGAAGCAACCAAGGTGGGTTTTGTCATCTCCCTGCTATCTGGAGAACCACAGTCCTGAGCCCACCACCTTTTGGAGCAAAAATCAATCTGTCTGGATAACCTGGATAGTTTCTTTACCGCCATGTCTCAGTTATATGAGGACCCTCAGTTAAAAGCTACCGCTGAATCCGCCTTACACGCCCTACAACAAGGGCGCAGGCCCGCGGAAGACTACGTTCTGGAATTTAGGCGGTGAAGTTCAGACACGGAATGGAACGACGCAGCCCTCTGTTACCAATTCCGTTTGGGGTTATCCGATGCACTCAAGGACGAACTAGCACGGGTTGGCATACCCCAAACCCTGGAAGATCTCATTAACCTGTCGGTGCAGATTGATCGGCGCTTGAGAGAGCGCTGTTCCGAGAGGTCTGTTAGCCAGTTCCGTCCCACTTGGGTCCTCCCCAAGGTCCCAAGTGCTACCAGCTCTGTAAGCCAAAGTCTTCATGCACCAGCTGCCTCAGCCCTTGATACTTCTGAACCGATGCAACTGGGGGTTCTCCGCCCATCCCTCACTTCTGAAGAACGACAGCGCCGACGAGTCAATAACTTATGTATGTATTGCGGAGAACCAGGTCATTACGTGAGGTCTTGCCCAAATAAGACACGTAAGTCTCTTTCAGCTACTTCTAAGTTTGCACCTGCCTTGCCTAACCTTGCTAACCATCTGGCTCTCTCCGTTATCCTCCAGCTTCCAGGACAGGATCTGCTTACCTCGGCCATCATTGACTCAGGAGCCTGCAGTTGATTCATTGATCTCGCCTTTGCGGCCCATCATCGCATCCCTCTTCGATCAAAGTCGCATGGACTTGCTGTCCACCTCGCTGATGGGTCCACCCTTAGCTCTGGTCCGGTCACTCAAGAAACCATCCCACTGCTGGCTATCCTGAACACCTGTCATCGGGAGTTTCTCCGGCTGGATGCCATTTCTTCACCACTCTTCTCTATTATTCTTGGAATGCCTTGGTTGCAGGCTCATAACCCCAGCATTGATTGGGTTTCTGGAAAAATCAAGTTCCCGTCCAGTTACTGCCAACAGCACTGTTTATACAGAACTCTTGCGGAACCCAGTCAACTCTTGTGTCTGAACACCGACATGGAATCGCAGCAGGCGATTCCTGACACTTACCGAGACTTCTCCAATGTTTTTAGTAAGAAAGGGGCAGAAACCCTTCCACCCCTTTAACTGAGCAGGAGTTGGTTACCCTCAAGAAGTATATCGATGAAAATCTTGAGAGAGGCTTTATCCGCCCTTCTACCTCACCAGCCGGAGCCGGCATCTTTTTTGTTGAAAAAAAAGACCACTCGCTACGACCCTGCATCGATTATAGGGAACTCAATAAAGTGAAAATTCAAAAATCATTATCCCTTACCTCTCGTGCCAGAGCTGTTTCAAAGATTGGGTTCAGCCAAAATCTTTACCAAACTCGATCTCCGTGGGGCCTACAACTTAATTTGCATCAGGGAGGGAGACGAGTGGAAAACGGCCTTCCGTACCAGGTTCGGACATTTCGAATACCTCGTCATGCCCTTCGGCCTGTGCAACGCACCGGCGACTTTTCAACATTTTGTCAATGACATTTTTCGTGACCTTCTAGATTTATACGTTATAGTATACCTGGACGACATCCTGATCTTCTCCCCCTCAGTTGATGAACACCGCAGGCATGTCAGGAATGTGTTAACCCAGCTCAGGCAGCATGGACTTTATGCCAAATTGGAGAAATGTGAATTTGAGCTCCAGAGCATTCAGTTCCTCGGCTTAATCATCTCTACCGATGGTGTTAAGATGGACCCTCAAAAGGTTGCAGCTATCCTGGACTGGCCCGCTCCCTCCGATAGAAAAGGGGTCCAACGCTTTATCGGCTTCGACAATTTTTATCGGAAATTTATAAGGGGCTTTTCTGCTATAATCGCCCCCATCACGGAACTGACAAAACAGGGAAATCAATTCTGTTGGTCCCCTCAGGCACAATCGGCCTTTGGAAGGCTCAAGGAACTCTTTACGTCCGCTTCTATCCTGAAGCACCCAGACCCTGCTTTACCGTTTGTCCTTGAAGTGGATGCATCGGAGGTCGCGGTGGGGGCAGTGCTTTCTCAGCGGCAAGGTGCCAAGGCTCTTCTTCACCCCGTGGCCTTCTTCTCGCGAAAACTCTCTGATGCAGAGAAAAATTATGATGTAGGAGATCGGGAGTTGCTGGCCATTAAAGCCGCACTTGAAGAGTGGCGCTACTTATTGGAGGGGGCTGCTCACCCCATTTTGGTCTACATGGACCATAAGAATCTAGAGTACTTGAGGTCGGCCAAGAGATTGAGACCACGGCAGGCAAGGTGGGCTCTGTTCTTCTCTAGATTCCAATTCCACATAACGTACAGACCAGGTACCAAAAACACCAAACCAGATGCATTATCTCGTATGTTCCATGACTCCAGGGAACCTTTCCCTCCAGACACCATTCTTCTGGCTGGAAACTTCCTGCTTCTTCAAGGAGATCTCATATCACGAATTAAACAGGCCTCAAGGAATTAATCCCCTCCTGTGGAAGTTGATGTAAGCTCGCAAGACGGCGTGTTCCGATACAAGGACAAAATCATGGTCCCAGAGGATCTGAGGATTGCTGTACT
Organism: Aquarana catesbeiana; assembly: GCA_037953035.1. Classification (NCBI taxonomy): domain Eukaryota; kingdom Metazoa; phylum Chordata; class Amphibia; order Anura; family Ranidae; genus Aquarana; species Aquarana catesbeiana. The sequence goes on from JBBHAA010002763.1 coordinate 72,092, forward strand.
GGAACTCTGTCAAGACCACAAATTGGCTGGGCATTTCAGTGTGTTGAAGACAACAGAACTGGTACAACGTACCTTTTGGTGGCCCCAGCTGGTAAGCGACTGCAAGAGTTTTGTGGAGTCTTGTATCACATGTGCTCGGAGCAAGAGCAGTCGAGCGAAGGCCTGGGATCTATTAAGACCCTTACCCGTGCCGGAAGGGCCATGGAAAATGATCGCGATGGACTTCATTGTTGAGCTCCCGCTGGCAGAAGGCTACTCCACCATCTTTGTCATTGTAGACAGACTCTCCAAAATGGCCCACTTCCTACCCATGAAGGGTACCCCATCAGCTTTGGAAACTGCAAAAATATTCATTAAGGAAATTGTACGTCTACACGGAGTCCCCTCAAGTATAGTATCTGATCGGGGGGTACAGTTTACTTCCAGGTTTTGGAAAGCTCTCTGCAGATCTCTTGAGATAGAATTGGCATTCTCATCGGCCTACCACCCCCAGACAAATGAGCAGACGGAGAGAACTAATCAGACTCTAGAACAGTATCTCCAATGTTTTTCTGCTTTCTCACAAAATGATTGGGTCTCTCTTCTGCCTATTGCCGAGTTTGCCTACAATAACTCTGTGCATTGGGCCATCAAGCAAACACCATTTTTTGCAAACTATGGTTTTCACCCATCCTTTTTAACCAGCTCCTTACCTGAATGTGCGATTCCTGCTGTCTCTGAAACTATAAACTTCTTCATCAGTAACAACAAATTATTGCAGGAAACCATGGCTAAAACCCAAGAGTACAATAAGAAGATGTATGACAAGAAGAAGCGAGGACAATTGTTGTTGGAACTTGGCAACCAGGTCTGGCTGTCTACCAGTAATGTAAGGATGGCCTGTCCCTCGAGGAAGTTAGGTCCCAGGTTCATGGGTCCCTTTTCAGTCAAGAGGAAGATCAATGATGTGACCTGTGAGCTCTACTTACCTAACTCACTGAAGATCCATCCGGTCTTTCATGTGTCTCTACTTAAACCCGTTACCCCCAATTCCTTCTTGGGTCGCAATACTGGCCCGCCTGAACCCATAATTATCGACAACAAGGAAGAGTTTGAGGTGGAGGCAATTTTGGATTGCAGGAAGAGACAAAACCAAATCCAATATTTAATCAAGTGGAGGGGGTACGGACCAGAAGATAATTCTTGGGAGCCGGAGGGTAACTTACACGCTGAAGAACTCTTGAGGAATTTTCGGAACACCCATGTGGAAAGACTGGCCCGGCTGGGCATCCGGAGGCTGCCCTTAAGGAGGGGGCATTGTCAGAGAGGTTCTCGGTTCAGGACACTTGCTGGGCACTCTGGAGGGTGCCGGTTGCCTATTTAAGCTGATGGGATGCTGTGCTCAGTGCTGTCCGATCATCAGCTTCCTGTTTCCGAACTTCCTGTTTCCTGTGTATTGCTCTGATCTCCCTGTGATCCGGCTTGTTTACTGGACTCTCTCTCTCTGCTATCCGCCTGCAAATTGACCCCGGCCTGCCTCTGACGTTGAACCTGCCTGACCCCTTGTACCGTGCTGATTGCCTGTTGCCAAAACCTGCCTGTGACCTGGACCTTGTATCTGCCTGCTCCCTTTGTACCGTGCTGACCGCCTACTGCCAACTTTGCTAGTGACCGGATCTGCCTGCTCTGCACCTGTTAGCTGATCTCCAGCCTACCTATTACAACCTGCCAGCTTGTGTCAGGATCCTGGGCCTTATTCCTGCAAACCACCCGCCAGGCTCTCATACCATTCTGTGCTCCTGTGCCTTCTGTGTACTCTATCAGGGGCCGGGAACCAGATACGTACGGGAGGCCATCCCCTGCTACATCGGGTTCGTCAGTCTGGTACGGGTAAGTGTGACACAGGCCCTCCTCCACGTGATCAACGTGGCGCTCGGCCTCTGTCACCCTCTCACGGAGCTTGTGGACATCCTGTCGGATCAGGGAGATGTCAATTTTCACCTCCTCGATCCTAGAGGTAAGGGTGGATTGACAGAGAGCTATAGCCTACAGCACTCTGGCTGTGTCTCCAGAGGCCTGGTCATCAGATGCAGGAGACTGAGCGGCGCCATCTTCCTCACCCGTGTCTCGATCGTCATGACGATATTGAGCCAGTTTCGCCGCCGCTCCGGATCGCTTTGGAGGAGACATGCCGGTCTCTAGTTGGGCAGGTGATCCGGGTGATACAGGCGTCTTTCGGCAGGGAATATAGCCCCAAGGATCGCTTTTTAGGATATGTCTCGAGCGGAGCACTCACACCATGCGTCCTACCCCATGCAGTTCCAGACCACGCCCTCTTTTGGTGGTATTTAATCACTGCTGGGTTTTTTATTTTTTGCTCTATAAATCAAAAAAATGACTGAAAATTCGGTAAAAAAAAATATATATATATAAATCTTTGTTTGTTAAAATTTATTGCAGAGTATGGGCAGAGTATGGGCACTATAGATCCAGCCCACATCGCTGCTGCAAACGATCTCTCCCCTCGGACTGTACAGATCGGTACAGAGAGGGGAGGGAGGAACCGGCATCATGACATGACACCAGCTTGTTTACAAGTGATCGCTCTGTCATTTGACGGAGCGATCACGTGGTATACGGCTGTAATCCATGATGTGCCGGGTCTCCCGGACCCAGCGGTCATGAATGCTCCCAGGTGTGCGCCCCAGGGGGGCGCGTGGGAGCAAGATTCTGGGAGGACGTCCATGGACACCCACCCAGAATAAGCCGACCGCGCTGTAGCCGTCTTTCAGGTATGGCCCGGTCGGCAAGTGGTTAAAAAAAAAAAATTTAAACCTTTACAAGGGTCCAGAGACAGTGATAGCCAGCGCGGAAGATATTCCAGAGGGTAGTATTGGGGGCATTAGTGGTAGGTTAACCAAAGCACAAAAACACAAGGTGAGTATAGTAGCAAGTCCTAGTTGCAATCTTGAAACACCCAATACGAGGACAATATGCGACCGGTCTAAACTATGTGGCATGTTCACTAATGCCAGGAGCATGGCGGACAAGATGGGTGGACTAGAGATACTGTTGTATAAGGAGGATTTGGATTTTGTGGGAATTTCAGAGACCTGGTTCAACAGCTCTCATGATTGGCTGGCAAACATTCAAGGGTATACCCTATACCGCAAGGATAGAGAGGGTAAAAAAGGGGGAGGGGTATGCCTATATATCAAGAATAATGTACAAGTGAATGTGAGAGATGACATCACTGAGGGGGCTAGGGAGGAGGTGGAATCTTTATGGGTAGAGCTCCAAAGGGATGAAGCTAAGGGGAAAATAATACTGGGAGTATGCTATAGGCCCCCTAACCTAAGGGAGGAAGTGGAGACGGATCTCCTATCACAAATTGGATTAGCAGCAAGGGTGGAAAGTGTTATCATAATGGGGGATTTTAATTATCCAGACATAGACTGGGCGGAGGGAACTGCACATTCATTTAAGGCTCGCCAGTTCCTTAATGTCTTGCAGGACAATTTTATGGGTCAGATGGTAGACGCACCAACTATAAATAAAATATTACTGGATCTACTGATTACCAACAATACAGACCTGATCACGGATGTGGAAATACGGGGCAATTTTGGTAACAGCGATCACAGGTCAATTCGTTTCAGTATAAATCACACAAATAGGAAACATAAAGGGAACACAAAGACACTGAATTTCAAAAGAGCCAACTTCCCTAAACTACAAACCTTGCTAAAAGGAATAAATTGGGATAAGATATTAGGAACAAAGAATACAGAGGAGAGATGGGTTTGCTTTAAGAGCATATTAAATAAGGGCATTAGCCAATGTATCCCATTGGGTAATAAATTTAAAAGAGCGAACAAAAATCCTGGATGGCTTAACTCCAACGTAAAAATGCATATAAAAGCAAAGGAGAAGGCCTTCAAAAAATACAAGGTTGAGGGATCATCCTCAGCATTCAGACTTTATAAAGAATGCAACAAGAAATGTAAGGGTGCAATTAGGACGGCTAAGATAGAACATGAAAGACACATAGCAGAGGAGAGCAAAAAAAATCCCAAGAAATTCTTTAAGTATGTAAACAGTAAAAAGGGAGGACAGACCATATTGGTCCCATAAAGAATGAGGAAGGACATGTGGTTACAAAGGATGGGGAGATGGCAAAGGTATTGAATTTATTCTTCTCCTCAGTCTTCACGAGTGAATCGGGGGGCTTCAGTAACCAAAACTGCAGTGTTTATCCTCATTGCACAACACAGGAAGCACCTCCATGGTTAACAGAGGACAGAATTAAAATTAGACTTGAGAAACTTAACATGAATAAATCACCGGGACCAGATGGCTTGCATCCGAGGGTACTTAGGGAACTCAGTCAAGTGATTGCCAGACTGTTGTTCCTAATTTTTACAGACAGTCTACTGACTGGAATGGTACCAGCTGATTGGAGAAAAGCCAATGTAGCACCAATATTTAAAAAGGGCCCAAAATACATCCCTGGGAATTACAGACCAGTTAGCCTAACATCAATAGTATGTAAACTCTTGGAGGGGATGATAAGGGACTATATACAAGATTTTAGTAATAAGAACGATATCATTAGCAGTAATCAGCATGGATTCATGAAGAATCGTTCTTGCTAAACCAATCTATTAACCTTCTATGAGGAGGTGAGTTGCCATCTAGATAAAGGAAGGCCCTTGGATGTGGTGTATCTGGATTTTGCAAAAGCATTTGACACAGTTCCCCATAAACGTTTACTGTACAAAATAAGGTCCGTTGGCATGGACCATAGGGTGAGTACATGGATTGAAAACTGGCTACAAGGGCGAGTTCAGAGGGTGGTGATAAATGGGGAGTACTCAGAATGGTCAGGGGTGGGTAGTGGGGTTCCCCAGGGTTCTGTACTGGGACCAATCCTATTTAATTTGTTTATAAACGACCTGGAGGATGGGATAAACAGTTCAATCTCTGTATTTGCAGACGATACTAAGCTAAGCAGGGCAATAACTTCTCCACAGGATGTGGAAACCTTGCAAAAAGACCTGAACAAATTAATGGGGTGGGCGACTACATGGCAAATGAGGTTCAATGTAGAAAAATGTAAAATAATGCATTTGGGTGGCAAAAATATGAATGCAATCTATACACTGGGGGGAGAACCTCTGGGGGAATCTAGGATGGAAAAGGACCTGGGGGTCCTAGTAGATGATAGGCTCAGCAATGGCATGCAATGCCAAGCTGCTGCTAATAAAGCAAACAGAATACTGGCATGCATTAAAAGGGGGATCAACGCAAGAGATAAAACGTAGAGGGTTCTTTACTGTAAGAGCGGCAAGGATGTGGAATTCCCTTCCACAGGCGGTGGTCTCAGCGGGGAGCATTGATAGCTTCAAGAAACTATTAGATAATCACCTGAATGACCGCAACATACAGGGATATACAATGTAATACTGACACATAATCACACACATAGGTTGGACTTGATGGACTTGTGTCTTTTTTCAACCTCACCTAATATGTAACTATGTATACTATGTAACTATGTAGGTGGTCCTCCGAGTTGCATTCTGGGAGAGGGTATTTATGGGACAGAAGCCATGTTTAGGGGTTCGTTTTCAGCCACCTGCTGGCCCTCCTGGCCGACAGGTATGGGTTAGAGTACCACCTCGTGGTCCTCCGTTCCGGAGGCCTGCGTCGCTGTGGCGCGTGGGTGGGCCCAGAAGCCTGTCTGGGGCCTATCATAGCAGACAAGGAATGGTCCTGAGCTGTCTATCCAGTGTGAAGAAGCTGGACAACCAAGGAGATCCCAGGGGAGGACCCGTCATGGAAGGATCATGCAGAGTGCTGGTCTGGAGAGGGCCCTAGTGACTCGGTTGGAAGACGTATCCTGAAGTAGTCTTATTACATAGTACTGCTGGGTTGGTTTAGAGGTCCAAGTACTGTGTCTGACATTCACCGCAAACCAATACATCCTGTGGCAAAGGATCGTACGGGTTTATTTCAAGCAAGTCTGTGGCAGAGACTTTTGTTCGTGCTACGTACTGGCTGGTAGGCAAGTAAGAGAGGCCTATCCAGGCGAGCAAAGATCGTCCACAAAGGGAAACACATTCAATTACAGTATTCAACTTTAAAGGACGTTCTAAAGAAACCTAAAGAAAGGTATTTGAGCTTCCCTGCAGTTTTCCTCCTGCCTCTTTCCTGCTACTTCCTTCGTTACTTGGTTCAATAAAGCATTGAAAACATACTCAAGTGTTGGTGCTTGTATCGTCCAGAGGTAAACTCAACGGAACCCTAGACCCGGTGAAACAGAGGTATCGAGAGTGAATGTAACAAGCCCGCTTAAACCAGCAGCTCCACCAAGAGTTAGTGCCACACATTGTTTATTTCTACCTGTGAATTTTGCAATTCGTCTTATGTAATTGCTCTCGCCTTATTCATGGTCCCATGGCTCTTTTCCCTGGTCCTGGTCACTTGGCTGGCTTTACAGCCCCCGGCCGGTAAGCTCGACCACACAGCGCTGCTGTCAGGAAAAAGCCCTCTTGCAGATATCCCAGCAGATTGAAGGTTAAATGAATGCCTGTGCATAGAAGCGCCATCCGGCGCTCGCGCGCGTGCAATAGCGCCAATAGCGCGCACGGGCATATGCGCATGCGCAATAGCGCCAATAGCGGTGCACGCGCGCGCGCGCGCACCCTGTAACAACACTTGGTGCCAAAGATAGGCTATTTAAAGAGGACTGTTCCAATGCTGCCTTGCTGTTCGGTCTACAGCGTTTCCTGAGACCCCTGCTACCTTGTTACCAGTTTTCCTGTATCCAGTACTTACTTGGCTTGTTCCTGACTTACCTGTTTGCTGCCCGTCCCGATCTCGGCTTGGACTCAGACTATTCTCTTGGTTTGCCCTTCTGTACCTGATCTGCCCGCCAGTACCTTGACCCAGCTTGTCTGCACCTCCCTGCTCTCTGCACCTGCTACAGTACTACAGTGCTCCTCCCTGCTGTCTGCAACCTGCTACAGGACTACAGTGCACCTCCCTGCTATCTGCATTCTGCTACAGTACTACAGTGCACCTCCCTGCTGTCTGCAACCTGCTACAGGACTACAGTGCACCTTCCTGCTATCTGCATTCTGCTACAGTACTACAGTGCACCTCCCTGTTGTCTGCAACCTGCTACAGGACTACAGTGCACCTTCCTGCTATCTGCATCCTGCTACAGTACTACAGTGCACCTCCCTGCTGTCTGCAACCTGCTACAGGACTACAGTGCACCTTCCTGCTATCTGCATCCTGCTACAGTACTACAGTGCACCTCCCTGCTGTCTGCAACCTGCTACATGACTACAGTGCACCTCCCAGCTGTCTGCATCCTGCTATGGGACTACAGTGCACCTCCCTGCTGACTACAGGATCCTGCCTTCTACTCCAGTGTTCCAGTCAGGCACTTGTGCCCCTCTGTACTCCCGAGCCCCTGTTCACACCTTCAGGGGTTCCTGAGTCAGAGGTATACGAGAGGCCGTTCTCTGCATTCCGGGCTCCACCTACCAGGTATGTGACAGCTGCACATCTGGTCCTCTCCTCTGACCAGATGTGCGGCGATTGACGGGGACACAGGGCGACCTTCGGTTTCCTCCTAGTCCCCGCCTCTGCTGCTGCCACATTGGCCTAGTGCCGCTGTATCAGTGGCATCATTCGGCACATGCGCGGTGGTCATGGGTTCCCTCGGGCCCGCCTCCACTGTTGTCGCATTGGCCGAGCGCCGCTGTTCCGGCGGCCTCACCCGGCACATGCGCAGTAGCCAGTGGTCGGACCGAGACGCACCGCGCCCGTCCCGGGCCCGCTGCGTTTACGGTGGGGGTGCCTATTTAACATGCCTGGCTCTGCTCCTCAGTCAGCAGATGCAGTTTCACAACAGGGAGCCGCACCATACCACACAGCCCTCCACAACAAACCTGAGGTAAGCCATCACCACTGAAGCTTGTCACTCTTTTTGACATGGTCCTTTACTGAGGGATCGCCAATACTAAGAAGCTTCATACCATTCTTCTTTGTTTGTTCTTTACTTTATAGATACTGGCCTTTCCAAGCCATCCGTTTCTACCTACAAGATTTCCTCCTACTGTCTATCTTTAATTTGGGAGGTTTGGCTGTATATGGTGCCCCCGCAATGCCCTGTACAGATTGTGAATAATATATATAAAAAATTCTCAATACAATAAAATGATTACCCAGCTTACCAGCTGAAATACCACGTTTACATATGTTACTCACCATGCCTGACTACACAGGGTAAGCTATGTGTCTATATCTTCCTGGTTATCTCTAAACCTTTTTAATTGTCTGTACTTATCAATATACCAGACTTATTTCCTCACAATATATATATTGACTCCAACTTAACAATCCCAGCATCAATACCGTTCCCCTGTATTCGATCAATATCTATCTTTGGTACCTCCTTCTCTGGGATGTGGAGGAATTAATCATTTCTTTTTACACTAGTTTATATGGTTTGATAGCCCAATACACTTATATACACAATAGGTGCCCCAGTTACCTGGCCTTACTGTTTGCCCCCGTGTGACCAGTTCCTTTGTGGGATTTCCATGCGACCGATCCATTTGGTTAGAGCACATTTTATATCTCATCTAATGTTTTGTATCCGACCTTAAAACATGTTTTGTGTTTATATTACATTTTATACATACTTATTGTTGCACTTTATGTACACTCAACAGAATTTTCCTTAGCTCCTGAAGAAGCGTTTTTCAGACGTGCAACATGTCAAGCTACTAAGAAAATACTTACCTGGACCTGCAACCTGACCCACAATTCATCACCCCACATTCGATAAACTGTAACATCAGTTTGGGAATTAATTTCTCATTATTCTTTGAATGTTCTATTACAGTTATTCATTATAACAAGTGGTGTCTTATTTGCATACAGGACAGGAAATTTTGAATTTATATAACCTCTCTTTGTGAAAAATGTTACTCACAGTATTTGTTTCTATTCTTGTAGATTATAATTCTATAAAATCATTTTTACTTTTTATAGTTAAAATACCCGTGTGACTTAAAAGTCAATTTTTCTAGCTGTTGTAGTTTAAGTATTTAATATTGGGACGTTGGCACACTACTATAGTTGTACCTACAGTGTCACCCTGTTATTAGGTACACTTTTATTTGGGAATCCTTCAAATGTATAAAAACTTTAGATAAAAATTTTTAGCAAAAAAAAAAAAAAACATTCCAGGAATCTGTTTATGATTTAGATTCTCCCTAGTACATCAATCATGTTCTTCAGTCTTTGTTCAATCTCCTTGGTTTTTTCTTTGATAGGGTCCAAATCCTTACTACAAAACATGATTTCCTGGATAATCCGTTGTGCACTGTCACTGGTGTTACCACAACCTGTACATCACCTAAAGTAAAAAAACACACTATGTATTATAAATATGCAGGCGTACATCTATTACCTAAATCTGTGGTGTCCGACACTGACCTGTTGTGCAAAATTCGAGCACTTCTTCCACCTCTCCTTCCTCCACATCCTGAGGTACCACAATACTCTGCTCCCCTTCTTCATGAGCTGGGGGGTTCCTGGTATTCTCCGACGGAGCGAGTCTTTTCTCCCCTATGAGAATGAAACAAAAGGTATACTTAGCACATAGATATTTGTGGACAGAAATATGAATGTGAAACATTGCTGGGAAGTGGGGTACAATTGTCTGGTTAGGCAGAGTTCCAAGTTGAAGACATGATTAAGTCCCTTAACCAACCTGGAATACTTACCTTTTTTGGACAAGTTTCACACATGTAGACAACCCAAGTATACACTGGAGCACCTGTGTGGGACACCCTAAAAAGTTTGTTCTGGTGTCCCACACTAGTGCTCCTAAGTCCAGATGTGTAAACAGCTGCTGAGTGTCCTCTCCTTACATTACACTGAATGAAGTTTGCAATTCCTTATAGTTTCAAACACATCTAGACAACAATGTCCTAAACTTCTTTTAATACAAATTATCAAGACCAAATCTAGTTAACCCTGTATCTGGCAAAAACATTGTGTATAGTTGGCAAACGAACAATGTTTACTACGACCGATTACTGTGCCCACGAACATGAAAATAGCCATTTTAAAATGTCCAACAGTAAAGAAAAGCACATGGAGCAGCATGCAAGTAATAATAATAAGAATAGGAACACACGACAACTACTTACTTTTTTGAAGAACTTTCTTGATCCTTCTGTACTGATCCTGCTCCTTAATTTGAGGTCTGACCAGTGTTTCCTAAATTGCTCCTTGGATCGTCGTACACCAAAATTCCGACGCAGACTCTTCACAAGTTTAGTCATGATCTTGGCCTTTCTCATATTTGAGTTGGTGTACGGTCCAAAATCACCATCATAGTTGGCCCTCTTCAATATGTCCACCATCTCAACAAAGGACATATTTGAGGCCTTAAATCTCCTCCTGGATCGGGATGTTTCTGGCTCCTGGCCTTCCTCCTCGTCAATACTGCTATTAAGCACCTGCTGTGTCTCCACCATGCCATCTCCCACTGCGCCGAAAGAGACGGGGCGGGGAATATTCTAGAAAGAACGTCAGGGGCGGGCGACGTGGGCGGAGTTTACGCATGTGCAAAGTCTATAAAGCTAACACGCGTGTGTCGTACCTACGTTCTGTGTGCGGAGGAACGGAAGCGACGAACGTAATAACGAAGGTAAAACATTTTAACTTGGGACATGAGTGGCCTATACTGATTCTAGATTGAGGCCTATATTGGGATACGATTAGGAGAGTCTAGCCTGATATTTAGTGTTTTTGTCTTGTGTTTGGTCTTTCAGAAAAGATCCTGATTTTATGGGACAATTCATAGATCGATACAGAGATATGAGGAATTTCTGGGAGGTAAAAAACCCCTTATATAGAAACAAAGCAGCAAGGAAGGCATCGCTGGAGAAACTGCTGGAATTCGTGAAAATGCAGGTCCTGACGCAGACATCACATTTGTTGAAAATAAAATTGGTAGCTTGGGAAGCACATATAGGAAGGAGCTTCAGAAGGTCCAGAAGTCCATGAGGTCAGGATCAGCAGCAGAAGACGTGTATATACCCAGTCTGTGGTACTACAACAAGATGACGTTTTCTGGATGACCAGATGGAAGCCAGGGAATCACTTTCCACTCTTCCGGCCCCCTTCCATCCACCCTTCCCTCAACCCCAGCTGAGGTTTCCGAGGACCAACCTGGGCCTTCCATCCAGGAAGAAATTGAGGAGCCCAGATGGAGCCAGGTATAGTTTTATTAAAAATATTTTTTGTGGGAAAATGATTGTTGTTAACTAGATGTTATTATTGCTAACAAATTAATGATTTAACAAAAAGTGTTTTACATGTCAATAGACAGTAGGGACCAAAAATGATTGTGACAAGAATAAAAAATGCTGGGCTCAGAAGGATAGTTTTTTCTATTTATTAACATTCAATTTGCAACAGTCATGAGCTGAAAACTGTGTGTGATTGATGAATCAAAAACTAAAACTATGTCCCTTTTTCATACACAGGAAGACCTCAGCCAGGACGAGGCTCTGGCAAGTGGCACACAGGAGGAGGCGGGGGAAGTGCCAGCCAGGAGGTGGCAGGGGTTAGTGTCAACCAGGAGGTGGCGGGTCCAGCCTCGCCCAATCCCAGGTCCCTCCCCTCTGCCTTCCAACCAAAAGACCCAGGAAGGGGAAGAATGTGGAGGAGGCAGCACTGGGCCTCATTAAGGAGGCTAATGATGCCCTGAAAGCCCCCCTCGATGCTCTAGAGGCCTATGGCATGTATATAGCCTCAAATTTGCAGCAAATGGAGGAGGGCCCAAGCCGCAAATGTGAACAAATAATTTTTGAGGCCATCCACAATGAGTTGGGTGGCCAAATGACCTATGACGTCCACTTATGTGCGCTCGCCCATCCTCCTCCTCCTGCCACAAGTCCACCTCCAGAGCTACAGCCTGCAGGGAAGGGTGCAGGGAAGGCTGCAGGGCAGCATGGAGGGAAGGTTGCAGAGAAGAGAAGAAAGTGATTGCCTGGCTTCAGTCTGGTCTGAATGAACACGCAGGCTGTTGTAGTACCACAGCCTGAGGACATACATGTCATCTGCTGCTGTTCATGATCTCTGGGAGTCCTGGACCAGATTGTGCTCCCTAATATATGGACTTCTTAAGCTATCAATTTTTTTATCCACAGAGTTGATGTCTGCCCTGGGGCCCAAAGGCTTTGCAAATTCCAGCTGTTTCTCCAGCGTTGCCTTCCCTCTTTATTTTGTTCTTATGAGCCAGAATAAATGGAGATTTTTTGTTATGAAAATACTTGCCTATGTGTTTTTCTTCAAATAGGACAGTTTGTTTGTGAGTCGGCAGGTACATTTCAAAAATACAATGTCAAATTAACAAGGGACACCAAGCAACCTCCTTGAGGTTTACAAATACAACATAATAATGGTGTTATGGAAACGTGACATACAAAAAAAAAATATGGGGATCACTCTAAAATAATTAACAAAAAAAACAAAACAACGGGAGATCTTGATTAAAAAAAAATGACTATAAAAAAAATATAAACATTATTCTGGAGATCTGGCTTTAAAAAACAAAAACATTATTCATGGGATCACGAGAAATAATAAAGAAATACATTTGTGAGAACTCTGTGTGAATATGAGCAGCAAAACTTCATTCTTCTAGCATTATAAGAAGAATAGAATGCGCTGCATTGAAAGATTTAAAAATGATCTGTGTGATGAATGTGCCATCCCCACTATGAACGGTAGTTTTACCAGACCAAGCGGCTCCGTCTCATACTTGATTCTGAGCATGCGTGGTTTTTTGCTCGTCGGAATTGCATACACATGAACGGAATTTCCGATATAAACTTTTTCCGTCTGAAAAATTGAGAACCTGCTCTCAAACTTTTGCTGGTGGAAATTCGGCCAGCAAAAGTCCGATGGAGAATATACATGGTCGCATTTTCTGACCAAAAGATCATCAGTCTTTTGCTGGCCGAAATTCTGATTGTGTGTACGGGGCATTTCACTTGTCATTGGAAAGAATCCTCTCTTACGGATAACTAAAAAGACCAATGGTGTCAGTGGGAACTTATCTAAGAGGCAACTATTGCTCAAGGAACCCCTAGCAACCTCTGGAGGAACCCTAAACTTCCATGGAACCCGGGTTGAGAAACCCTGCTCTACTCCAATATTTGATGTCAGTATATATATAATTTTAGGCTTGTCACTTTATTACCCAAAATTTCTCCTATTGCCCGGATACTATGTATCTATGATAAAAGAGCCCCTTTTTTATATAAACAGAGGGAATCATAAATTACTTGTTTTTATAGTATATTTTTTATTTATTAATGTTTTTGTTATTTGGTAATAATAAGTCACCTATATTCTTTTATTAGGTTTCTTCACAATTTGCAATGTTTTAAAACTTTTTTTGTAGTAATTTTAGCATTTTATGCACAGCTATGCTGAGTTCTGTATCTCCACATTCCAATGTTTAAACATCTCCTACCACTTCCCAGACACAGACCCCACATGCTGGTGGTGCAGGACATCTGGGGGTACAATAATCCATATTTTCTGGTTATGTCCATGGATCCGGCCCTTCTGACAGAGTGTCTGTGCTTTTATTCAGGATCTGACTGGTTTGGCACTAGACAACGACCCAACTGCCTGCCTATTACATCTCAGCCCTCTATCCGAATGGAAGTACCGTCACTCTCTAATGAGACTCCTCATCAATCCAGCCAGGGCTTGCATACCAGTCCTTTGGAAATCTGCATCACCTCCTACTGTGTGTCATTGGATTCATTAGGTTAATGATATTATGTATATGGAGGATCTTACCGCCTCTTTGATTTGACAAGAGGCCAAAATTCACAAGACTTGGTATTACTGGACCCAATTCATTTTCTTTGACAAGTACAAGGAGCTCCATGACTCCAGCTCCAATTGGGAGGTCCGGGGGGGACCCTTATCATCATTTTTTTCCTCTCCCCCCCCTTTTATTTATTTCTTCTGCCCCTTCTTTCTGCCTTTATCTTGCTAACTCCTATCTTTCTTCAAAATTGGATGGAGTATATTGGTCCCCCGCCAGCATCTCCTGATTACTTTGCATCTATAGCTGTACTTTATTTGCGGTAGGCTTACAGTGTCTGGTCCTCTTGAAGTGTGTACCGTTTGTTTCCCTGCATTTCTGAAGAACTGTCACATTATGTTTTGTACCACCATGTACTATATACACTGTAATGATATAGAACCAGTTTTGCTGATTGAAAGTATGCCTTGCTGTACTGTGTGTGTGTTTGGTCGTTATAAATAGTTTATAACAATAAAAAATCTTCAAGTACTGTTGCCAATTTCAGGCTTGATAAAGGGGTGGAATCCTCAGAAACACGTTGCCTGATTTCTCTGAGAGTCTCACCTGTGCTCCAGTCCTGAGTGGTGGTGTGGAGTCAGTCTGTGGAGTGAGATGTTCCAATGCTGGATTTGTCTTTGACAGGCGGCCGGTGCAAAGCTCTGGATCTCCTCTGGGCTCCTCTGTACTTTTGTGATGTCCCATTTGGAGCTTTTGCACCATCCCCTCATTATCACATGACCCTGTGCTGTATTAGTCACACGTTCTTAATTTAAGTGATGGAAGGATTCCAAATGTACCCATTCAGAAGTCTACAAACCACAATGTAAGTGGATATTGTTTTTTTATTTATATTAAAACTTCTTTTTTTTACTGACACCCTCCTGCGCTCTCTACTCTTCCATTGTTTATCTATCTGTGCAAGTTGGATCGTCTCCCAAGATCTGTTTCTCTTCCATATGATAATAAATAAATTATTATATATATATATATATATATATATATATATATATATATCACGGCGGGTAAAATAAGTATTGAACACGTCACCATTTTTCTACATAAATATATTTCTAAAGGTTCTATTTTGTCCAGGCACCTGGTGGATCCAGACTCCATGGTTGGGATGACGCGGTGCCTAGACTGACATTGGTGATGTCAGCAGAGAACGGAATTCAGTCTGCTCTCTGCTGGAAACGGGTTACAGGAGTGCAAAACTAACTGCACTCCTGTGACCCAGGACCCTAATACAGCACAGGATCATGTGATAATGAGGGGATGGTGCAAAAGCTCCAAATGAGACATCACAAAAGTACAGAGGAGCCCAGAGGAGATCCAGAGCTTAGCACTGGCCGGCTGTCAAAGACAAATCCAGCATTGGAACATCTCACTCCCACAGACTGACTCCACACCACCACTCAGGACTGGAGCACAGGTGAGACTCTCAGAGAAATCAGGCAACGTGTTTCTGAGGATTCCAACCCTTTCTCAAGCCTGAAATTGGCAACTTGAAGATTTTTTATTTTTATAAACTCTTTATTTATAGCCATAGGAGTAGCCCAATCAAACAAGCTTTGGTTATGAGTTGGTTATGCACAGAGTGGCCCCAATCCTCCTCTTCTGGGCTCCCTCCATGGCCCTCCTGGCTCCTCCTCTTCTCAAGTGGCCCTTAGGAGAAGCGCTCTCCCTTGGGACACCTGTGCGGGTGCGCTCCCATGTCCTGCTGCTGCGTCTATTGACACAGACTCGGCTCCGCCCCCCGACTCCTGCATCATTGGATAGATTGATAGCAGTGCAGCCATTAGCTCCATCAATCTATCCAATCAGCACGAGACACCAGCCTGAGCTAGTGTGGTCGTTCCAGCCATGGGAATTACGGGGCTCAGGTAAGTAAAAGGGGGGCTCGGGGGGGCTGCTGAATGACAGGAGGTTTTTCACCTCAATGCATAGAATGCAAACCTTGAGGGTTTACAACCCCTTCAAGGCATTCATTTGGTCAAATCAATACATTTTGCAAATCATTTGGAAGTACACACTCTGAAGCAATGGCTGTTTTTTAATACCTTAATTTCTGCATTGGCTCAAGAGCTATGCCAACACCTCTACATAGAAGGTCAGTCAGCCAGGAGAAGCCTGAGGAACCCCTAGCACCTCTGGGGGAACCTTGGCTGAGAATGGTGAGACTAGGAGTTTTTTTTTTTTATGGGTTATTTGTACAGGAAGACGGCAAAGAAGGGAGACCAGCAACCAAATTCTGAATTGTATTTGATTCATTCTAGGTCAGCTACAGATAATACGTATCATATTAAAACATGTACAATATGTATTACAGAACACACAGAAAAATATAGTTTATTTCTGTCCCAAAATTGTGGCAGTGACTGATATAAACCTGATACAAATATTAAAAAGTGAATTCAAATAAAAGTGCATTTTACTTTTGACTTCAAATGAGACCAATCTTCTCTCTTCTATGTAGAGGAGAAGAGTACCTGTCCTCCATAGAGGAAGGGAGGCTCAGAGATGTGATCACATTCTGGACAGATAATAGATCTTCATTGTATATAGACAGGTACACTTTACATATTCCATGTCTCATTATTGCACATTTTCTATTTGCAATGCTAAGTGCTTTATCCTGAGATAATTCAATGCTAACGGGATAATTGGGAGAACCGGTATTCACCGATGATACAGATTATACAGTTGGGAGAACTGATACTGTATATGCATACAGTAAAGTTTAGAAATACATACAGACAGTACAGATTATACCAATCCTTTGATGTGGATTTTACCTGATTATTTAGCAGTTTGACTGGAGTTAGTATAAATGGCAACAATAATTTCCTCCAACAATATTGTGGATTAATATGACCCGGCAATGTTCAAATACATTCCAACAGAAGACATATAGCCAGGAAATGCCAACAATCACCCGGCAGTGTTGTCACTGGAATAAGAAGTCCAGATCAATGTTTTGCTCGTCTGGGAGGTCTAAACAGATGGCAATACAGATTACCAATCAGTGGAAAATCCTGAGAAATGTAGGAAACTGATTTTTCCTGCAGGCAATTTTATTCTGCACACTGACTGTAGTACATGCAGAGTGCAATGTATAGTCCTGGGATCTCACAGATGCCGGGAATGGATCCAGATGCTGAGATCATATAACTCCAGTGTACATCCAATGGGAGAAGGAAGAAGATGGCAGCTCTGGAAGAGGAGGGGAAGGGCGTGGCATCGGCAGGGATGGAGTGGATGTGGGGGCTCAGACCTCTCATCATTGGAGGAGAGCACACCCAGAGGTAAGTGCTGTGAATACTTCATATTAAGGCAAATGCTGGTGGACGTTATTCAGGGTATAACCCCCTTTTAATGTGCAAGTTAAGGCTTTTTTTTACCACAGGGCTGGACTCAAAGTCAAAATTTTATTTTATCTTTATCTCTATTTGTCCTGGTGACAGAACATAATGAGAAGTCAAAAAATGAGAAAATATCCTTCACTGGTCTCTGTGACAACTTTCTAAGACTCATTTCCTGTTGCACCCCAAGGCAGGAAAATGAAGGGAAATGGCGGAATTGTGTTATAAGACAAAACATAACTTGATGGGGTTAACACTCTTCTCTACTCTACTTCTCAAAAAAAATAGCTGCACATCCAATTCGAAAGGGGACTATTCTCAGGAATCTTTAGATGGTCACTATATTTAATGGAGGTGATGCCTACATAAAGGCAGCTCTTCTAGACTCTGCCCCTGATGACCCCATGGGTGTCAGAGGTAGGAGTGGGCGGGGTATACAGTTGATGATGTCACACATCTGATAGGTACCTGCGAGGAGAGGAGTGTTCAGGCACTGAAGGCTCAATCACACCTGAGTGCATAGAAAACACATGCACTGCATGCAGGTTAATGTGCATAGACATACATCTCTCTGCACACTGACCTGCACATTTTTTAAAATGCACTTTGACTTCATTCAACACATCAGGGGTCAAGATCCTCACTTTTTGTTTGTAATTTGGCAAAAATGTTACATTTATGCGGACTTGTGTGTAGCGCTGCATCAGTTGCAGTGTGGTGTTAAGGGCTCATAGACAGCAATTGTTTTTAGAGTGTCCTTGTATTGATCGATACATCTGCTGTGAACGTTCCCTCATATGTGAGGAAGTGCTCCACTGCTTCTAATCAGGAATTATATGATAAGGGTCCTTTTTTTAATAATTGCTAACAAATCTCTGTTAGACAGCCAAACATTAGACTCTGGATCATGGAGAAAATTGGATCATACATTGCTGGGTTTTTGCCTTCCTCTGGATCAACTGTGAGTATAGGATTGTGTATTTTTGTTTCCCTTTTATTGGTTGAACTAGATGGACTTGTGTATTTTTTCAGCCAGACTAACTATGTAGATAGTGAGCTGCTCTACAAGGAGGAGGGGGCCCCATTTCTCTTTATTGATGAAAAATTGTGTCAGCTGGGAATCCAATCTTATTGGTAGGTTTGGATCCATTCTGGATAGGTGGCACAGATATGTTCTCTGCCAGTGGCACATCTTCATAGACACCATTGCTCTTCAATCTCTTTTTCTGCAGTAAATCTGGAAATATAAATCACACAAAATTGCAGAGACTATCACCAACATACAGCATTGGGACTGTTCTCTCTCTAGTTTATTCCCACTCTCCATCATCCAATAGTCCATTCTCCCATGTGATATGGCTTCTGTTGTTTCATCTTTATTTTTACCTGCCTGCTAAATATGTGAATAACACACTTCCTGTCCTAGGGTGACAACACTCACTCACTGCACTGTATCTGTGTAGAGCAGAGTTGTCACCCTAGGCTGCTCTCCTGAACTGGACTACAAACAGATCTTCATCTTCATTACATGGGGGAGTGGAATGCAGAGTAGGAGTTTGGAGTGAAAGAGGACACTGAATATCTGGCAAGATCAAAAATTATTATCTGTACTGGCTGATGTTCTTAGACTGAAAAAAAGAAGACAAATGCAGCCACCACATCTACGGACTGATATTTCTTTAAAACCATCCCCCACACTCACCAACCTTTATCTGTACCAGATGTCACTGCACAGACCTCATCCACACACTAATTCTGCATCCACATAGTGTCCCCCCCATGTATCCCCTTCATTCCCATCCCAAGATGAGCAAAATAAGAGGCCTGAGCTGGTTATAGCACACATTGACTTAAGACTTAAAACCAGAATGTATAAATAAAGAGTAATGGAAGAAGTGGAGTGCTTATTTTCCTGGAACAATTTCCACTTCGGCTTTCCTCCAGTGCTGATTACACAGTTATAGGCATTTGGTTCAGTTTGGCCAATCTCCTCCTTCAGTAAAGATCATGTGACCAGCACCTGAAACTTTATCTGCAAGAGGAACATTAACCAACCCGAGCTCTCAACTCCTCTTCAGAAGACATTGCACAACCGAAAAGTCATATACTGTAGGGAGCAATGCCCCCCCAGCCAGCCAACAGCCCCCCCCCCTCGATCGATCGCCCGTAACCCACCAGGCCCCCTGCCAGCTTGCACTTACCCCATCCAATTCACAGCTTCCCCCCCCGACTTCTCCTCCTGAGTTTCAGGGGTCGCTTCTCCTGCCAGCCAATCAGGTCTCAGGACTCATGGCCCATTGGGTCTCAGGACCTGCGTCCTGATTAGCTGGGAGAAAAAAAATGAAGCCATTAGTGAATATTAATTTTCTAATGTCACACAACTGGGTGGGCTCCGTGTGCAGTGCTCTGCATCCGGAGCCCATCCTTTTTTGAAGCCAATTAGAGCCTCAGGGTCTCATCACATGCTTCTGCATGTAAATTAGGGGCTGAGCACATGGATTAGGGGGGGCGGCACCCCTGCGCCCTGCATGAGTGGCTGCCACTGGTAGGGAGTCTAATGCTCAGTTCACATATGAGCCGCTGAATTCGGACCTGAAACGGACCAAAAGACGCTCAGCGTTTTTCTGCAAAACGCTCCGGAGATATGTGAACCGGCTCCATTTTTAATCCCACATCCAATTTACAATGGTGTGAACCCGGCCTAAAGTAACATTTTCTCCAGAAGCAGCAAGTATTTCAGACCTTACATTGCTCTTTATGCTTTCTAGAAACGACTAACATAACTTTCAGTATAGATCCATGTTAAATAAACAGAGTCTCTCTAGAGGCGGCTGCTGATCTAGAGGAATAATCCGATCACAGAAAGGAAAAAGATGTAATCATTACTCACCAGAAACACCAAAATCCCAATAATCACACCGAGCACTCCAGGAATGAGAAACATTCGGGATCTTCTATAATCTGATGTAAAATCTGTCAGAAAATAAATACAATGTTTAGAACACATCTCTGTGTGAGAGATACATGTGTGATCAATATACAATGTATCCATTCTACAGTCTGCTTTGTTACATTATAATATTTATACACCAAACTTCTGCTTTATTATAGAAACATAGAAAAGTGATGGCAGAAAAAGACCGGAGTAGTCAATCGAGTCTCCCATTCTTATTTATTTTTTATTACCTTCATTGTCTGACTATTATATATAACCTGCACACTGACCTCCTACTGTATATTTTATACACACATATATACAGTATATAGTGCAAGTCCCAGGGAAGAATGACACCCTCCTCTATTCCCCCAGTAATTGCCCCTCTCACCTCTGATCTCCAGCCGGTATTCCCGGATCTCCTCACTGACCGGGTTTGTGATCCTGACCCGGAATCTCCTCTCGGCGTCGTCTCTCTGCACACTGGGGATAATCAGCGTCCTATTGTCATCTATCAGCCGGTATCTTTCAGGGAGAGGCTCCCCGTCCACCTCCCAGGTCACAGCGCTCTCTTCTCCTGAGAACTGGACGCTCACCGCCATCTCCTCACCCAACCGACTACAGTTACTGGTGATGTTGGAGATGAGAACCGGATCTGAAACGTTCAAGAGGAGGACAGTCACCATCAGTCATATGTCACCAGCACAGAGCCCAGCTACATGGAATAGAGTGCTAGCTCTTTTTGTATACTTATATACACTGCTTAATGCTCATGTGACCTGAATCCTCTTCCCCCACATACAGTCCCCAGTGTTATATGACTATCAGTTCATTTCCTACATGGTACATTGATAATTTGGTTTTGGTTTTGGGTTCTGGGGTGCAGCCATATCTATACAGATACATTTTGATACATTTTTTCGTTTGTTTTTGTTAATTTATTTACTTGGATTTGATTTTCCTGCATGGATATTGACATTTGACATTTGTATTTGAAACATGTCTGCCTTTGTTACCCTCCATTACATAGGGGATGATAGGTGTAGTAGTGTACAGAAGGAAGATAAAAGGTGTTTATATGTTCAGTTCAGCTGATAGGAAGTGACAAGGAAGGGGCATTTCTGGCAGGAACAACAGATATTTTCTGTATTTGCTAAAAATATTAATCTATAAAAATAAAATGAATGCAGACAAAATATTTAAAAGTGGAAGTCCATGCAAAATCTAAAATCCCTGCATCTATGGACACCAGGGATCTAATACTAACCTCTCTATCCCTGTAAAGAAAAGATGAGTATACATAACTTTTTGTAAGCCGATCTGACCTGATCCGACCGGATCTCCAGCAGCGGAAGCTCTGCAGAAGACACGGAGGACAACGGCTGTGAAATTAATGGGAAGTGACGTCACCCATAGAGGTACTATGGGGCTTCCATTGTCATCTATCTCCTCTGCACCCACCCCCACGGCTGACAGCTCAGCGTGGGATCCGGTCAAATCGGCTTCCAAAAATGTATGTATACTCATTTTTTCTTGACAGGGATAGAGAAGTTAGTGTTAGATCCGTGGTGTCTATAGATGCAGCGATTTTAGAATTTGCATAGACTTCAACTTTAAGGACTGTAAGCTGCAATTTATTACTTTTTATTTTGGGGTTTAGTCATCTTTTAATAGAAAAAGAAATGTCAGGAAAGTTCAGCCTGGCAATCACATACTGTGTCACCTCCTCTTATGGAGCTTAATGTCCCATCACTGACCCCCCTGATCTCACCATTGACCCCCCCAATCTCACCATTGACCCCCCCGATCTCATCACTGCTCTCCCACATGAGGCAGCAATAGTGACAAACATGCAGAGCAATGCAAAAAGACCAATACACACAGGAGTCATCCTTCTGGGTGTCAGCTTCCAGCATCCGCTCCCTGTGTGCAGTCGGAGTCTGGGGTCATGAGATTTTGTGTCCTTTATATAACAGATTTTGCAGCAATGTCCTCTCCTCCCTTCTGCGCTACTCTGTACAAGCGCTAATCACAGGCGGTGAGATATTTCCCAGTTTGTGCAGCCGCGGATCGGGAAACGTCTTCCTACCTGTGATTAGCACTGCGCAGTGTCAGCTTCCTGGCGGGCTCAGGGCTTGTGGAGCTGCGAACACACCTGAGCCCATCCTTACTCTTCACACACGAGGAAGCAATGGTGGCAAACGTACAGAGCAATGCATTAGCCCCCCTCTGGGGGAGAAAAAACTTTTATATGGTATATGGACTCTTACCCAGAACACGGATCTCTGTAGAGGATATTAGATGTCTTGTAGCACAGTAACACCAGATCTTATACACACAGGAATCCTCCTTCCTGGCATGTGTCAGCTTCCAGCAGCCGCTCCCTGTGTGCAGTCGGAGTCTGGAGTCATGAGATTTAGTGTGATTGTAATAACAGAGATTTTCCAGCAATGTCCTCTCCTCTCCTCTGCATACTCTGTACAGCTCCAGAGCATCTTCATCCTCAGGACATTTCATACCACAGTCAGTGATGTCTGATCCGCTCTGTACATACACCGTTCCTGATGACACCGATATGATCATCATACACAGGAGACCTGGGAAGAGAAGACAGATCAGAAATGTGATCAAAGTTTATATCAATGTCAGCTGAGGATTACTGATCACTGATAGGAGAGATGAATACTCAGGGGCTGGAGAGAAAAAAATAAATAATTAGAGCTAATTTACATAAGCGTTGTCCTCTGAAGGTGAATCGCTGTTTAGAGGGCATTTGACAATTGGTGAGGAAGCGTTATGTCACCTCCTCACTGTCTGTGTTAACCCCTAAAAATCTGCACCACCATTCCACAACCACATGGCGGCAGCGTGTCCCCATTCAGGTAAATGCGTTGTATTTGGCGGGCGGCGGGTGCCACTACCTGCCCAATGTGACAGAGGGATTATTTTGTGCCATAACTGTGAAGCCAAGCATCATGGTTGTGCTGTGTGTATATCCCGGTCCACTGCCTTTGCAAAGGATGTTTACATAACCTGTGACAGCAATAAAAGGTGATTACAAATTTTTTCTAAAGCAAAAGCTTAAAAATAAAATAAATAATTAAAAAAAAAGTTTTTTTAAAGTAACAGTGTAAAAATAAAAAATAAAATAGTAATTAAATAAAAAAACAAACAAATTTAAAGTGCCCCCTTCCCCCTGTACTAGCGAGTAAGCCGAATGCACGTCGGTCGTGCACACAGGCAAAAAGTGATGGTCCCACAAATGTGAGGTAATGGTCTAAACATCAGATAATGGGCAGTAATTTTAGCACTAAACCTCCTCTGTAAATATAAAGTGGTAACCTGTAAAGGCTTTTATAGTCGCCTATGGATAGTAAAATTGATGTCGTTTATCGCCGTTGCGTGGGCGTGCACAATCTTAAAGCATAATATTTTTGGTATTCATTTACTCTGCGTAACATCTTTTATATTTTACAAAAAAAATGGGTTATGTATTTTTTTTGTTTTGCATTAAAATTAAAAGTGTATTTTTTTCCCCAAAAATTGCATTTGAAAAAAATTGCTGCACAAAAATCTTGTGACAAAAAAATTGCAAAACCCACCAATTTATTCTCTAGGGTCTCTGCTCTAAAAATTTAGATAATGTTTGGGGTTTCATGTAATTTTCTAGCAAAAAAAAATGATTTTTACATGTAAACAAAATGTGCCAGAAAAAACCTGGTCTTCAAGTGGTTAAATCAAGACAAAAAGGTTGGTGACTGGCCTGGAATTGGGTTATTTCTGTAGCTCCCATGTGAGTTCAGATCTATAAAAGCCACCTAGGAAGTCCCCAGAAGTGCTCAGAGACCCTCCAGGACTTTTCCAAATGTACTCCATATGTCTCCATCTGTACAGCCCAATAACCACCATTATCCCCTTCCCGCTGACCGTACGCAGATGTGCGTACTCGGCTTTCCGGGGTTATACCGGGATAATGCCTGCAGCTGCAGACATCATCCCGGTACCGTTGTTTAGAGCCAGCGATCGGCTATCCGAGTATAACAACCGATGCGACTAAAAGCCACTCGGCTGTTATACCGGAGGAGCGGGAGGTGATATCCAGCCCTCCCACCGCTCTTACCGGGCCTCCCGTGCGATCGGGAGGCCCGGTCTCCAATCGGCTGCCTTCGGCGGCTGGGAGCGGGCTGGAAAGAAGCTGTGGGTGGCTTTGTTCCAGCCTTCTCATTGTAAACACGGAAGCGATGTCATGACGTCACTTCCTGTTTACTCGGCTGCCAATGGCGCCGGTTTAAAAAAAAAAATACAGTATTCAGAATCGCTGTTTTCGGTGATCTGAATACTTTGAAGTGCAAAGGAGGGATGGGGGGTCTTTTAGACCCCCCATCCCTCCATAAAGAGTACCTGTTTACATTCCTTGTGACAGCAATAAAAGTAAAAAAAAAAAAAAAATTTAAAACACAAATTTATAAGTATAAAAAAAAATTAAAATAAAAAAAATATTTTTTTTTAAAGCGCCCCCATCCCCGCGAGCTCGCGCAGCAAAGAAAACGCATACGGAAGTCGCGCCCGCATATGTAAACGGTGTTCAAATCACACATGTGAGATATCGCCGCGATCGTCAGAGCGAGAGCAATAATTCTAGCCCTAGACCTCCTCTGTAACTCAAACCTGGTAACCGTAAAAAAAATTTAAAGCGTCGCCTATGGAAATTCATAGGTACCGTAGTTTGTTGTCATTCCACGAGTGCGTGCAATTATAAAAGGGTGACATGTTTGGTATCTAAACAAACAAGATATTTGGGGGGCACACTCTAAAAGATGCATTAAAGATGGTGCAGCCATAAGACCGTACAGTAGAAGAAAATATTACAGCGCACACATGCAAAAAAGACATTTACCTCAAGCAAGGCTAGTTTATAACACCTAAACATTTTCAAAAAATATGGGGATTTGGTCACACCATATTGCTATATGGTGCTAAGCCCACTTACTGCGACAAAGTACCCCATAATCAGTGGGTCCTACATAGGGTGACCACATTCCCAAACTGCCATTCAGGGACACCCCCCCCCCCCCCCCGGGGGGGGGTTAGTTTGGGGGATGGGAGAAGAAATTTGGCGGTGGGTGATTTGTCGGGCGAATGGCTGGTGTTAGCACTTAAATCATCCCAGCACCATGCTTGATATGGTGTCAGGATGATTGAAGCACATTGTTTCTATTACTACATTATAATATATAATGAAATAGTTCAACTCCCCATAATGCAGAATCAGTGGGAACCCTGAGCTTGTCACTAGCCACTGTCGCCTGCTGCCAGATGCAGTGTGTCACTTGTCACCTTCACATACCACCGCAGCCTGCCCACCTTAGAGTGTCGCTTGCCACCACAGCCTGCCACCAGTCTAACACACCAGTGCCCCGGCCTCCCAGGGAAGGTGGACACCCCCCGCCACTGTGGCTCCTCCCAGTGGCAGTGTGGCACAGGGTTGGGGAGTCCCCTGCTTTAAAGCATGCTGGAGCCCGGAGATGATAGAGGAGGTTTGTGCCGGCAGATGTCCATGGTGAAGGCGGAGCCGGCCCGGAGATGATAGAGGAGAGGAGGTGGGTGGAGTTGACATCCGTGGTGGAGGCGGAGCCTGCGCAAGCCCGGAGAAGATAGAGGAGGTGGGTGGGTGCCACTGTGACAGTACGGGGGGTGGGGCATTACAGGACCACATTATATTAGCCAGTCCTCTATGCCTAGCCCTCCCTTCTTCTGGCAGCACATGGTGAGGTATGTAAGGGTCATGGCACAGGAGTGGGCTCCCTGGCAGGGCATTAGAAGAGAGAAGCAGGCAGAAGTATGGGTGTTCATTGTATGATTGTTCTCCTTGCAGGCAGCACATGGTGGGATGTGTAAGGGGCAATAATGGCACAGGAGGGGGCACCATGGCAGGGCATTAGAAGCGAGAATCAGCAGGCAGAAGTATGGGTGTTCAGTGTATGATTGCTCTCCCTGCAGGCAGCAAATGGTGGGGTGTGTATGGAGCAGTCAGGGCACATAGGGGGGAGATCCCTGGCAGGGCAGGAGAGGACGTGCCATAGGTGGGAGTGACAGAAGAAGAGGGGGGACCCAGAGAAGGAGGACTGTGAGTTCTCTGTAGGTGGTGGGCTGGTGGAAAGGGTGGGAGGGGAGAAGTTAAAGAAACCTGCTAATGGAGGGGGGAGTGAGGCAGGGAGAGGCGAGTGCAGCGTGGACTGAGATGCTGCAGGAAGGGAGATGCAATGCTGAGTGAAGGGAATCCCGGAACTGGAAGGAGAGATGATCCCTGGAGAAGGAGCTGCCAGTGATCTGGTGGTGCAGGGATCTGACACGGTGAGTCCTGGACTGTACACTGCGGGCTGTGCTGCATGCAGATCTGTGGAGGTGGAGCCGGCCTGGAGATGATAGAGGAGGTGGGTGGAGTGGGGGCATCCGTGGTGGAGGTGGAGCCGGCCGTGCGGAGAGCGCTAGGCGTGGAGGAGGAGGAAGTTAACTCCTCCTCCACTTTGAATGCAGGGCAGGGAGTCCCGGCCATGACGTCACTAGTTGTTAGATGCCAGGCGGCTGTAGCAACCAGTGGCCTGGCCATTAGAAGAGTCACTCAGATGATGGTTTAGGCGGAGCGAGCGCCAGCGCTATAGCGGGGTTTGCTCCTCTCTGTCAGCTTCATTTCGGGACACTGTATTGTCCCGGAATGAAGGTGTCCGGGACCTGGGACAGACCTGCCAATTGCGGTACTGTCCCGGGCAGTCCGAGACATGTGGTCACCCTAGTCCTACACTATCCATGGAGTGGGAGATCCTGCATCTCTGAACCATGAGAGCATTACAGTAATGCTCTCATGGTTCAGAGATGCAGGATCTCCCACTCCATGGATAGTGTAGGACCCACTGATTATGGGGTACTTTGTCGCAGTAAGTGGGCTTAGCACCATATAGCAATATGGTGTGACCAAATCCCCATATTTTTTGATAATGTTTTTTTGAAAATGTTTAGGTGTTATAAACTAGCCTTGCTGGAGGTAAATGTCTTTTTTGCATGTGTGCGCTGTAATATTTTCTTCTAATGTTTGGTATCTATTTACTCAGCGTAACATCTTTCACATTATACAAAAAAATTGGGGTAACTTTACGGTTTGGATTTTTTACAATTCATGAAAGTGTCCCTTTTCCAAAAATTTGCGTTTAAAACACCGCTGCACAAATACCGTGTGATATAAAATATTGCAACAATCTCCATTTTATTCTCTAGATTCTCTGCTAAAAAATATATATATAATGTTTGGGAACTCTTATGCCTGTACACACGGTCGGACTTTGTTCGGACATTCCGACAACAAAATCCTAGGATTTTTTCCGACGGATGTTGGGTCGAACTTGTCTTGCATACACACGGTCACACAAAGTTGTTGGAAAATCCGATCGTTCTGAATGCGGTGACGTAAAACACGTACGTCTGGACTATAAATGGGGCAGTGGCCAATAGCTTTCAGCTCTTTATTTATTCTGAGCATGCGTGGCACTTTGTCCGTCGGATTTGTGTACACACGATCGGAAATTCCGACAACGGATTTTGTTGTCAGAAAATTTTATATCCTGCTCTCAAACTTTGTGTGTCGGAAAATCCGATGGAAAATATGTGATGGAGCCCACACACGGTCGGAATTTCCGACAACAAGGTCCTATCACACATTTTCCATCGGAAAATCCGACCGTGTGTACGGGGCATGAGTAATTTTCTAGCAAAAAATACGGATTTTAACTTGTAAACACCAAATTTCAAAAATAGGCTTAGTCATGAAAGGGTTAAACATGGGGAAGAGAGAGGAAAGAGGAGAAGAGCCAGAAGAACTCAATACGAAGCTAGGAAGACAGAAGAGATGATGTGGAGATGGAAGGATGAACAGTAGAGGGATGGACACCCAGGAGATGGTGACCGGGAGGAATGGAAGAGAGGTGAGGTACAGGCAGCTAATAAAACAGGAGGAGGACTAACCGAGGTAAAAACTCATAAATAGAGTCCAGTGTAGGGAATATTTGAGGGAATGGAACATTGAAGGGCTTCCCTAGAAAGTGAAAAAAAAACAAATTGGAAAAGGTTTGTGTGAACGGTTAATTCTTTCTTACAGAGGAGGGGAAACAAGGCCAAAGCTTAAAAAGACAAAATCAATGACATCCCACAATATAGATGTACAAAACTGGATTAGATTTGGGAGGCAAAACAAGGTAGAGGACAGGAAGAGAAAAGTCTGAGAGACATTAAAGAATATGTAAACCCAACACTTCATATTCCTGATATGTGCCTGCTGTACCATGTATTTGTATGAGAAAGTCTCCTGTTCTCTCTGTATTGCTTCCTTTGTGTGAAATCTCTGGTGTTCCTACCAGTCCTTCTGCTTTCCTATTAAAAACTAATAAAAGTGACTGGGTGGGCCAAGGGACCTTGGATCGTGCTGGTACCGGACAAAGGAAGCATTTATGGCGGACATAATCCTGTTGAGGATAGGGATCCATGACAGGGCTCTACTATACAAGAAGGGGAATGTACTATACAGGAGAGGGGGGTTGTACTATACAAGAAGATGAGATGTATTATACAGGAGGAGGGGGGCTGCACACAGACAGCAGCAGGCAAAGACAGCATGTTTTTTATCTGAGTATTTCTTTGAATGAGTGTTATAGAAGTTTAACTCCACTTCTATCACTTCCTCATCATGTCTTCTCTGTTCCTCTGACTGTTTGGAACATCCGTGTGTACAATCCTCATGTCTCGTATGACTGATAATTTGCACTGATATTGAAATTCAAAATACAAACAATAACATACAAAGCCATTCACAACTCTGCCCCGAGTTACATTATCACCAACCTTGTCTCCAATTATCGCCCAAACCGTCCTCTCCACTCCTCTCAAAACCTCCTACTCTCTAGTTCCCTTGTCACCTCCTCCCATGTTCATCTCCAGGACTTCTCCAGAGCTTCCCCCATCCTCTGGAAATTTCTACCTCAATCTGTCCAGCTATCTCCTACTCTGCCCTGCTTTTAGCTGATTCTTCAAAACTCAGCTCTTCAAGGAAGCCCATCACACCCCTAACTAACAACTGAATGTTTAATTCTTCCATCAGCCGTATCCCACCACAGGTATTACCATTTATCCCACTTTCTCCACCCTATGAGATTGTAAGCTCTTATGAGCAGGGCCCTCTGAATCCTCTTGTATTGTATTGTAACTGTACTGTTTACATTGTAAAGTGCTGCGCAAACTGCTGGCACTATATAAATTCTGTATAATATTATGTATCGCTCAACATCCCATCACCTGCAGGTAGAAGGATTTTCTATACAAGGAGGGGGGCGGAGCTTTACTAATATATAGGGAGGGGAGTTGTGTACAGATGATCCCCCTGTATATTTATTCTTGGATGGATCGGATATTATGGATCACTAGATCCCATCCAAGTAGAAGTATCCGGCTGAAAAAAGAAAAACCAGGTTTATGCCTGATAGCACTTGCAAAAATTATATATATATATATATTTGCAAGTGCTATCAGGCATAACCCTGGTTTTTCTTTTTTCAGCCGGCGGCTGGCATTCTCATGAAAGCAGTCCACATGGCTCAATAGCCACTGGATCGCTTTCAGAGGTGTTGAGAGGGGACATCTCCCCCCCCCCACCACCACATGCCAGTGTTTCTTGGGCCTACTGTTCTTGCCAGTAAGAAATGATCTGACACTGCGGAAGGCTGGTCACAGAGGCAAACAAACACCAGATCATCTCTGAGCGTCTCTAGGGCCTTAGAGCATAGTTCCAACTGTCCCTGATTTCGAGGGACTGTCCCTGAATTGTAACAAAGTCCCTCTGTCCCTCTTTCCTCAAAATTTGTCCCTCATTTTGGTTTGATCTATATAGTTGTATATAATATGCACCATTTATCTATCAAAAACTGTTTCCCAATGCTAAACCTTTCATCCAATTTCTACATTTGTAAATTTCAGAAGCCAATATAAAGAAATAGTGCTAAAAAAAAAAAAGCACTTGTGGGTTTAACTAATAATTTTTTTGTATAATTCTCTATTAAGGGGTGTGTATCCTATGCCTATATAAGTTTGCTAATAGGTGCCCCTCGTTCCCATTTCAAAAAGTTGGGAGGTATGCCTTAGAGCAGTGGTCCCCGAACTTTTTGGCACCGGGGACCGGCTGCGTGGAAGAAAATTGTGCCAAGGACCGGGGGGGTTGGCGTTCCCATGGGGTGTTGGCGCTTCAATCATCACGGCACCGTGCTTGATATAGTGTCAGGGTGATTAAAGTGCATTATTTCTACAATTACATTGTAGTAATAAATGAAATAGTTCAACTTACCATAATGCAGAATCAGTGGAAGCCCTGAGCATGTCACTTGCCACTGTCACCTGCCACAAGATGTGTATAGTCACTTGCCACGCTGCCTGCCACAAGATGTGGATTGTCATTTGCCACGCCACCTGTCACGCTGCCTGCCACAAAATGTGGATTGTCACTTGCCACATTGCCTGTCACCAGATGTGGAATGTCACTTGCCACGTCACCTGCCACAAGATGTGGATTGTCACTTGCCACGCTGCCTGTCACCAGATGCAGAGTGAGTGGAGCGCCCCTTGTGGTATGTGAGGCAGACAGCTGAGGGGGTGAACTACAAGTTCCAGCACACCCCACCTGTACTCCCATACACAGCTCGCCTGTCACTGATGACATCACATCTCTGTGGGATCGCCCCTCTGTAGCAGGGTGTCTCCCTCATGCTGCAGCCGGTCTCACCTGGCAGAGGGAGGGTCCGGGACTCATTCGGCTGTCACTGTCTGGCTCCGCCCTCGGCCATTCCTGATTAGCTGTCGGGAGGGGGGGAATCTGCGTCGCTGACCAAGGAATCTCAGTATTATCACAGCGAGAAGCCCCAGGAGAGCGGTGATGCGGAGTGGGCAGTGAGAGATGATGTCATCTCTCTGCTCCCTGCCGCACCTCCGACACTGAGACAGAACACTGGCTGTTAGGGTGGAAGAGCGGTGATGCGGGGGCGGAGAGAGATCATATCATCTCTGCTTGCCTGCCCACCCGCTCGCTTCTTTCATCCACCCAGTGCTCTCATGCTGGCCGCCCAGGTGTCTCTTGCCGACCCGCTGCCCGGCTGCAGAAGGGCCACGGCCTGGGGGTTGACAACCCCTGCCTTAGAACACTGGTTCTCAATCCCATTACTCCTCCTCATCTCGATTTAGATATTTATCTTAGACATTGCCCCCTAATGTCTAAGATAAATATCTAAATCGAGATGAGGAGGAATAATGGGGGAAAGGTAACTTGTGCCCCTGAACGATTGATCAACTACAGTCCCTGTTGGGACAGGCGCTTCCTAAAGAGGGTCATATTGCTGTCACTGTCCTTTATACTGTACCTTGAGGTCTCCCATAAGCAGCTCATGACACCTAATGTTAGTATATGTTCAGCAAATTGAGATCTTCAATATGCATGAGAAGAATATGACCTATCTGTATATACGGGCTGATCTAATAATATGTGTCCCTCTGGGTGCATGTGTTGTGCACATATGTGCATGTATGGATGGTTCAGTGTGTATACATATTTGTGTATATGGTCGGCTGTAAACATTTAGCTAAGGTCTGCCTTTTACAAGACCACCCATTTTTTGGGGGAGGGGCTCTAGAGTGAATCTGGGATGTGCTTCCTAGATGAACACATGTATAAGTAGCTGCAAGAGAGTAACACTGTTAGGCTCTGAGGAAGAAGGTATACCTTTGAAACGTGTCAGCTAGCAGCGGTTTGCATGTCCTCTCTTCAGGACCTGGAGACTATCAGTGGACAGACTGCCACAAGTCAAAGACTGCTATAAGCGAGATTTTCTTTCTACCTTTGTGGGTTTTTATTATTTTTTTTTCTGAATAAATGTACCAAAGGATAATGCACAAGGCTGGTGCGCCCTCTCTTTTCTGTTTTTCCGTTTGACTACTAGGATATCCATATCCTGGAGTGCAGCAAGGCCCAAAGCTATTGTCCATCCTGAATTTTGGACTGCCCAGCCAACACACCCGTGCGCAAGAGTATTTGTTTTTGTCGTATCGTATGCTACCCAGAGCCGGCACCACAAGCAGCATCCATAGAAAGGGGCCGACTACCCAGTGTATTCTGCCAAAAACTCTAACTCGCCCTTGGCAGAACACCGGCGCGGCCCAATGACATAAAAGTCCTGCCTCCGGCTCCTATGATGGACGTCACACTGGTCCAATAACAGGATGTAAAATGTCCATCATAGGAGCCGTGGGTCCAGGAGGCGGGACTTAGTGGACACTGCAGCGGAAGATCCCCTCTCAGTGTAAACCAGCGGGCGGCAGCTCTCCTCTCCCCATGGCGACACTGATGGGCAAGGTCACTAGTGAGCCTGCGCTGATGGGCACTGGCAAGGCTGCACTAATGGGCACTGGTGACTGGCAAGGCTGCTTTAATGGGCACTGGTGACTGGCAAGGCTGCTTTAATGGGCACTGGTGACTGGCAAGGCTGCACTAATTGGCACTGGTGACTGGCAAGGCTGCATTGATGGGCACTGGTGAGGCTGCGCTGATGGGCACTGGAGACTGGCAAGGCTGCATTGACAGGCAATTGTGAGGCTGCACTGATGGGCAGGGGCAAGGCTTCACTGATGGGCACTGCCGGGGCTGCGTTGATGGGCACAGGTAAGGCTGCACTAATGGGCACTGGTGACTGGCAAGGCTGCACTGATTGGCACTGGTGACTGGCAACACTGTATTGATGGGCACTGACGAGGCTGTGCTAATGGGCACTGGTGACTGGAAAGGCTGCACTGATGGGCACTGCCAAGGCTGCATTGATGGGCACTGGTGACTGGCAAGGGTGCATTGATGGGCACTGGTGAGGCTGCGCTGATGGGCACTGGCAAGGCTGCACTAATGCACACTAGTGACTGGCAAGGCTGCACTGATGGGCACTGCCAAGGATACATTGATGGGCACTGGTGACTGGCAAGGCAGCATTGATGGGGACTGGCGAGGCTGCGCTGATGGGCACTGATCAGGCTGCATTGACGGGCACAAGTAAGGCTGCATTGATGGGCACAAGTAAGGCTGCATTGATGGGCAGGACGGTGCTGATGGGCACTGGTGACTGGCAAGGCTGCGCTGATGGGCACAGGTAAGGCTGAAGAGAAAAATGAAGTAGATGTGGCGCTGTTCTGTTGTTCCATATACAATCTAATTTGTGATAAAAGTGAAAATATAACTAGGATGTAAAAAGAATATATAGAAAAATATAATACCTTAAGTAAATATGTGAACGTGTACTACTGACTTGGCATACACTAGATTCCTGGTATTTAAAAGTTGGCAATAAATAGCCTAAATCTTATCAATAGTCTATACGTGATAAATGAACATCCTAGATATTGTAAATATACATAAAAAATATAGAAAATGTGACAATAGTGAATAATAGATAAATAATAAACTTATATAATGGTTACATTATACATTTTTTATTATTTATCCATTTATTATTCACCATTTTCACTATTGTCACATTTTCTGTATTTTTTATGTATATTTACAATATTTAGGATGTTCATTTATCACGTATAGACTATTGATAAGATTTAGGCTATTTATTGCCAACTTTTAAATACCAGGAATCTAGTGTATGCCAATTCACTAGTGCACGTTCACATATTTACTTAAGGTATTATATTTTTCTATATATTTTTCTTTTTTCATCCTAGTTATATATTCACTTTTATCACAAATTAGATTGTATATAAAACAGAACAGCGCCACATCTACTTAATTTTCTCTTCATTTTATTTGCTCAACCTAGTGGTAGTAATCATTGGAGGCAGCAGTTCTCTTAATTAGTTACTTGTTTCATTTTCTTTCCTGCTGGTACTTATTCCTTGCGCGGAATCACCTATATCCACAGGTAAGGCTGAGCTGATGGGCACAGGTAAAGCTGCACTGATCAGTCTGCATTGATGGGCACTGATCAGGCTGCATTGATGGGCACTGATCAGGCTGAGTTGATGGGCACTGATCAGGCTGAGCTGATGGGCACTGGTGACTGGCAAGGCTGCATTGTTGGCACTAGTGAGGCTGCGCTGATGGGCACAGGTAAGGATGAGATCATGGGCACAGGAAAGACTGAGCTGATGGGCACTTGTAACTGGCAAGGCTGTATTGATGGGCACTAGCAAGGCTGCGCTAATTGGCACTGGTGACTGGCAAGACTGCACCAACGGGCACTGCCGAGGCTGCATTGACGGGCACTGGTGACTGGCAAGGGTGCATTGAAGGGCACTGATGAGGCTGCGCTGATGGGCACTGGCAAGGCTGCACTAATGGGCACTAGTGACTGGCAAGGCTGCACTGATGGGCACTGGTGACTGGCAAGGCTGCATTGATGGGCACTGGTGACCCATGTGCAAGGTGCCTCACTGGATATCATTTGGCTTGCTAAAGCAAAAGTGTCACAAACAATTACATTTTTTATAAAATACTGATTTCATTTTTTTATCCACCAATCTCATTGCTGCCCTTGCCATGTCTATCAGACAGGCAGCCGATGCCCAAATGAAGGAGGCAGGCTGACAACTCTGCTATTAATTGCAAAGCAGCGGTTAAATGTTGTCAGCCTACAACAGGAAGAGCTGTTACTGGCAGGATCTTCAGGTAAGATACTTTGTAATAGATTCATAGAATAGGGCATCCTAAATTGGAACTTTACCTGAAAGTTCCTTTTTATCAGTGACGGCTGGTGGTATCTTTTTTTTTGTGGGGTGGCAAACAATGCACCATATCGGTCGTCAGGTGAACCGCACCACAAGCCACCCCCTCCCCCCGGTCCCCAAACTTACCCCATCTTAGTCGTGGTGGCTCCAGGTGGTGGCTTCCCCCACATTTCCTCCTCCCCTGAATCACACCATACATCTCCTCCTAGGTGGCCAATCAGATCGCCTCTCCTTTTGGCCAATCGGGTCTCAGGACCCGCTTCACGATTGACCGGTTGGAGAATCAGTGTGACAATAGCGAATATTCATTCGCTATTGTCACACAAGTGGGTGTGCTCGGGGCGCAATGCTCAGATCTTCTGGCTTTAATCACATGCTTCAAAAAACACCCCCATTGGAATCCATGCATCCGAATGTAGATTAGGCGGCCAGACGCATGGATGGGGGCGTCGCTTCTGCGCCCCTAATAGACGGGCCGCCACTGCTTTTTATAATCTCCCACCTCTAAGATTTCTCATTGTTGGATGTTTTTTTTTGTGCAGTCTGAGTGGTTGTTTGCCCCTACCCCTGGCCCATAATGCATTATCAGTGGGAAGCTGACTCTGAAGCCGCAGGAAGTCAAGATGGCGGTACTGAGGACCTGTAGACCGGTGAAGAACCAGCCTGGGTTAGGTAAATGCATGTTTATTAGAAGCCAGCAGATACAGCTTTTGTAGCTGCTGATGTTTAATTTTATTTGTCCAGACCAAAGATCTTCACAGAAGGCTTCAAGTGATTCTGCTTCTGAAGCAGTTTGGACCAGAAGATCCATCAGGATGGAAACTTGCTAAACTCTGGTATGAGCAGCGCTGATCATCTCACTCAGGAATCCTGTTAGAGTGCAGAATCTGCAGCCGCTCTGTATGCAGATAGAGGCAGCTGTGTGTGATTAAGGAATGGCCACTAGGTGGCACCAACGCATTTCAAAGGATCACTTTCTTTCTCAAGACTTGGGTTTCCAGAGGGACCTTCCATGGCTCCTGTTACTAGAAATCTCTGTCTGCACACTGTATTGTGGTTGTCATTCCGGAGGAGCGGAGGCTACTTCACTATCAGATATTGTTTTATTTATAATAAGCCTGTACAGCTTTTAACTCCCTCTGTTTTGTTAATTTTCAAAATGTTGTCTTTGCTCCTCTTACCTTCCATTTCCAGCCGGTATTTCAGGGTAACGTTACTGACCGGGTTTGTGATCCTGACCCGGAATCTCCTCTCGGTGTCGTCTCTCTGCACACTGGGGATAATCAGCGTCCTATTGTCATCTATCAGCGAGAAGGACCGGATCTGTAATAAGGAAAATTACAGAATATACCCATTCATTTTGTCTGTTTAGGAGCTCAAAACCTGAACTGGCTGTCTGAGCTATGCCTTGCTTATAATGAGCCTACACACCCGCACACTCACATAACCTGCAGATCTCCAGTATGACCTGGACACAGGGATGGAGACTTCTTCCCACCCAATCCTCTTTGAAGTCTCCAAACTCCAGACCCCAATCCAAGATTACAAACCCAGAGAAAAACAAATACCCGGTTCTCTCTGCTCAGTACAGACGCCCCGGAGCCCCCACATTAGTACAATACCTGTGTGCCTTTTTCCTATACTCACACTGTGGCAAGGCCTACCATGGTCATATGTATAATTATTTTTATTTATTTATTAAAAGCCCAATACATATAATCACAAAGTACTGCTTAACCATGCCCATCAATCCCTGTGCCCATTTGTTAGGCCAGTTCAAGGGGAAGTCAATTAACCTATTGGTGTGTTTTTATTGTGAGTGTTGGGAACATGGTGCCAGCCCTCAGATTAAGACATCATGTCTGTCTAATGAAGGAGTGTGTGTGGGCATAGGCATTCACATGTCTATGATCATAGCAGTAGGAATGCACATTCATCATTGCCCACACGCATGAGCACACACACACACACGCACATACACACACACACACACACACACACACACATATAAAACACACACACGCACACACACACACATCTATGCATGTCCACTGCTGCCAAGTGGCCTATTTAACCATTTAAGGACCAGGCCTATTTCTGACACTTGTGGTTTACAAGTTAAAATCAGTATTTTTTTGCTAGAAAATTACTTAGAACACACACACACTTTTTTTTCTTTTAGCAGAGACCATAGAGAATAAACTGGAGATCATTGCAATACTTTATGCCACACCGTATTTGCACAGCGGTCTTACAAACGCAATTTAAAAAAAAAAACACTTTTTTTTAATTAAAAAAAATAGTAAAGTTAGCGGTATGGAGAGGAGTACAGGGGGGGTCAGACATGGGGCGGTATGGAGAGGAGTACAGGGGGGGGTCAGACATGGGGCAGTATGGAGAGGAGTACAGGGGGGGTTAGACATGGGGCGGTATGGAGAGGAGTACAGGGGGGTCATACATGGGGTGGTATAGAGAGGAGTACAGGGGGGTCATACATGGCAGGGTATGGAGAGGAGTACAGGGGGGGTCATACATGGGGGGTGGTATAGAGAGGAGTACAGGGGGGTCATACATGGGGGGGTATGGAGAGGAGTACAGGGGGGTCATACATGGGGGGGTTATGGAGAGGAGTACAGGGGGGTCATACATGGGGGGGTATGGAGAGGAGTACAGGGGGGTCATACATGGGGGGGTATGGAGAGGAGTACAGGGGATTAATACATGGGGTGGTATGGAGAGGAGTACAGGGGGTCAGACATGGGATGGTATGGAGAGGAGTACAGGGGGATCAGACATGGGGTGGTATGGAGAGGAGTACAGGGGGATCAGACATGGGGTGGTATGGAGAGGAGTACAGGGGGTCATACATGGGGTGGTATGGAGAGGAGTACAGGGGGGTCATACATGGGGTGGTATGGAGAGGAGTACAGGGGGGTCATGGAGAGGAGTACAGGGGGGTCATACATAGGGGGGTATGGAGAGGAGTACAGGGGGGTCATACATGAGGTGGTATGGAGAGGAGTACAGGGGGATCAGACATGGGGTGGTATGGAGAGGAGTACAGGGGGATCAGACATGGGGTGGTATGGAGAGGAGTACAGGGGGATCAGACATGGGGTGGTATGGAGAGGAGTACAGGGGGTCATACATGGGGTGGTATGGAGAGGAGTACAGGGGGTCATACATGGGGTGGTATGGAGAGGAGTACAGGGGGTCATACATGGGGTGGTATGGAGAGGAGTACAGGGGGGTCATACATGGGGTGGTATGGAGAGGAGTACAGGGGGGTCATACATGGGGTGGTATGGAGAGGAGTACAGGGGGGTCAGACATGGGATGGTATGGAGAGGAGTACAGGGGGTCATACATGGGGTGGTATGGAGAGGAGTAGAGGGGGTCATACATGGGGTGGTGTGGAGAGGAGCACAGGGGGTCATACATGGGGCGGTATGGAGAGGAGTACAGGGGGGTCATACATGGGGGGTATGGAGAGGAGTACAGGGGGTCAGACATGGGATGGTATGAAGAGGAGTACAGGGGGGTCATGGAGAGGAGTACAGGGGGGTCATACATGGGGGGGTATAGAGAGGAGTACAGGGGGTCATACATGGGGTGGTATGGAGAGGAGTACAGGGGGTCATACATGGGGTGGTATGGAGAGGAGTACAGGGGGATCAGACATGGGGTGGTATGGAGAGGAGTACAGGGGGGTCATACATGGGGTGGTATGGAGAGGAGTACAGGGGGGTCATACATGGGGTGGTATGGAGAGGAGTACAGGGGGGTCAGACATGGGATGGTATGGAGAGGAGTAGAGGGGGTCATACATGGGGTGGTATGGAGAGGAGTACAGGGGGTCATACATGGGGTGGTATGGAGAGGATTACAGGGGGGTCAGACATGGCATGGTATGGAGAGGAGTACAGGGGGGTCATGGAGAGGAGTACAGGGGGGTCATACATGGGGGGGTATAGAGAGGAGTACAGGGGGTCATACATGGGGTGGTATGGAGAGAAGTACAGGGGGTCAGACATGGGATGGTATGGAGAGGAGTACAGGGGGTCAGACATGGGATGGTATGGAGAGGAGTACAGGGGGGTCATACATGGGGGGTATAGAGAGGAGTACAGGGGGTCATACATGGGGGGGTATGGAGAGGAGTACAGGGGGTCAGACATGGGATGGTATGGAGAGGAGTACAGGGGGTCATACATGGGGTGGTATGGAGAGGAGTACAGGGGGATCAGACATGGGGTGGTATGGAGAGGAGTACAGGGGGATCAGACATGGGGTGGTATGGAGAGGAGTACAGGGGGGTCATACATGGGGTGGTATGGAAAGGAGTACAGGGGGTCATACATGGGGTGGTATGGAGAGGAGTACAGGGGGATCAGACAAGGGGTGGTATGGAGAGGAGTACAGGGGGGTCATACATGGGGTGGTATGGAGAGGAGTACAGGGGGGTCATACATGGGGTGGTATGGAGAGGAGTACAGGGGGGTCAGACATGGGGGGGTATGGAGAGGAGTACAGGGGGTCAGACATGGGATGGTATGGAGAGGAGTACAGGGGGGTCATGGAGAGGAGTACAGGGGGGTCATACATGGGGGGGGTATAGAGAGGAGTACAGGGGGTCATACATGGGGTGGTATGGAGAGGAGTACAGGGGGTCAGACATGGGATGGTATGGAGAGGAGTACAGGGGGTCAGACATGGGATGGTATGGAGAGGAGTACAGGGGGTCAGACATGGGATGGTATGGAGAGGAGTACAGGGGGTCAGACATGGGATGGTATGGAGAGGAGTACAGGGGGTCAGACATGGGATGGTATGGAGAGGAGTACAGGGGATCAGACATGGGATGGTATGGAGAGGAGTACAGGGGGGTCATACATGGGGGGGTATAGAGAGGAGTACAGGGGGTCATACATGGGGGGGTATGGAGAGGAGTACAGGGGGTCAGACATGGGATGGTATGGAGAGGAGTACAGGGGGTCATACATGGGGTGGTATGGAGAGGAGTACAGGGGGGTCATGGAGAGGAGTACAGGGGGGTCATACATAGGGGGGTATGGAGAGGAGTACAGGGGGGTCATGGAGAGGAGTACAGGGGGGGTCATACATAGGGTGGTATGGAGAGGAGTACAGGGGGATCAGACATGGGGTGGTATGGAGAGGAGTACAGGGGGATCAGACATGGGGTGGTATGGAGAGGAGTACAGGGGGTCAGACATGGGATGGTATGGAGAGGAGTACAGGGGAGTCATACATGGGGTGGTATGGAGAGGAGTACAGGGGGATCAGACATGGGGTGGTATGGAGAGGAGTACAGGGGGGTCATACATGGGGTGGTATGGAGAGGAGTACAGGGGGGTCATACATGGGGTGGTATGGAGAGGAGTACAGGGGGGTCAGACATGGGATGGTATGGAGAGGAGTACAGGGGGTCATACATGGGGTGGTATGGAGAGGAGTAGAGGGGGTCATACATGGGGTGGTATGGAGAGGAGTACAGGGGGGTCATACATGGGGGGGTATGGAGAGGAGTACAGGGGGTCAGACATGGGATGGTATGGAGAGGAGTACAGGGGGGTCATGGAGAGGAGTACAGGGGGGTCATACATGGGAGGGTATAGAGAGGAGTACAGGGGGTCATACATGGGGTGGTATGGAGAGGAGTACAGGGGGTCAGACATGGGATGGTATGGAGAGGAGTACAGGGGGTCAGACATGGGATGGTATGGAGAGGAGTACAGGGGGTCAGACATGGGATGGTATGGAGAGGAGTACAGGGGGTCAGACATGGGATGGTATGGAGAGGAGTACAGGGGGTCAGACATGGGATGGTATGGAGAGGAGTACAGGGGGTCAGACATGGGATGGTATGGAGAGGATTACAGGGGGGTCATGGAGAGGAGTACAGGGGGGTCATACATGGGGGGTATAGAGAGGAGTACAGGGGGTCATACATGGGGGGGTATGGAGAGGAGTACAGGGGGTCAGACATGGGATGGTATGGAGAGGAGTACAGGGGGTCATACATGGGGTGGTATGGAGAGGAGTACAGGGGGGTCATGGAGAGGAGTACAGGGGGGTCATACATAGGGGGGTATGGAGAGGAGTACAGGGGGGTCATGGAGAGGAGTACAGGGGGGGTCATACATAGGGTGGTATGGAGAGGAGTACAGGGGGATCAGACATGGGGTGGTATGGAGAGGAGTACAGGGGGATCAGACATGGGGTGGTATGGAGAGGAGTACAGGGGGATCAGACATGGGGTGGTATGGAGAGGAGTACAGGGGGGTCATACATGGGGGGTATAGAGAGGAGTACAGGGGATCAGACATGGGATGGTATGGAGAGGAGTACAGGGGATCAGACACGGGATGGTATGGAGAGGAGTACAGGGGATCAGGCACGGGATGGTATGGAGAGGATTACAGGGGGGTCATGGAGAGGAGTACAGGGGGTCATACATGGGGTGGTATGGAGAGGAGTACAGGGGGGTCATACATGGGGTGGTATGGAGAGGAGTACAGGGGGGTCAGACATGGGATGGTATGGAGAGGAGTACAGGGGGTCATACATGGGGTGGTATGGAGAGGAGTAGAGGGGGTCATACATGGGGTGGTATGGAGAGGAGTACAGGGGGGTCATACATGGGGGGGTATGGAGAGGAGTACAGGGGGTCAGACATGGGATGGTATGGAGAGGAGTACAGGGGGTCAGACATGGGATGGTATGGAGAGGAGTACAGGGGGTCAGACATGGGATGGTATGGAGAGGAGTACAGGGGGTCAGACATGGGATGGTATGGAGAGGAGTACAGGGGGTCAGACATGGGATGGTATGGAGAGGAGTACAGGGGGTCAGACATGGGATGGTATGGAGAGGATTACAGGGGGGTCATGGAGAGGAGTACAGGGGGGTCATACATGGGGGGTATAGAGAGGAGTACAGGGGGTCATACATGGGGGGGTATGGAGAGGAGTACAGGGGGTCAGACATGGGATGGTATGGAGAGGAGTACAGGGGGTCATACATGGGGTGGTATGGAGAGGAGTACAGGGGGGTCATACATAGGGGGGTATGGAGAGGAGTACAGGGGGGTCATGGAGAGGAGTACAGGGGGGGTCATACATAGGGTGGTATGGAGAGGAGTACAGGGGGATCAGACATGGGGTGGTATGGAGAGGAGTACAGGGGGATCAGACATGGGGTGTTATGGAGAGGAGTACAGGGGGGTCATACATGGGGGGGTATAGAGAGGAGTACAGGGGATCAGACATGGGATGGTATGGAGAGGAGTACAGGGGATCAGACACGGGATGGTATGGAGAGGAGTACAGGGGATCAGACACGGGATGGTATGGAGAGGAGTACAGGGGATCAGACACGGGATGGTATGGAGAGGAGTACAGGGGATCAGACACGGGATGGTATGGAGAGGAGTACAGGGGATCAGACACGGGATGGTATGGAGAGGAGTACAGGGGATCAG
Source organism: Aquarana catesbeiana (assembly GCA_037953035.1). NCBI lineage: Eukaryota > Metazoa > Chordata > Amphibia > Anura > Ranidae > Aquarana > Aquarana catesbeiana. The sequence continues at coordinate 114,595 of JBBHAA010002763.1, forward strand.
ACACGGGATGGTATGGAGAGGAGTACAGGGGATCAGACACGGGATGGTATGGAGAGGAGTACAGGGGATCAGACATGGGGTGGTATGGAGAGGAGTACAGGGGGGTCATACATGGGGTGGTATGGAGAGGAGTACAGGGGGTCATACACGGGATGGTATGGAGAGGAGTACAGGGGATCAGACACGGGGTGGTATGGAGAGGAGTACAGGGGGATCAGACATGGGGTGGTATGGAGAGGAGTACAGGGGGGTCATACATGGGGGGTATAGAGAGGAGTACAGGGGATCAGACATGGGATGGTATGGAGAGGAGTACAAGGGATCAGACACGGGATGGTATGGAGAGGAGTACAGGGGATCAGACACGGGATGGTATGGAGAGGATTACAGGGGGGTCATGGAGAGGAGTACAGGGGGTCATACATGGGGTGGTATGGAGAGGAGTACAGGGGGATCAGACATGGGGTGGTATGGAGAGGAGTACAGGGGGGTCATACATGGGGTGGTATGGAGAGGAGTACAGGGGGGTCATACATGGGGTGGTATGGAGAGGAGTACAGGGGGGTCATACATGGGGTGGTATGGAGAGGAGTACAGGGGGTCAGACATGGGATGGTATGGAGAGGAGTACAGGGGGTCATACATGGGGTGGTATGGAGAGGAGTAGAGGGGGTCATACATGGGGTGGTATGGAGAGGAGTACAGGGGGGTCATACATGGGGGGGTATGGAGAGGAGTACAGGGGGTCAGACATGGGATGGTATGGAGAGGAGTACAGGGGGTCAGACATGGGATGGTATGGAGAGGAGTACAGGGGGTCAGACATGGGATGGTATGGAGAGGAGTACAGGGGGTCAGACATGGGATGGTATGGAGAGGAGTACAGGGGGTCAGACATGGGATGGTATGGAGAGGAGTACAGGGGGTCAGACATGGGATGGTATGGAGAGGAGTACAGGGGGTCAGACATGGGATGGTATGGAGAGGATTACAGGGGGGTCATGGAGAGGAGTACAGGGGGGTCATACATGGGGGGGTATAGAGAGGAGTACAGGGGGTCATACATGGGGGGGTATGGAGAGGAGTACAGGGGGTCAGACATGGGATGGTATGGAGAGGAGTACAGGGGGTCATACATGGGGTGGTATGGAGAGGAGTACAGGGGGGTCATGGAGAGGAGTACAGGGGGGTCATACATAGGGGGGTATGGAGAGGAGTACAGGGGGGTCATGGAGAGGAGTACAGGGGGGGTCATACATAGGGTGGTATGGAGAGGAGTACAGGGGGATCAGACATGGGGTGTTATGGAGAGGAGTACAGGGGGGTCATACATGGGGGGGTATAGAGAGGAGTACAGGGGATCAGACATGGGATGGTATGGAGAGGAGTACAGGGGATCAGACACGGGATGGTATGGAGAGGAGTACAGGGGATCAGACACGGGATGGTATGGAGAGGAGTACAGGGGATCAGACATGGGGTGGTATGGAGAGGAGTACAGGGGGGTCATACATGGGGTGGTATGGAGAGGAGTACAGGGGGTCATACACGGTATGGTATGGAGAGGAGTACAGGGGATCAGACACGGGATGGTATGGAGAGGAGTACAGGGGATCAGACACGGGATGGTATGGAGAGGAGTACAGGGGATCAGACACGGGATGGTATGGAGAGGAGTACAGGGGATCAGACATGGGGTGGTATGGAGAGGAGTACAGGGGGGTCATACATGGGGTGGTATGGAGAGGAGTACAGGGGGTCATACATGGGGTGGTATGGAGAGGAGTACAGGGGGGTCATACATGGGGTGGTATGGAGAGGAGTACAGGGGGTCATACATGGGGTGGTATGGAGAGGAGTACAGGGGGTCATACACGGGATGGTATGGAGAGGAGTACAGGGGATCAGACACGGGATGGTATGGAGAGGAGTACAGGGGATCAGACATGGGGTGGTATGGAGAGGAGTACAGGGGGGTCATACATGGGGTGGTATGGAGAGGAGTACAGGGGGTCATACACGGGGTGGTATGGAGAGGAGTACAGGGGGTCATACACGGGGTGGTATGGAGAGGAGTACAGGGGGTCATACACGGGATGGTATGGAGAGGAGTACAGGGGGGGTCAGACACGGATGGAGAGGAGTATAGGAGATGTGATCCCTCTGCACTCAGTAACATAGATATTTAGATAAATTTCACGCAATATTAAGCAAAAATAAAAATAAAAATAGAATTATAAATAGAATATGGGACACTGGTGATTAATTAGTGTTAGTGCTAGGATCAAAGATCTCTCTTATCTACTATAGTGTTCGCTGCTAATTATCCATAGAGTGATGGTTAGATGTTTGCAATAATACTCCACCCTGTAACTAGCATGCATGAATATACAATGACAAATTCTGGTGAAAAAAAAAAAAAAAAACCTTATAATCTTCTATAAGATACTAATCAAATATAAAATATTAATAATACCGCCCTATAATTTGCATGAAAAATACGTGCATAAAAATACTTCCTGGTGTATAGATCAATTAAAATTTTCTACAATCCACAATTGTAAATGTGCAATAAACATCAGTGCAACCTAAAAGATATAAATTCCAAATAGTGTAAAAAGTCCGTTGTTAGTGTCACAATTTAGTGCAGGTGTTCAAGTGGCGAAGTGCTTAAAACAAAAATAAGTGGATATTTATATATAAACAAAAACTGTGAAAAGTTCTTCCTATTTGATATTGAGACTTTAAGTGTGACAAATATGTATCCTTCTGCTGCTGGTGTCTCTTAGTGTGGTCTCACAGAACCCTCACTTTACATTAGTAGTAATCAGGCATTCAGTAGTGTGTCTTTAAGGTGTGGGAGTGGTCTCTGGCAGCTTTTTCTTTCTGTGCTATTTTCTCTCCTCCAACGTTCCCTCTATACAGCTCCGCTCTGGTAGACTCAGCATGGGGGGGATGAAATAAAGAGGGGGGAGAAGAAAAAGGCTCCACTAGTGCATTAACTTTTTAAAATTCAAAGGGGGAATGTTTATTCAGTGTTGCTCTTACATTTCTCATATTAAAAACAGGCAGGTAAATGTAATAAAACGGTCTGGCGTTCTCAGCGCCCTCTCACTTGTGCTTCAGCTTCTGTGTATTGCTCCAGCCAATCCCTGGGATTGAGAAATGAGAAATGTAAGAGCAACACTGAATAAACATTCCCCCTTTGAATTTTAAAAAGTTAATGCACTAGTGGAGCCTTTTTCTTCTCCCCCCTCCTTATTTCATCCCCCCCATGCTGAGTCTACCAGAGCGGAGCTGTATAGAGGGAACGTTGGAGGAGAGAAAATAGCACAGAAAGAAAAAGCTGCCAGAGACCACTCCCACACCTTAAAGACACACTACTGAATGCCTGATTACTACTAATGTAAAGTGAGGGTTCTGTGAGACCACACTAAGAGACACCAGCAGCAGAAGGATACATATTTGTCACACTTAAAGTCTCAATATCAAATAGGAAGAACTTTTCACAGTTTTTGTTTATATATAAATATCCACTTATTTTTGTTTTAAGCACTTCGCCACTTGAACACCTGCACTAAATTGTGACACTAACAACGGACTTTTTACACTATTTGGAATTTATATCTTTTAGGTTGCACTGATGTTTATTGCACATTTACAATTGTGGATTGTAGAAAATTTTAATTGATCTATACACCAGGAAGTATTTTTATGCACGTATTTTTCATGCAAATTATAGGGCGGTATTTATTAATATTTTATATTTGATTAGTATCTTATAGAAGATTATAAGGTTTTTTTTTTTTTTTTTTTCACCAGAATTTGTCATTGTATATTCGTGCATGCTAGTTACAGGGTGGAGTATTATTGCAAACATCTAACCATCACTCTATGGATAATTAGCAGCGAACACTATAGTAGATAAGAGAAATCTTTGATCCTAGCACTAACACTAATTAATCACCAGTGTCCCATATTCTATTTATAATTCTATTTTTATTTTTATTTTTGCTTAATATTGCGCGAAATTTATCTAAATATCTATGTTACTAAGTGTTTGGTGTGAACACCCTCATTTTGCGGCAATATTAGGATTTATTTCTTACACCACCACCCATCCATATACTTTTTATTTTTATTTTTTGGTCACTTCACTATTTATCATCCACCAGCGCGAAGGATAATTTTTAACATATTATCTGAGTCTGCACTCAGTACTATAGATCAGGCCCTCCCATATTGTGTGATAAAAAGAGACAAGGGGGCGGGGTAAAAGTAGGAGGATACATAAGTAGAGGGGCGGGCTATGACAGATCTGATTGGTCGGTGGAGGAGGAGGGAGGAGTATAGAGTGAGGAGTATATCGGGTGATTCCCGGATGAAGCTGGTCGCACGGAGTGTCGGACTCTCGGTGATTGTTGGGAGTATCCCGGGAAGCGGGCGGAGTAGCGGAGAGAATCCGGAGACGGTGAGGAGACGGACGGAGATCTCCCGGATAAAGTACATGGAGAGATCTGACAGGAGAAGGGAGAGCGTCTGGTGACGTCACAGGACATAGCGGAGAGCGCCACCTCCCGGCAGAGAGGAGAACAGCCCAGAGGAGGTGAGGATTGTGCGTCCATCACCTGATTGGTCGGTGTGATGAGAGGGGGCGGATACAATGTATCGGAGGAGAATCCGATGTCAGAGGACCGGGACCGGAGAGCTCATCCCGGGACATCAGACCGGCAGAGGTCGGGAGAGTGTAGTGTGATACCGGCTCGTCTTCCTCACCTCTGGCCGGACTGATGGATTTGTACCCCGGACTCTCTGGAAATCCTCCGAACCGATCCGAGTTTTCTTATTTGTTTCTCTGATTGCAGCCTCCGGGGTGATGAGCGGAGCACCGGAATGATCTTCTGTGTATGGGGGGGGGGGGGCAGATTTGGATATCGGTGTACCGGACAGATCTCTCGGTTCTATCAGGCCAGTGTTGGAAGTCTCTGGTCATACATGGTTATGCTGCCACCATAGAAGATCAGATCTTCTCCCAACACCTCCCATGCTCCTTCCCTAACTGTACCCCCCCTTCTCCTATCATACTACAGTTATAGACAGGGGGACAATCATATCCAGTATATGTAAGAAAAGGGAGCAGTGTGTATAGGAGAGGAGTACTGGAGAGGAGGACAGCAGGTATAACAGGGGCAGTATGTACAGAATTGGAGAGAGGGGATTGTGTAGGAGAGGAAATGATTTCTTCTTTGGGGGGGTGAAGGTAATATGTATGTAGAATATGAAGAGATCCCATACATAATACTCTCTGCACTCCTCTCCTCTATATTGTCTCCTATGAGGATCGTACAGCTAGTTCTAGATACAGACAGTGATCAGTATGATGGAAGGTGATGAGAACAGGAGAGGAGTGCAAGATCAACCATAGGATATTACATAGAGAGGAAAGGAGTACAAGTACCCCCCCCCCCCCATAGTGCCACCTGCCCCCTAATTATAAGCCATGCTGCCTGTTCAGTCTGCAATCACCTCCCTCCCCCATACTGGGCTGACCCCCCAATATCACCTCCATTCCACCTCCCTAATAATAATACCCCCCATGAGGACTCTCTCCATTCCACCCCCCCTCACTATCACCCTGTAATCCGGTGTCTTACCCCGTATTCCCCGGTGCTGTGTATTCCTCCTCCTCCTATCACAGGACCGCTCTACAGTCTACACACACATCTGCAGGGAATAGCTCTGCTCCCAGCCTTATAACAGCCGCATGATGGGGGCGCAGAGCTCTGCCCCGGGACTGAAGCTGTAAAAACCTTTAAAGTGAAACAATCTAGAGATATGGCACAAACCTCCATGTACGTATAGTGAGGGGGGGGCGGAGCTCAGTGTACGTACAGTGAGAGGGGGGCAAGGCTCAGTGTATGTATAGTGAGAGGGGGCGGAGCTCAGTGTATGTATAGTGAGAGGGGGACGGAGCTCAGTGTACGTATAGTGAGGGGGGGGCGGAGCTCAGTGTATGTATAGTGAGAGGGGGACGGAGCTCAGTGTACGTATAGTGAGGGGGCGGAGCTCAGTGTACGTATAATGAGGGGGGCGGAGCTCAGTGTATGTATAGTGAGAGGGGGACGGAGCTCAGTGTACGTATGAGGGGGGAGGAGCTCAGTGTATGTATAGTGAGAGGGGGCGGAGCTCAGTGTATGTATAGTGAGAGGGGGGACGGAGCTCAGTGTACGTATAGTGAGGGGGGCGGAGCTCAGTGTACGTATAGTGAGGGGGGCGGAGCTCAGTGTCTGATAGTGAGGGGGGGCGGAGCTCAGTGTACGTACAGTGAGGGGGGGGCGGAGCTCAGTGTACGTATAGTGAGGGGGGCGGAGCTCAGTGTACGTATAGTGAGGGGGGCAAGGCTCAGTGTATGTATATTGAGGGGGGCGGAGCTTAGTGTATGTATAGTGAGGGGGGCGGAGCTTAGTGTATGTATAGTGAGGGGGGCGGAGCTCAGTGTCTGATAGTGAGGGGGGCGGAGCTCAGTGTCTGATAGTGAGGGGGGCGGAGCTCAGTGTACGTACAGTGAGAGGGGCGGAGCTCAGTGTAACGTACAGTGAGAGGGGGGCAAGGCTCAGTGTATGTATAGTGAGAGGGGGACGGAGCTCAGTGTACGTACAGTGAGAGGGGGACGGAGCTCAGTGTATGTATAGTGAGAGGGGGACGGAGCTCAGTGTACGTATAGTGAGGGGGGCGGAGCTCAGTGTACGTATAATGAGGGGGGGACGGAGCTCAGTGTACGTATAATGAGGGGGGCGGAGCTCAGTGTATGTATAGTGAGAGGGGCGGAGCTCAGTGTATGTATAGTGAGAGGGGGATGGAGCTCAGTGTACGTTATAGTGAGGGGGGCGGAGCTCAGTGTACGTATAGTGAGGGGGGCGGAGGCTCAGTGTACGTATAGTGAGGGGGGCGGAGCTCAGTGTACGTATAGTGAGGGGGGGCGGAGCTCAGTGTACGTATAGTGAGGGGGGGGGCGGAGCTCAGTGTACGCATAGTGAGGGGGGCGGAGCTCAGTGTACGTACAGTGAGAGGGGGGCAAGGCTCAGTGTATGTATATTGAGGGGGGCGGAGCTTAGTGTATGTATAGTGAGGGGGCGGAGCTCAGTGTCTGATAGTGAGGGGGGCGGAGCTCAGTGTACGTACAGTGAGAGGGGGGCGGAGCTCAGTGTACGTATAGTGAGGGGGGTGTACGTATAGTGAGGGGGGCGGAGCTCAGTGTATGTATAGTGAGAGGGGGACGGAGCTCAGTGTATGTATAGTGAGAGGGGGACGGAGCTCAGTGTACGTATAGTGAGGGGGGCGGAGCTCAGTGTACGTATAATGAGGGGGGCGGAGCTCAGTGTATGTATAGTGAGAGGGGGCGGAGCTCAGTGTATGTATAGTGAGAGGGGGACGGAGCTCAGTGTACGTATAATGAGGGGGGCGGAGCTCAGTGTATGTATAGTGAGAGGGGGCGGAGCTCAGTGTATGTATAGTGAGAGGGGGGCGGAGCTCAGTGTACGTATAGTGAGGGGGCGGAGCTCAGTGTACGTATAGTGAGGGGGGCGGAGCTCAGTGTACGTATAGTGAGGGGGGCGGAGCTCAGTGTACGTATAGTGAGGGGGGCGGAGCTCAGTGTACGTATAGTGAGGGGGGCGGAGCTCAGTGTACGTATAGTGAGGGGGGCGGAGTCAGTGTACGTATAGTGAGGGGGGCGGAGCTCAGTGTACGTATAGTGAGGGGGCGGAGATCAGTGTACGTATAGTGAGGGGGGCGGAGCTCAGTGTACGTACAGTGAGAGGGGGGCAAGGCTCAGTGTATGTATAGTGAGGGGGGCGGAGCTTAGTGTATGTATAGTGAGGGGGCGGGAGCTCAGTGTATGTATAGTGAGGGGGCGGAGCTCAGTGTATGTATAGTGAGGGGGCGGAGCTCAGTGTCTGATAGTGAGGGGGGCGGAGCTCAGTGTCTGATAGTGAGGGGGGCGGAGCTCAGTGTACGTACAGTGAGGGGGGCGGAGCTCAGTGTACGTACAGTGAGAGGGGGGCGGAGCTCAGTGTACGTATAGTGAGGGGGGCGGAGCTCAGTGTACGTATAGTGAGGGGGGCGGAGCTCAGTGTACGTATAGTGAGGGGGGCGGAGCTCAGTGTATGTATAGTGAGGGGGGCGGAGCTCAGTGTATGTATAGTGAGGGGGGCGGAGCTCAGTGTATGTATAGTGAGGGGGGCGGAGCTCAGTGTATGTATAGTGAGGGGGGCGGAGCTCAGTGTATGTATAGTGAGGGGGCGGAGCTCAGTGTCTGATAGTGAGGGGGGCGGAGCTCAGTGTCTGATAGTGAGGGGGCGGAGCTCAGTGTACGTACAGTGAGAGGGGGGCGGAGCTCAGTGTACGTATAGTGAGGGGGGCGGAGCTCAGTGTACGTATAGTGAGGGGGGCGGAGCTCAGTGTACGTACAGTGAGAGGGGGGCGGAGCTCAGTGTAAGTACAGTGAGAGGGGGCGGAGCTCAGTGTATGTATAGTGAGGGGGCGGAGCTCAGTGTATGTATAGTGAGGGGGCGGAGCTCAGTGTATGTATAGTGAGGGGGGCGGAGCTCAGTGTATGTATAGTGAGGGGGGCGGAGCTCAGTGTCTGATAGTGAGGGGGGCGGAGCTCAGTGTACGTATAGTGAGGGGGGCGGAGCTCAGTGTACGTATAGTGAGTGGGGCGGAGCTCAGTGTACGTATAGTGAGGGGGGCGGAGCTCAGTGTACGTATAGTGAGGGGGGCGGAGCTCAGTGTACGTATAGTGAGGGGGCGGAGCTCAGTGTACGTATAGTGAGGGGGGCGGAGCTCAGTGTACGTACAGTGAGAGGGGCGGAGCTCAGTGTACGTACAGTGAGAGGGGGCGGAGCTCAGTGTACGTACACTCTAAAAAACGAATATCTTGGCTCAACAACAAAAAAAAAATAACGCAACAGTTTGCATCAAGCTTTTTAAGTTATGACAATGTCGGGTAAAATTAAGTGAAAGCAACAACCTACATTATGTTGAGGCAATTAGCTTTTCTGCTAGATATAAATGCATTTTTATTTACCACCCACTTAATTACTTGCATTATAAAACACATGTTTTTAAGTTGAGTACTCAAAAATATTAAGTTGCTCCAATTAGTTTTTCCAGTTTCTACAAGAAAATTTTTTTAAGGCACATGTACTTAATTGCTACAATTATGAGCTAGTCGCCTGACAAGTCGCTTCCCGTTCTGTACAATGGAACCGTTCTAATCGGAGCGACGCAATTCGCTCCGACTTAGAAAATGGTTCCTGTACTACTTTGGGGGCGACTTGCATAGACTTCTATACAGAAGTCGTTTTGCAAGTCTCCGTGGCAGTCGTGTGCAGGTCGCCTCGGTGAGGTGACCTGCAAGTCATGCCGCCCCTCGTGTGAACCGAGCCTTAAGGTACAATGTGCTAGTATACATGGCATACTAGCACATTGTTAAACTTACCTGCAAACGAAGCCCTCGTCCCCCCGCTGGAGGCCGCATCCATCTTCACTCATCTGCCTTCCTTCCGGGGCCACATGACGTCACCCCCATGCATGCGCAGGAGCCACCGGTCACAGCACACGGCTCTGAAGAAACAGCACAGGTGGCCATTCCTTCAGAGCGCATGCACCAATGACATCATTGGCGCAGTATACAATAAATATCAACTAAACGGCGCACATTTAGGAGATAGTTACAGTACCGAGAAGTAAGTCTCATTCTAGGCACAAACAGAGGGAATTTTACTTCTTCATTAACCACTTAATGACCAGCCGCCATCGTTATACCTCGATACTTTGACGTGGAATACGTGGCACAAAGCTGCCATAACAACGATATTTTCTCAAACAGCGGGCGGTCGGCTTTCAGATAAAAGTGATCTCCGCAGTGGATTCGCCGCAATATCACTTTTATCAGCAGCGGGAGAGGTGACCCCCTTCCACCACTTACCAGAGCCGTCGGTAGTGGTGGAGATGATCAGATCCTCTCCCCTGTGAGACTGGATGACAAGTGAGGTATAGATGGTCCCAACTCAGCTCCATACCATTGGATTACAGAAGTGACATCAAATGTCACTTCCACCCAATGCTCTTCAAGGGGAATTTTTTTTTTCAAAAGACATTTCTTTTTTTTACTTGCATTTTAAAGCGGAGTTCCACCCAAAAGTGGTACTTCCCCTCATTTGTCTCCCCCCCCCCCCCCCCCGTGCCACAATTGGCACCTTTCGGGGGGGGTTATAGGATACCAAAGACAGGTATCCTGTTCCCACTTCCAGGAGACCGGGCCACGGCCTGTGACATCACTGTGGGGTTCCCTCCTCTCCCTGTCACCAGGCCAGTAGGAGAGAGGAGCAGTGCCTCACGCATGCGTGGTAGGGTTCCCGGCATGCAGCCTTAAGGCTACACTGCTGGGTACCCTCACCCGCAGTGGCAGCAGCAGCACCCGACAGCAGATGGAAACATCAGCTGCGGTGTCGACATCGCTGGACTCCAGGACAGGTAAGTGTCCGATTATTAAAAGTCAGCAGCTGCAGCTGGATTTAAATTTTTTTATTTTATTTTTTTTGGTCTGAACTCCGCTTTTAAGTGTAAATGTGAAATCTGAGGTCTTTTTGACCCCACATCTCACAGTAAAGAGAGGTCCTTTCGTGCTTTTAATCTATTACAAGGGATGGTTATATTCTTTGTAATAGAAATAAAAGTGACCCAAAATGTTTTTTTTTTTTTTTTTTTTTTTTTAAAAGGACAGTGTAAAAGTAAAAAAATTTTTTTTTAACCCCTTAAGGACCGAGCCTCTTTCTGAGATTTGTTAAACAGTTTTTTTGCTAGAAAATCACTTAGAACCCCCAAACATTATACATTTTTTTTTTTTTTTCTAACACCCTAGGGAATAAAATGGCAGTCGTTGTAATACTTTCTGTCACACCGTATTTGCGCAGCGGTCTTACAAGTGCACTTTTTTTGGAAAAAATACACTTTTTTTTTTTAATTAAAAAAAAAAAACAACAGTAAAGTTAGCCCAATTTTTTTTATATGTGAAAGATAATGTTATGCCGAGTAAATTGATACCCAACATGTCATGCTTCAAATTGCGCCCGCTCGTGGAATGGTGACAAACTTTTACCCTTAAAAATCTTCATAGGCAACGTTTAAAAAATTGTACAGGTTGCATGTTTTGCGTTACAGAGGAGGTCTAGGGCTAGAATTATTGCTCTCGCTCTATCGATCCGATACCTCACATGTGTGGTTTAAACACTGTTTATATATGGGGGCACTACTCAGGTATGCGTTCGCTTCTGCGCGCGAGCTCATCTGGACAGGGCACATTTAAAAAAAAATATTTTTATTTATTTTACTTTTTTTTTTTTTTTTTTTTTTTTTAAATATATATTTGTGTAATGGTTTTGCACAGAGTAGCCCGGATCCTCCTCTTTTCGGGTCCCCCATCGTCACCCCTGTCTTCTCAGACAATGAGGGAGTCCTGGGCAGCTTAGACACTCCTGCAACATCGCTGGATAAAGACGGGCTCAGGTAAGTATGAGGGGGGGGAGGGGCTGCTGCACACAGCCTTTTTATTTATCTTCATGCATAGAATGCATGAAGGAAAAAAAAAACTTCTGCCTTTACGATCCCCTTTATATCTGCATGCAACTGTGAAATGGTGTCACACTTCAGTACCCTATATCTTCTATAGGCGACGCTTTAAAGGCCCCCTATAGGTCATCAGTTTAGCATTAGAGGATGTTTGGGGATAGAAATGTTGCTCTCGCTCATCACTGATATGTATTGCAATCAACGTTTTCACTCATAGGTGCTCTCAATGGGTGCATTTCCAGACGTATATGTGGGGGGTCCTCAAATTTTGGGGGGATTTTAAATGTTTGGGAGAGACTTAAAAGTTTAATGGCAAAAAAAATTTTTTTTTTTTTAAAGGCTCTATTTAATGAGACATCTGGGATCTAAAAGACCCCCAACGTCTCCCGTGTATTCAACACAGCATTCCATTCTTTCCGCACATACTAACATGGGGACCCGGAAGTGACATCTGTTTTCCGGGTCGGCAACAAGGAGAGGAGAGCGGATGTGTCGGCTCCTCCATCCTCCATGGCACCCGCTATGCCAGTCACAGCCAGAAATGCCAGGAGGGGTTTTTAGAATATTTCTCAGTAAAATAAATCCTGGAGACATCAATGGATGGGGGGATTGCTTTGAATAATAAAGAATTAAATGACACTTTTGGTTTGCGGTGCTCATATACAGTGTAATTTTTGCTCTAAGGAATCGTAATCTGGAGAAAAGCTACAAACATGAAAGTGTAAAATACAACAATGTGAAAAGAAAAGTCCTAGATAAAGTTCCAATGCCACAAATGTGAAGTAAGAGCCAATATACAGTCCAATGTTAAATCTTTATACAAGACAGTCAGTGATCTTCAGCAATTCAGGGAATACAAATGTGTGTAAAACACCCTGGAGAACCAACCGTGACCCCCACCGATCGGTGTCTCCTCACCTTGTACCCCGATCGATGTCTCCTCACCTTGTACCACCGATCGATGTCTCCTCACCTTGTACCACCGATCGATGTCTCCTCACCTAGTACCACCGATCGACGTCTCCTCACCTTGTACCACCGATCGACGTCTCCTCACCTTGTACCCCCGATCGACGTCTCCTCACCTTGTACCCCCGATCGACGTCTCCTCACCTTGTACCCCGATCGACGTCTCCTCACCTTGTACCACCAATCGACGTCTCCTCACCTTGTACCACTGACCGGTGTCTCCTCACCTTGTACCCCCGATCGATGTCTCCTCACCTTGTACCACTGACCGGTGTCTCCTCACCTTGTACCACCGATCGGTGTCTCCTCACCTTGTACCACCAATCGACGTCTCCTCACCTTGTACCACCGATCTCATTCATGAAAAGGGAGGTCAATGAGGACTTCTTCATACAGCCTGTGGACAGCATCCAGATATCATTTCCAGATTTTTGGTCCTCAGCAATGTACAGAACGTGTAAATCCCAAAAAAGGGGCTTCATAATGTAAATTGTTGGGTTTATTTAACATTGAGAGCTAAAATAACACTCAGGATAAGAAACCCAAATCGTATGTGTATTACTAACCACATTATATTCAGAATCAGATTAGGTAGTACATTTTGCTAGAGAGTACTGTGATTGGTCATAAGCAAAGTAAGGAACTGTAGTTTACTGCAACGTTGGTGTGGTTAATTGTACGGAAGTGTTCGTGTGTGTTTTTTTTTTTTTTTTTTTTTTTTTTTTTTTTTTTAATCATGAGTGTGGCATTTGGGACTTTATTTAGGACTTATTTTTATTTGTATTATTGTAGTATTTTGCTGTTTTCATATTTACTTTCATGTTTGTAGTGTGGAGCGCTTCACTTTTTGTATAAAACTAACAAAAAAGTTAACCACTTCAATACCGGGCCTATTCTGGCACTCCTCTCCTACATGTAAAAATCATAATTTTTTTTTTTTTGCCAGAAAATTACTCAGAACCCCCAAACATTATATAATTTTTTTAGCAGACACCCTAGGGAATAAAATGGCAGTCATTGCAACTTTTTATCTCGCACGGTATTTGTGCAACAATTTTTCAAACGTGGTTTTTTTTTTTGGGAAAAAAAACAGTTTCATGATTTAAAAAATAATAGTAAAGTTAGCCCAATTATTATTTTTTTTTTAATATAATGTAAAAGATGTTACGCTGAGTAAATGGACATGTCACACTTTAAAATTGCGCACACTCCTGGAATGACGCCAAACTTCAGTACTTAAAAATCTTCATAGGCGACGCTCTAAAATGTTTTACAGGTTACAGAGGAGGTCTAGGGCTAGAATTGTTGCTCGCGCTCTAACACATGCGGCGATACCTCACATGGGTGGTTTGAACGGCGTTTACATATGCGGACAGGACTAACGTGTATGTTCGCTTATGAGCGCGAGCTACCGGGGACAGGGATGTCATAACATCGCGCCCGGGCCTCCAACGGTCATAGAGATGCTTGTTCAATTCTTTCTCCGGGTCCCTGATGGCAGGGGAGAGCCCGGAGAACACTGGATGGCGGGGGGGCGGGGATGTCCCCTCTTGTTTCCTGTAAGGACGATCAAGTGGTGGGAATACCACTATTCTTATGGTGCACAGAATCGCCGGCTGAAAACAAAGTTATCTGAATGATGCCTGTAGCTGCTGACATTATTCAGATATTCCCACTGAAAGTCCAGAATGTCATATGACATCCTTGGGTGGGAAGTGGTTAAAAATGAATGTTTAGTAAAGTAAAAGAAAATAGTTGAAGGGAAAAAAGAGAAGTTAGACAAATTTTCATTACCCCCCTCAGGTTATCTGTAGATGGAAGCTCATCCCTTTATCTCCGGGGCTCACAGCAGCACGGCTCTGAAATCGCACTACTTCAGCACAATTTCCAAAGCTGCAGATCGGTGCGATTTGAAACTCCCGGTATCATTGCAGCTTGTAACTTCATTTTACCAGAATTCAATGCAAGTCTCAAGGAAGAGAAAAGAAAAGTAGGGCCGGAACCTTTTTCAAAGCTGCTGCAACTTTATTTGCATTGATTTGAATGGTTCCTTTGCCGGCAATGGGGTGCAACTTGTCATGTAATTTTTGAACTGTCAAATTGCAGGACAAATCACACCGGTGTGAACCAGGGCCTAAAGTATAACTAAAGGCAAAACTTTTATTTTGCCTTTAGTTATACTTTAGAAGGCTTGAAAATACCAATCAGTGTTTAAAATGGGGGGGGGGGGGGCCTCATATGGCTGTGGGTGTAATTGCCATCACAGTATGTATCATTTTATGGGATTTTTGAGGCAATTTTTTTTAATTTTTTTTTTTTTTGTCACTTAAAGCGGAGTGCCACCTGCAAATTTTATTTTTTTTATAAAGTCAGCAGCTACAAATACTGCAGCTGCTGACTTCTAAAATGACACTTTCCTGTCCAGGGCGCCTGCGATGTCCTCATCTGAAGCTGACCCGTCCCTCAGCTCCCGGGTGGAGGTGCCGGCATCTTAAGAGAATCAGGAAGTGAAGCCTTGCGGCTTCACAGCCTGGCTCCCTACTGCGCATGCGTGAGTTGCGCTGCACGTTCTGACCGGTCCTTGCTGTCTTCTGGGACCTGTGTCTCCCAGAAGAGGGGGGGAGGGGGTGGAATAGGGCCGGACATGGCGTAGATCACCACAGATTCTGCAGCGATCTTTCGCCAGAAGTGGGAGCATATACCTGTATTAGACACCTACCTGTATCCTCGCCGCTTGATTTAAACCCATGATTTCCGTGCATAGAACGTGACTGTGACATGGTAGTACGGCAATTACAGGTTTAAAACTGGTGTTCGGAGGGGACACTGTGCCCGGTGATCTTTGACTTCTCCCATGTTGTTCATGTAGATCTCCACCTCTTTAAGGTTGCCTATTCCTGCTCTATCCAAACTCAGTAGTTTTGACTATAGTTCTACTTTAATCTGCAGATAATAGTAACCCAGTAGATATAAATGTAGTAATGTTTGTATCTTTGTTTTGAAAACGGACAGTTTTTTTTTTTTTTTTTTTTTTTATTGGTTTTCAACAATTTCCAACAAAATGCAAGAAGGCACGCGTTGTAGAAAAACAGACCTGGCATGGTGTCTACATACAATATTGCCAGCGGTAAAACTCGGTTAAGACATGTAAATCAAATGGCCAAAGACAATATATGGCAACATTATATTGATGGAGTACGGCTCAGAACTTGTGTTTCGGCCAAGTCTGAACCGCAAAAGAGCGTGTAGGCGAATGGAGAAGGAGGGTAATACAGGAAGCAAATTAGGGGAAAGCAAGAGAGAAGAGTGGAAGGAAAAAATAGTAGAGGACAACCACCCGCCACAGGACCCATCCACTGCCCGGGGTCACCAACCACAGGCCACCTCCCCAAGACAAGGGTTCATCAGGTTATGGGGGCCTCCAACAGATCCCACAGCTCCCAGACCCGGTTATGTGTATCAGGGGTATTATCTAAGGAAGCTGTCAAATATTCCATCCGCTTCACATCTCTGATCCCGGAGTGCAGGTTGCACAAAGGGGAGGCGTTTTCCATTTCAGGGCTACCAATCATCGCACAGCAGTGAACACCTGGGCCAGGAGCTTTTCAGACAATCTAGAAAAAGGGAGGTGGGAGGCCCAAGAGGAAAGTGTTGGGGATGAACGGCACCCAGGAACCAAAGATGGAGTAAGGAGTGTACCGTCCGCCAATAGGGGATGATCAGAGGGCAGGATCAATAGATATGATATAGCATCCCCATGTCTCTACTACAGTGCCAACATCGATGGTGGGCAGAGGGGTGAATCTCTTTATTTTACATCTGAACAATGTAACAGCTTCAATCTAAGGTAAGTAGTGCTGCATACTAGCTCATTATGCCTTTTTGTCCTGCAGGTGGGTGTGGTGTGTGGGGGTTTTTTTATTTTACAACACTAGGCAGATATCCGAGCCAATAAGATGGCTGGGACTCTGCCCGTCATCCTAGATCCACTCTGCTAGGGGTGATATGTGGAGTTATCTCCTATAGACTCACCGGTGTGGAACATCCCAGTCGCTATCTGATGACCCGTTTACGTCTATTTGTCACCGATCTCACACCTTTACCACTCGCCTTGTGCCTAGTTGTCCTCAACCGCATGCCCAGTTTACGCCTAACTGGTGCCCATCCTCCACCCTGTTTGTACTTCCTCTTCTGCCCGGTTTGCGCCTATACACTTGCTTGAGAGGCGGGACCTTGCTGTGGTAGAAGGCTCGATAGGTGGGACTTTGCTGTGGTCCATGGTTGCATTTTAGTGAACGCCTCGGAGTGGCAGAGGTACCGGCCAGCTTCCTCATTCACTCGCTGTTTTTTCTCTTTTCAATTGGCTGACAAAATGAATGGGGAGGTGTAGAAATGGCGCTATTCTCCTCTTCATAAAGTGCCTAATAGTTTAACTGTATCTTTTGGCTTAACACTAATCCGATGCAGAGATATTAAGATATCAGAATATAAGACAAAAATAAGGATGAAGTGAAGCTGTAAAGCCGGTGTTATACCCTCTGCCTTATAGGGTCAAGGCCAGAAAGATTTATGTAGTGGAGTTACTCTCCTTGGAAAAAACGATAAACTCGGATTTCAAACCAGCTTTAAAATCAGAAGATTTGGTGTAAGGTGTGTTGCACCCCCTGCCTGTCACAAAGCTAGTAGATGTGTACAAATATTGCAATTTAATGTTCCTAGTAATATACAGTTGTGTGATAAAATAAAAATGTACGCCGAAAATCACAAATAGGATAAGTGTGTTGCACCCTCTGGTGGGTGTCCAAGTGATGAACTGCACCTATACAATAATCGTGCAGCAACAATTTGATGGTCCTAGTAGTATAAAGTTGTGTGATAAACTAAAAAATAAACATAAAAAAACAAATTAAATAGGTGTGTTACACCCTCTGGTGGGTGTCAAAGTGATGAATTGCACCCCTACAATCGTGCAGCAAACATGTAATGAAACAAAAAATGATGATAAACTAGGAGTGTTACACCCTCTGGGAATAGAGGATGTTTAAAGAAACCACTTCTTGCAAGCAAAGTAATAAGTGTGTTTGATCCTCTGTATCAGAATTCAAACCATAAACATATAACCACAGGTGTAAATGGTGAATATTCCATAATAAACAGTTAGATATTGGATATAAAATATTAAATTATAAAATATTTTAAAAATGTGGAAAAATAGTCCAACTGTTTTAAAAGTGACTTTGTGCTTCAAACTGTTCAGTGACTGTTCAGGTTTAGTGCTGATTATTTTCTCTCAGGTGACAATAGTGCCAAGTGACTTTCCGGTGCTGGTAATGTATGGCACTCACCAGATGGCATTACCCTCCAGGGGTATTAGACATTCAGTTTTAGCCACTGTGTAGCTCTCTGGAGCGTGCTGGATGGTCTGCACATCAAAAGTTGGCTTTCTCCCAAGTTGTCACATGCAGGAGAGAGGAATGCCCATAGCGTGATATTGTTTTAAAAAAACATTTATTTTTAATAGATACTCACATTGAGTCAGAAATTTACATGCAGCATTGAAATAGAATAAAAATGGAGCCGGCGGTGTATACAAACGATCTGATGTGGTTTTGCATGATTATTGTAGGGGTGCATTTCATCACTTTTGACACCCACCAGAGGGTGTAACACACCTATTTAATTTGTGGTTTCTGGCGTACATTTTTGTTTATTTTTTTAGTTTATCACACAACTTTATATTACTAGGAACATTAAATTGCACTGTTTGTACACATCTACTAGCTTTGTGACAGGCAGGGGGGTGCAATACACCTTACACCAAATCTTCTGATTTTTAAAGCTGGTTTGAAATCTGAGTTTATCCTTTTTTCCAAGGATAGTAACTCCACTACATAAATCTTTCTGGCCTAGGGCTTGACCCTATAAGGCAGAGGGTATAACACTGGGCTTTACAGTGTGTGTGTGTGTGTGTGTGTGTGTATGTGTGTATATATATATATATATATATATATATATATATATATATATATATATATATATATATATATATATATATATATATATATATATATATATATATATATATATATATATATATATATATATATAAATAAATAAAAAATTTTTTTTTTTTAAATATTGTTTTTAATGAAGAAAAATACAAGATTTATTTACAGAAAATGTGTTACAAAACAGACATAAGCAATTGTAAAATAAAAGTGTTTAAAAGTGAAAAATACTAAATGCAGAGTTTGGTTGTATATTAGATGCATCTTTCTCCAAAAAGTCTAATGTCAAAGTCTGATGGGTCAGCTAGAATCTCAGAGATGGAGGAGAAAGTACGTACATATGACATTAATTGACCCCTCTGTAACCACAGTTTTGGGGGCCCTAAGTTCGTCTGGGAGGGTATGTCTGTTCTCAAAGATGGGTCAGTGCATAAAACCTGTGCTAAGCGTCTGACTATCCCTGTTCCAGGGTTCAAATCTCCATCTGTTTACAGCCGGGGGGAAGGCCAGAGTCCCAAAGAGAGGGGTCATTGGGCCCTGAGGTTTAGATAATTTACCAGTTAAGGCCAGGCAGTCCCAAATCTGAAGAGTTTGATGAGTAAGCGCAGTAGAGAGTGTACTATCCTTACGCTGGGCCGTAGGGGTCCACGGCAGAGCGCAAAGATCAATCTCATTGAGATGTCTCTGAACCCAGAGCTTGGAGGGAGGGTGGTGAAACCAGTCCACGATACGTATGAGTACCACCGCCTTATGATTGTAGAGGCATCTGGGACCCCCACCCCCCCCCTTTTGGAAGAACGAGGTGGGAATATAGATAGGAATGGTTTGAAAAAGATATAGGAATCGGGGGAGAACATCCATTTTCAAGACATTCACCCTACCCAACCAGGAGAGCTGTTTAGATGCGTATGAAGCCAGATCCGTTTGTGTTCTAAGAAGTAAAGGGGTAAAGTTACTGGAAAATAGTTGGGATGCGTCTGTTGGGATATGGATTCCTAGATACCGAATAGATGTAGAGCTTGTCTTAAAAGGAAAAGAGGATGAGAGGTGTTGGAGAGCCGCTTTTGGGAGTGAAATGTTGAGGATTTCTGACTTGCTATGATTAACTTTGAAGTTACTAACATCTCCATATCTCCTAAACTCTTGGATAATAGCAGGCAGGGAAACTTGCGGTTGGGTAACAAACATGAGCAGGTCATCTGCAAATAGGGCCATTTTAGTATGTATAGGGCCTACATTAATACCATGAATAGCCGGGTTGTTTCTAAGGGCGATGGCCAGGTGTTCCATAACAAGAACATAGAGAATGGGGGACAAGGGGCACGCCTGTCTCGTTCCATTGTGGATAGTGAATTTTGGAGAAAGGGAACCATTTAGTCTGATCCCAGCGGAAGGTGTTGTATAGAGGGACATTATTCTGGAGATCATGTTCCTAGACTTAACTGCTGTAGTGAGAGGCGAAGAAATTGCCAGTCAATGCTGTCGACCGCCTTCTCCGCGTCAACTGTAAGGAGGCACAATGGGACATTGTGGGTCCGAGCATAATCCGTAATGAGAAGTGTTTTCAGGGTGTTATCCCGCACCTCTCTTCCACTCACAAAGAACCTGATCTAGGTGTATTAAGCGGGGCAATAATGGTTGTAGTCTATTAGCTAGCCCCTTCGCGTACATCTTCAGATCTACCCCTATCAGTGATATGGGTCAGTAATTGGCACATATAGTCAGGTCTTTGTCTGGTTTTGGGATAAAGGTGATATGAGCCTCTAGTGTTTGCGGCGGGAATACTGAGTTTTCAGAGATGGAGTTAAACACTTTTGTTAAGAAAGGGGTAAGGAGGGGAGCAAATTTTTGTAGAATTTTGGAGTGAAGCCATCAGGCCCGGACTTTTACCAGATTGGGTAATTTCAATGGCGTGGGCAACCTGGAGGCTCTGTCCGGACTAGTAAGCCTCAAGAAGGCGGTGGCCACGGGCCTCCAGGAACGGCTTCCGTGTACCTCCTGACGTCCGCTTGGGCCCCCTCACCCTGCAGCACCTTCCCAGGGATGTCCAGCATCCTTGTGTGGCGATCCGCTGCCTCTCTGCCCGTGGATCTCGGTACCGGAGACCAGGGATGCAGGAGGCACAGTAGGCCTCAAGATGGTGGCGGGCTGCTTTATAGTTGTAGGCCCGGTTGCGGGCCTGAGGACACCCAAGCGGCTTGTCAACTTCAGTAATCCCCGCTGGGAGCGATACAGGTGTTCGCTGGGGAGAGTTTCTAGGTTCTCCTGCTTCCGAAATCCGCAGGATGGCTGTGGATGGCAGCGGGCTTAGCGGAGCTCCTCCTGGAGCACGTCTTTCTCCTTCGCTAGTTGGCCACGCCCCCCCTTTATCTTACATTTTGATATCTTAACACTAATCCTATGCAGAGATATTAAGCCAAAGGTACAGTTAAACTATTAGGCACTTTATTAAGAGGAGAATAGCGCTATTTATACACCTCACCATTCATTTTGTATACTCCACCAAGGTGGTAGTATTATGTAGAGGCAGCAATTCTCCTTTCTCCTTTATACATCTCTTATATATCTCCTATCCATTTTTTTTTATATAACTGTGGCATTCATTTACTGGACCTTACTACTAGGGCAACTTTCTTTTTGCTTGATAGATACCGTAGCACAGGTTCAACCACTATTTCTTAATAGGCTGACAAAAGCCCAGGTGCCTAAAAATTTGTAGTCACCATGGTGACCTGGTGCCTGTGATTTTCTGATCCCTGGTTTATGCACAGACTCTGCACCTTCCTTACAGCTTCTGTCCCTCATGGACTCTCTGAGGCTCGAGCCTTGCTCTGTCCTGACCTGAACACTATGGGGCACAGCAGCACCTCTCAGCTCCCTTCAGACTGACCCCCTGGAGAGGATGGGGCTCTGAGCTCTATCTCTGGCTCTCATGTATGAATACAGAACACACCGGAGCCATTAGTGTGCTTGCTACCCAGAAAACCTTGTATAAACCACGATTTTACAGTGGCACGGGGTCACTCTGCTACTTGTGTTGTGAAGAAACCATCTCCCTGGAGAACCATTACATGTGCAGTATACTGTGAGCTGCCCAGCGCAAGAGGAAGAGCACAGAACTACAAGTATAGGTTAGAGCCGTTGAAGGGGGTCACTGATGGTTTTGGGTCCTGTAGTACATAGAGAGGCGGAGTTGTTGGTTGTAGTGTGTGTGTGTGTGTGTGTGTGTTGTTTTTTTTTTTTTTTTTTGGTACCGTTATCCTTTTAACCACTTCCAGACCGCCCTATAGCAGATATACTGCTACAGGGTGGCCCTCCTGTGTAGGATCGTGTGTGTGTATACACATATGATTCTGCCTACAGGGGGCGCTGGCCGCCTCTGCTGTGATTATTCTACAGCAGAAGCTGATCTGCAGAGTGCCGGGTTTTGGATGTTCGCCGGCACCTTCCGATCATTGGGCAGAGACAGGGCAAGGCAGATCTGTTCTGATGGGGGAAGGGATGGAGTTTGTGTCCCTGCAAAGCACCTCCCACAGTACATAAATACATTCTAGTCACACATTTAACCCTTTGATCACTCTAGATGTTTAACCCCTTCCCAGCCAGTGTCATTGATAGTGACGGTGCATATTGTTAGCACTGAATACTGTATTGGTGTCACCGGTTCCTGAAAAGTGTCAGTGTTTTGTCCGCTGCAATATCGAGGTCCCGCCATAAGTCATTGATTGCCGCCATTACTAGTACAAAAATTACATAAATAATTCCAGTGTATATGTAACATAGTTTGTCGATGCTATAACCAATCAAACACTTGTTGGGATTACATTTTTACCAAAAATATGTAGCAGAATACATATTGGCCTAAATTTATGAAGACAATTTTTTGTTAGTTTTTTGGATATGTTTTATAGCAGAAAGGTGTGTGTGTGTGTGTGTGTGTGTGTGTGTGTGTGTGTGTGTGTGTGTGTATATTATTTCTCTCACAAGTCAGTACACCCCTTACATTTCTGTAAATAATTTATTCTATCTTTTCATGTGACAACACTGAAGAAATTACACTTTTGCTACAATGTAAAGTAGTGAGTGTACAGCTTGTATAA
The DNA here is from genome assembly GCA_037953035.1 of Aquarana catesbeiana. NCBI lineage: Eukaryota > Metazoa > Chordata > Amphibia > Anura > Ranidae > Aquarana > Aquarana catesbeiana. The sequence goes on from JBBHAA010002763.1 coordinate 137,306, forward strand.
CAGTGTAAATTTGCTGTCCCCTCAAAATAACTCAACACACAGCCATTAATGTCTAAACCACTGGCAACAAAAGTGAGTACACCCCTAAGTGAAAATGTCCAAATTGGGCCCAATTAGCCATTTTCCCTCCCCGGTGTCATGTGACTCGTTAGTGTTACAAGGTCTCAGGTGTGAATGGGGAGCAGGTGTGTTAAATTTGGTGTTATCGCGCTCTCTCTCTCTCTCATACTGGTCACTGGAAGTTCAACATGGCACCTCATGGCAAAGAACTCTCTGAGGATTTGAAAGAAAGAATTGTTGCTCTACATAAAGATGGCCTAGGCCAGTGTTTCTCAACTCCAGTCCTCAAGGCACCCCAACAGATCATGTTTTCAGGATTTCCATTATTTTGCACAGGTGATTTGATCTGTTTCACTGCCTTAGTAATTACCACAGCTGTTTCATCTGAGGGAAATATTGAAAACATGACCTGTTGGGGCGCCTTGAGGTAGAGTTGAGAAACACTGGTCTAGGCTATAAGATTGCCAAGACCCTGAAACTGAGCTTCAGCACGGTGGCCAAGACCATACAGCGGTTTAACAGGGCAGGTTCTACTCAGAACAGGCCTCGTCATGGTCGACCAAAGAGGTTGAGTGCACGTGCTCAGCGTCATATCCAGAGGTTGTCTTTGGGAAATAGACATATGAGTGCTGCCAGCATTGCTGCAGAGGTTGTAGGGGTGGGGGGTCAGCCTGTCAGTGCTCAGACCATACGCCGCACACTGAATCAAATTGGTCTGCATGGCTGTCATCCCAGAAGGTAGCCTCTTCTAAAGATGATGCACAGGGGTGTTGCTAGGTTTACAAAAGATCTGGGGTGAAGTAAAAGTTGTATGTTTACCTGCCACTAGATGCGGATTGTTACACACACGCGCGCGCTGGTGTATACAGAGTCGTTCGCTCTCACTGATCTCCGGGCTCTGGCTGTCAGTGGAGTATCGAGTGGTGCGGCTGTGTGGGACAGCGCTGTCAGCCAGCCTGCGACACTCACGGTAGGGCAGGCCCTGGACTCGGGGCTCTAGCCTCAATAGCCACCCCCTAGCGATGCTACTGATGATGCACATGAAAGCCTGAAAACAGTTTGCTGAAGACAAGCAGACTAAGGACATGGATTACTGGAACCATGTCCTGTGGTCTGATGAGACAAAGATAAACTTATTTGGTTCAGATGGTGACAAGCATGTGTGGCGGCAACCAGGTGAGGAGGACAAAGACAAGTGTGTCTTGTCTACAGTCAAGCATGGTGGTGGGAGTGTCATGGTCTGGGGCTGCATGAGTGCTGCTGACACTGGGGGGCTACAGATCATTGAGGGAACCATGAATGCCAACATGTACTGTGACATACTGAAGCAGAGCATGATCCCCTCCCTTCAGAGACTGGGCTGCAGGGCAGTATTCCAACATGATAACGACCCCAAACACACCTCCAAGACAACCACTGCCTTGCTAAAGAAGCTGAGGGTAAAGGTGATGGACTGGCCAAGCATGTCTCCAGACCTAAACCCTATTGATCATCTGTGGGACATCCTCAAATGTAAGGTGGAGGAGAACAAGGTCTCTAACATCCACCAGCTCCGTGATGTCGTCATGGAGGAGTGGAAGAGGACTTCAGTGGCAACCTGTGAAGCTCTGGTGACCTCCATGCCCAAGAGGGTTAAGGCAGTGCTGGAAAATAATGGTGGCCACACAAAATATTGACATTTGGGCCCAATTTGGACATTTTCACTTAGGGGTGTATTCACTTTTGTTGCCAGCGGTTTAGACATTCATGGCTGTGTGTTGAGATATTTTGAGGGGACAGCAAATTTACACTGTTATACAAGCTGTACACTCACTACTTTACATTGTAGCAAAGTGTCATTTCTTCAGTGTTGTCACATGAAAAGATAGAAGAAAACAGCCCTCAAAAATTGCACTCGCCTGCTCGCATTTTGAGGGCTGGCGAGAAAGGGCTGCCTGGAGCGGGGGGGGCGAGCACCACCAGTAGCCTGGGTAGAAAGGTAGTGCTTCTCCCAGCGATCACGGAGGGGAAGAGAGAGAGCCGCCCGGAGGTTCACGGCGCGGGGAACAGCGATAACGGCTTTCATTTCACATTGCCGTGTTCCCCGGCGCTCGCTGTCATATACAGCCCCTCCTCCTGGTCCCGGGACTTTGATAGACAGATCACATGGGTTATCTCCGGCCAGGGGGCGGGGCTGTATATGACTTTGAGTGGCAGGAAATTTAAAAAGCTGTTATTGCTGTGTTCCCCGCGCTGCGAACATCCAGGATGGCTCTCCTGTTCCTCTCCTCCCCCGCACAGGCTGCATGGTAAATGGCGGGCACAGGCAGCTTGCATTGGTGGGCACGGATACAGTTGTTAATTTTTAATTCTGCATAAAACATTTAAGTGTCATTTAATTTATGAGGGCGTGTTTAGGGGCTGGGCATGGTTGGGGGGGGGGGGGGCGGCAAGTAACCCTTGAGGCCTTAGCTCAGGACTTGAAATTTTGAGCCCTGGAATAAAATATTTACAAAAATGTGAGGGGTGTACTCACTTTTGTGAGATACTGTTTGTATGTATGTCACTCAAATACCACCAAAGAGCTCTATTTGTGGGGAGAGGACACATTTTTATTTGGGTACAGTATTGCATTTGTGTATCAGGTTAAGTATGGCAAGTGCCAAAAAGCTAAAAAATGGCCTGATCATAAGGGGGGATGGTAGGATATATATATATATATATATATATATATATATATATATATATATATATATATATATATATATATATATATATATATATATATATATATATATATATATATATATATATATATATATATATATATATATATATTTTCTCATTCAGTCCCCGGAGCCCAGCACTGTATTGATGCAGCCTTTCTTCTTACCAGTGGCGGCTGGAGCTCAAAATTTTTGGGGGGCACAAACAAACAAATTCTGTAAAAAAAAAAAAAAAAAAAAAAAAAAAAAAAAAAAAATCGATTGCATCCGCACTGTGCCCCATCAAACACAGCCTCTGTGCCATTACAAATGCTGCCAGTGTGCCCCCCCCGCCCATGGTCTGAACTTGCCCTGTCTCGGTGGTGGGACAGCTCCTCGATATCTTCTCCTGTCCTCTGCTATGATTGGATGCCTGATAGGTGTCCAATCACAGCGCCTGTCATTTCAGCCAATCAGGTGACGGGTATCAGATCCGAGCACCTAATTGGCAGAGAGGCTGTTTAGTGTTATAAAAGCAAATGAATATTCGCTTTCCTAACACAGCTGAGTGACCTGCGAGCGCCCAGCATGTCACCTTTTTTTGATACCTATTGGAGCCTATGGCTCCAATCAGGTGCTTAAAAAAAGAAAAAAAAAACTCTCTCTTTAATTCAGGCGCCAGAAAAGAGGCCAGGTGGCTGAATAGGGGGTGGCAGTGGCTATGGATAGATTCATGCTATGCACTAATCTGTTGGTGATAAGGGGATGGCAGGAGAGAGGGCAGTGCCCGTGCACCCTTATAGTTGCCCCGCCACTGTTTCCTACCATTGTGGGTCACCATCCTGGATTTGGGAGGTGGCTTTGACTTATTGAGGAATCTCAGCAGATCACAGGTCAGGGGTACCGGTCCTGCAAACTCTCCCAGGAAGCTGTTGGTGAGGGGCATGGAATGAGAAACATCACTCTTGCCTATTTGAGAACTGAGGAAGTGGGAGCCGGTACGTGTCAAAGGTACCTAGTCCAAGTTTAAATGGTTAAAAAAAAAAAAAAACGTGTATGAAAGAGAATGAGTTTCACTTTCACATGAAGGTATGCTTTACCCAAATTAATTAAACTAAAAAAAAAAAATATTTAAAGTGTTAGTGTCAGAACTAAAGTCAAGTTTTTTAAAAGCTGTCGGTGTTCCAGTTGTGGATGTTTTCTTACCTTGGCAGAAAGTGAGGGACACGGCAACTGATGGGCAATTCAAGCCTTACACACTTTTTTTTATTTTTCCCTTTTGTGTTTTTGAGCTTTTTCACACATTTTTGGGCACTTGGGTGTCTCTTCTGCTCCAAAGCTCTTCTCAAAAATGTCAGCTTGTGGGGGTGGGGGATACATTTCTTCCTGTAGGAGCATATATCTGAGAAAACCATGGTGTGTACGGTCACATTGGCTAACATGGAGAAGTTTCCAGGCAGAAAAAAAATGAGTTCCAAAAAGCTCAAAAGCCTGTAGGAGCCGCTTCTTTGAGCTGCAGTGTGGAGGAGCCCTCAGGGTCTATCTATCTACACTGCATAAAAAAGCTGCTCTTACAAGCTTTCAAGCTTTTATTTCAACTTGAAGCTTTTACTACTACCTTTTTTCTATTTAAAAAAAAAAAAAAAAAAAAAAAAAATCCTCCTATAAATATAAACCTAATAAACAATTGTCACTCTTTCACAGACATAAAAATGTTTAAAACAATTAAACATTAACAAAACTAGTAGCTATGAGGTAAGTGAATCCTGTAACCCCAAAAAGTCGATCAGATCCTAAATGATTCCATTGGGGTGAGAAGTGTATGTAATGTGAATCGCTCATCTCTTCTACAAATGTAACTTCTCAGCCAGATAAAGGGCTCAGCCTGGTGGGACAAATAAATATCCAGAGGTTTTGTGGTCATAAAACATGTATGTTCTTCACCACATGGTTAGTTCATGAGACCACACTAAGGCAACATACATGAAGAAACAAGTTCTGCTTTGTTTTATTCCTCACATCCATGTTCATAGTTTGTGGCTGGTAACTTCAGATAGGTTTTTTTTCTTGGCTTAGCAAACGATCACATTTTGTGAACAGACCTCAAATCCCTCCATCTTATGACATTAAAGTGTTACTAAACCCACAACAGTAAAATCAGTCTGTATATACAGTAAAGAATGCTTGTTATACTCACTGTGGAACCTAAGGGGATTTATCCTGCACATTGTGTAAAAAGGCTGTTTGATCCTGTCTTCTCTGATCCTCCCCTTCTTCCACAGTCCCCAATCCATCCCCTCATAGAACAGAGCCTTGTGGCCACTCTGCACATGCTCAGTTTGGTGTGAATTTCTACAATATTATAATAATCAATCAGCACAGGGCCAATCAGCACTGTCCTGACAGAGGGTCAGGGGTCCTGCAGCCCCATAGGACAATTGGGAGAATTAAAACTCCTCCTACAAGCTTTAACCAGACACTGATAGAAGTCACTGCTATATATTGATGAGAAAAGGTATTCAGCAGTTTTATATTTACTAAAATAATTACTTTTCCATGTTCTGTGGGAGACCAGATATATAGTGACTGGAGGCTCCGGGGTTCAGTAACACTTGAACCAAAAAATGGTAACCAATCCGGACACCACTGCTGTATACATCTCCACTTGTTGGGGCTACAATGGAAATTCCTTTAACTTTTTGACTCGTGTAGCTAACGTTTTATTACAATTTTTTTTTTTTTACTGCTTGCAGACCAGCCACCATCATACTGTGGCAGGTTGGCTAGTTCCTGCAAATCACCATAGCTGTATGTCAGCTCCTTTTTAGCAGGTTTGCGCGCGCTGCATGGCGGGGGGAGCCCATGTGTGGGGCCCCGATGGCCACCTGCGATCGCTCCACAGTGCCAGAACAGGGATCTGTCAATGTACACCAACAGATCCCCGTTCTGTCAGGGGGAGTAGAGAGTCGAGTGATAGTCGGTTATTGGGAACAGCGATCTCTCTCTGTACTCCGAGTGATCCCAGCCCCCAACAGTTAGAAACACATTTAACCCCTTGATCACCACTAGGGTTAATCCCTTCCCTGCCAGTGTCATTTATACGTCAGTGTCATATATGTAATCCGTGCATTTTTATAGCACTGATCGCTGTATAAGTGTCATTGGTCCCAAAAAAGTGTCTGCTGCAATGTCGCAGTATCGATTAAAAATCGCTGATCGCCGCCATTACTGGTAAAAACATAAATAATAAATCTATTCCCTAGTTTGGTTTGCACAAAAGTTTTATAGTGGGCAAAAAGATATAAATTTTGTTTAGGTACGTCGCACGACCGCGCAATTGCTAGTCAATTTGACGCAGTGCCGTATCCCAAAATATGGCCTGGTCATTAAGGTGGTAAATCCTTCTGGTCCTTAAGTGGTTAATATAAATAAAATGTTTGTTTTACACAAAAGGGAAAACAGGAAGCGCCACCTAGGTGTAGTATTAAGACAAGATTTACTACAAAGGTAAAATCACAAGACAGATATAAAACATGCCCATCAGATGTATAGGAAGCTGCTAGGATCCGTCCTCTGGACACCACACCTTGCCAGGGAACCGCTGCAGATGGAGGAGTAATGTGCAGCATCCTATGGCCACTAGGAAGTCCAGGTAAACCAGTGTGGAATGCACAGAGGAAGTGATGTCATCGGAGGTGGGGAGCGGCTAAATTCAATAAGCCTATTCCCTATACATCTGATGGGCATGTTTTATTATATCTCTATCTTGTGAGTGATTTTACCTTTTTGTAATCTTGTCTTTTAATACTACACTTAGGTGATGCGCCCTGTCTTCCCCTTTGTGTTTTACCTTTTACAGAGCTCTGAGGACAGCTGCCACCATCCACCCATATGATGGACTTATTTTTCTTTACTACTGATGTGTCTCCCTTGAGGGTCTGTAGTTGTCATGACTACATTGACTTGCGCCAGTCTTTCTCAATTCAGATAAAATGTTTTAACAAAATTATATTCTATATTTTTTCTATTTTTTCTTTTTGCTGGCTGGCTTTCTGTCTTTTTTTTTTTTTTTTTTTGTCTTTGTCTTTTTTTTCCTGTCCTGTCTTTTCTTGCCTTTCTGTCTTTTCCTGTCTTGTGTTATTTATTTATTTATTTATTTATTTTTTTTTCTTTCTTGCCTTTCTGTCTTGTTTTGGTCTTTTTCTGTCCCTGGTTTATTTGTGTATACTGATGATTAACGGGTACCTTCTACATTAGGTGGGGGGCAGCATAGATCTCAGACCCTGGCCTGCTCTCGCAATGTCTTGTATATAGTGGAATGCTATTAGGCAGCATATAGTGTTCCGGGCTGTACTTGGCTTGCAGTAATGGACCTGAGCACAGTAATTGACAGCGTGTGTTGTCTGCTGCAACTACAGTGGTTTACTTTTTGTAAAGACCTTTTTGAAATTTTAGTATTTCTGTATAAATATGACCTTTTAAATGTGAGTCCCAAAACCTGATAACCCAATTAAACAATGGAATCAAACAAAATGCTTTTTCACTTACTGTATTGAAGAAAATAATCCATCCAGGCACTTTACATGGAGGTTTTGGTTTCAGTAACTGGTGTGCCCTTAAGAGCAAGACCTGCAACTAAATGTTTCCAGCAGTTTATCAGTTCTGCACATCGGCTGGAAGAAGTTTTGCCCCTTCCTCTTTTTACAGTACATTTTCAGTCAGGATGTTTCTTCACATGATCTGAACACTTCAAGGCCTTCAATAACATTGGAACAAACCCAAAATAAAATTACTATAGGATTTAGGGCAGGACTGAAACGTGACCATTCCAAAACTTTAACTTTTTTTTTTAAGAGTAATTCTTGGGTAGGGTAATATGTGGTGTTTGAGTCGTTGTCTTGCTGCATGACGCACCTTATCTAGAAATCCAACTTATAGACCAGTGATGACCTTGGCACCCCAGATGTTTTGGAACTACATTTCCAATGATGCTCAACTGCAGAGTACATGAGCATCATGGGAAATGTAGTTCCAAAACATCTGGGATGCCAAGGTTCCCCATCACAGTTAGATACTTTGACGCTTTCCTGCAAACATGATACCAGATGTCACAAATGGCAGCCCGGCAGAAGATGCCGGGAAAGGGTTACATAGGCAGCAGAAATCAGAGTTATCATAAAATTCTTACGCTTTCATTAAATTGCAAAAGGTTGGCACAATCTCAGGCCAAATGTAGAAAAAAAAATACAGCTTCACCAAAGCTGGCTATAGGAAGTTACTACGATTAAGTAATCACCACACAAAAAGACACAACAAATATAACCATTAAAAAGAAAACTTCTGGATTCCGTGTGACAACACAGGGGCAAACTGTCAGATGAAAAGGTCATCATAAAGGTAAGTTCCTGGGGAAGGAGCCTCAATGGCTATAACAGTAAATGACAGTCCAGCCGCATGTGGCCCCAGGGAAGATTTCAATAGAGAAAAGAGAAGGCTAGTTGATATTAAAATAGTGTTTAGGGAGCTTGGCCTGCTCAAATTGTCACAGTGGTTGGAGGTTTTAGTCCTGATTGGTCCATCTAGAAAGTAGTCATGACCACCTTGTGTTGAGCTTAAGGAGAAAAAGAGAAATTATTTTTCAGAAGGATGTCCTGTTAGATAGACAGATAGATTCGTGTGTATGTATATGTCCCAATAACACTATCAGATGTACCCTTAATTATAAATGGGTATCTGAAGTGGGTCTTTAAGTTGGAAAGAGACGCTCTGGCAGTGAATGAACTTGGCCTACTAACAATCTCAAGTCCATGAGAACGGCACAATCGTGTTCATCACAATTTGGCAGGATAACACAAAAGGAGGAGACTTCTTTCATGCAGAGAGTTTAGACAGCAAAAAACATCCTTGGGCTCACTAGTCACCCTATAGTAGAGGTACTTTTACCGTCCTGTGTATTGGATGTCAACTTGTCTCCGTCCTTCACAGTCCCACTTGGGGATTTGTGTGTGTGGCCACGTCACTTGCATAAGTGCCAGGGAATGCTTATTGGGTTGTGGTCCGGAACTTTCAATAGTTGGACGTTTGGCTACATGCCGTCTGCAATTGAGGATCTCCTGTCCGCATCTAGCATCCTCTGTTCCGGGAGAATCAGACGGCGTCGCATGAAAGAATGGTTGTGACGTCAACGCATTTCGCTAGAAGGAATAGCGTAGCTTGGTCTGGACAATCATTGGACGGCGAACCTCCCCTTATTTTTGTATCATCATTTTTTCGTAAGGATGCCGCCCATCAGGATGAATTAAAGGGATAAGTGTCTTATTATCGAAGTGATGAGTGGTGATCTTCGCAATAGCTAATTTAGAGCAGAAGAGGTCTCGTCAGCTTGACCCATAATTCGGTCAGCTTCACTAATATAGACTTTCTACTTAAAGGGGTAAACAGCAAGAAAGGAAGAGTAAGGGGAAAAAAAGGAGAAGAGGGGAAGGGGAGGGACAAACAGGTAGCAAAATATCAAGATATCTTGATTTAGAGCACTTTGAACAGGCAAAAATTAATTTTATCTCAAAATACTTAAAAGTAATTAATGCTGATCAGTTACTGCCAGGGATCACAGAGCAGCCCACTGACAGCAAAGTTGTGCATTAACCTGGATTTTCAGGGGGTTTAGGTAGCTCCAGAGAAAATCTGGCTGTATTAGCTCTCCAGAAACACCTGCAGGTTCAGTTCTGTGTTGAGGCCCACCGGCACGAGGGACCTTCAAGCGGAGTTCCACTTAAAAAATTTAAAGTCAGCAGCTACAATTACTGCAGCTGCTGACTTTTAATAATCGGATACTTACTTGTCCCAGGGTCCAGCGATGCAGGGGAACGAAGCCCCACTTGTCTCCCCCTCCGCGGTGCCAGCATTTTAACTGTGGGCGCCCGGCTGTGGCTTCACAGCCGGGCACCCACTGCGCATGCGCAAGCCGCGCCCTGACTGGCCTAGCAATCACCTGGGATCTGTGACGTGTCCCAGATGATTGCCTAGAGGGAGGGGGCAGAGCTGATCTCCCTTCCGGCACCGAGGGAAGTGATGTAAGGAGCCAAGGTGAGTAAGAAAGCAGATTACGAGAGACCCCCTAGCAACAGGCATTAAGAGGTGAGTAGAAAAAAATTTCTCCAAATGTTTTTTTTTTTATTATTTCATGCACATTAATGACATTTTTTTTTTTTTTTTTTGGGTGGAACTCCACTTTAACCTATATATCTACCCTTTTTCTTTTTGGAGGAGTATACGGTCGAAGTCACCTCGTCTGGCGGGTAGCTTAGGGACGTAGATACCTTTTTACCTTCATGCCCATGGAGCTCCCTCTGTGGCAATGGGCAAAATGTTTCGCAAAAGGTTTCTCTGGATTTTTTTTCCCTGATTTCTCTTAAGTACTCACCTATCCTCACTTTTAGTGTCCTCTTTGTTTTTCCAATGTAAATTTTTGGGCATGGACAAGTGATCATATAGATCACCCTTGCTGTTGAACAGTTAAGTCCCTGATCTCATACCTCTCATGTTCTAAAGCGTCCATGGAGGTCTGTGTTCTATCTATGAAGGGACAGATCTGACCCTTATTGCATGGAAACATCCCCTTTGTCCTAGGGTAGGTCGATAGCCAGGTGGGGTCCGGTTCCTTAATGAACTCAGACTGCATTAGCATGTCGCCCAAGTTTTGGGCGTGGTGTGCTACTATCTTGGGTGATGTACCAACTATGTCTGTTAGTCCTGGGCTGTTTGTCAGTATCCCCCAGTGTCTTTCCAGGATGTTACGTACTGAATTCCATTGGGCTCCAAAGGCCATTATTCTAACAGGGCTACTATTTTTCGGGATCCTTTCGCATTGATACTGGTCTCTATATGTAATAGGCTTTCCCTGCTTCTACCAGCTACCTTCTTTTTGGCTTTCCTAATTTGTCCATGAGAGTATCCACGTTCTCAAAATCTTTTATACAACTCTGCACCCTCTCGTCTGTAATCGTCTGTTTTTGTGTTATTTCTTTTAATCCTTAGAAATTGCCCTACTGGAATTCCGTCAAACATGATACCAGGCCCAGACTGGTCATGGGGCACACCGGGCTCTAGGTCACATGTCCTGGCAAGAGTGGCATGTTGGTGACCAGGCCGTGCGACAGGCTGCGGTCACCATACTCCTCCCGCTGTTTGGCCAAGACTGTGTCTCCTCTCCCACCCCATCGGTGGTGTTGTCGTGTTGGAGATGGGGGAGGCATGGAAGGAGCTGGAGAGTGGGAGTCTTTTCATATTGACAAGCAGGTGGTCACCCACTTGTTTATGCAAACCGTTTCTGCTGGGGGAGATCTAGGGACATTCCTCTGCCTTGCTGGAGGTACTACTGTGCGAGGGGGTCACTGGCGGGGCACTGTGGTGTAGGGGGTGCAATGTATTCATTGCGGTGCCCCTTTGCAGTGCAGTCCCCTCTGGGTCATTGTATATAAACAGTGTAGCGCTAATGTTAAATCACAAACAAGTCACAAAAAGCATAGTGACCAATTTGAACCACCACAAACTAAGGGGGTGGTACCAAGAAGAACCTAGATAGATATCTATTCACCTGAAGGAAATATGTAAACCAATAAAGGGTCAAATTCTGATGGTAGTGTCTATATACCCCATAGTTAAATGAAAGGAGCAATAAGTAAAAAAAGGAAAAAATATATATATATATATATAACCATTTAGTTCCCAACACCATATATTCTAAATGGTTCTTCAAATGTCCATAAATGTCTCTTTTTGTAGAAACTGGAAATAATGAGAATCCAAGATAGATGATGATGTCTCTACGTCACATAGATTGAAAACAAGTGGTGTATAATGATGGAGGCTTACCAGAACCGTTGGACTCACAGAGACGTATATCCCTTGAGTCAGAAATACTTGTATTGCCACCGGGCAATAAGTGAAGTGTCCCGCTGGACCGATATGAAATCCGGATGCTGTATCCAAGGCTCCCAGCAGATTTCTTTCTTGTATGGCCCAATTCAGTAGTGGCTCATGAAAAGTAAAAAAGGGGCCACATAGTGTGATACCGTTTAAAAGAAATAAAATTTATTGTGGTAGAAAACTTACATATTCCATGGTAAAAAAGCGCTTAAAATAGATTAAATGGCAGGCAGTGGAGTCTCCCAAGGGAGACTCCACTATGTGGCCCCTTTTTTACTTTTCATGAGCCACTACTGAATTGGGCCATACAAGAAAGAAATCTGCTGGGAGCCTTGGATACAGCATCCGGATTTCATATCGGTCCAGCGGGACACTTCACTTATTGCCCGGTGGCAATACAAGTATTTCTGACTCAAGGGATATACGTCTCTGTGAGTCCAACGGTTCTGGTAAGCCTCCATCATTATACACCACTTGTTTTCAATCTATGTGACGTAGAGACATCATCATCTATCTTGGATTCTCATTATTTCCAGTTTCTACAAAAAGAGACATTTATGGACATTTGAAGAACCATTTAGAATATATGGTGTTGGGAACTAAATGGTTATATATATATATATTTTCCTTTTTTTACTTATTGCTCCTTTCATTTAACTATGGGGTATATAGACACTACCATCAGAATTTGACCCTTTATTGGTTTACATATTTCCTTCAGGTGAATAGATATCTATCTAGGTTCTTCTTGGTACCACCCCCTTAGTTTGTGGTGGTTCAAATTGGTCACTATGCTTTTTGTGACTTGTTTGTGATTTAACATTAGCGCTACACTGTTTATATACATACGGTTTACAAAAATCTCCTTTTTTGTGTGTGAGCTGCTTTGTTAGAGCAAGCGCGGTGTTTCTTGAGTTATTTTTTCACTGTGGATATATTGGAATATACACTGCTGCCGCTCTCCTTTTTTTTTTTTTTTTTTTGGTGTTGTGATATACACTGTGGTTGTCTCTTTATTGTTTCTCCTGTTTTGTATTATAATACCTCTTGAAAATGGATATTTTTGACTATCGAGCCTCTCATAAGGTTAATACAGAAGGAGTCTTTACAGCTACGGGTATAGAGACAGAAATAGGAGGGTTATTTATGAGGTTGAAGAATGTCATGACAACCGAACTCCACCTTCAGTGGGATCTAGTCTTCTTGCAACAATATATTTCAGAAGGGATGGTACCTAGAAGTCTGCGTTGGGAAGTACAACCCCAACAGGGTGAAACTGATCCAGACTCATGGTTTAAATACTTTAACGATGTGGGTATCAATTTTTTGAATGTCCTAATCTCTAAGAAAAACAACAAACTCCTTTCCCTAGATAGAGAGATTAAGGAACTTAAAGAGAAGTTATCAACACATAAAAACTCCCAAGAATACAGTTCACTGTCTTCCAATCTTCTAAATCATCTGGAGAAGGAAGACAGGGAACAAAAATATAAAAAGCAGAAGAAATATTCTAGGGACATAGGAGACTATAAAACAAATAATGTCTTTAATTGGCAGAAACTATTTAAGACTGCCCCGTCCACGGAATCTTCCACTAATGACATGGAAACGAATCTGTCAGTACATACACAGGGAGCTTCAACTAGCCGAGTCCCGCCACCCAGTCTAAATAGGGGTCGAACCTCTAGAAGCCAAGATAGACATAGAAGGGTATCATACTCATCACAATCGGCAATACGACACTTTAGTCCACAAACCCCTAGACGACCTTCAAGGGGTAGAGGTAACTTTAGGGGCAAACGTGGAGGTAGAGGCAATTTCAGAGGTAACAACCAATACCAAGATGTCCATCTCCGTCGGGAATACGACAGTTTGCCTCACCATGACTACGAGGACCGGCCGTCCCGTCGCCCTGCGGGAGGACAAGGGACGTGGCATGATCCCAATCATAGGGAAAATGCATATTATCATTATCCCCCTTCTCCACTCCCCACCTATAATCGATATTCACCTCTTAGAGACTTATACAACTCTAGAGACAGGGGGAGCGACTATAGGGATCAATCATATACATATGGCCCTAATTCCTATGATAATCAGGGTTTTCACGAAGACCGCTACCCCAGAAAACGAGGGCCAGACCAAAGAGAGGATGTCGGGGAGGCAGGAAACTACAGAGGAGGAAAGAGAAAAAAAGTGTAGCAGGGCAAGGTATATTCAATTTGAGTACTCAGCCATTGTCTCAGGAAGAAATATCAGTATTAGATAAAGGCTTGAAATACGCCCCACCAAATAAATTAAACAAATTTCATACATACATAGATGTCCATAAATACATACGCAAAATAAACATACAGAGATATCTTGTCACTAACCCTATGAGGATAGATTATCCAGCAGCCACCTCAGGGACTGTGCACTCGGGACTTTCGAATCCTTCTCTGTTTACCCCCCTGTACCTATGGCACCTGCTGTCAAGATCTTTAGAGATCTGGTATTAGATGATCTTGCGAAATTACCCGAGAAATGCATAAGACATCCCCCAATATCAAAAAGGGGGTTACAGTCTTTGTGCACACGGAAAAATATAGTTGTCCGCCCGGCGGACAAAGGAGGGGGTATAGTGATCCTCGATAAAGATAAATATGAGGAGGAAATGTACCGGATCCTGAGTGAACCAGGCACTTATACTGAACTTAACAACGATCCCACCAACACATATAAAAAACAGCTTTTTAAATTGGTGAATAAGGGGTACAACTGTGGAATTTTAAATAAAAAAGAAAAAGCATTTATGGTACCCAAAGCACCTAGAATCCCCACCATTTACTTTTTGCCAAAAATTCACAAGAATCCGATCTGCCCTCCAGGCAGACCCATCGTGAGTGGCATCAACTCGATAACCTCACGAATTGGCAAATATATCGACTTTTATTTGCAACCTATAGTCAAAAAAACGCCTTCCTTTTTGAAAGATACGGGTTCCACAATCAAATTATTGGAAAGCATTAATGTACAGGATGGTTACATCTTAGCTACGGCAGATGTAGCATCTCTGTATACATGCATACCACATCAAAGGGGCATAGAAGCAGTCAGATATTTTTTAAATCAAGAGCAGTCTTTAGCATCTTTCCAGAATGATTATATAATAGAGCTTTTAGAGTTCGCAACGGCACACAACTACTTTTGGTTTAACCACCGCTATTATCTTCAACAGCGCGGGGTAGCCATGGGAGCAAAGTTTGCTCCAAGCCTTGCGAACCTCTTCATGGCCAAGTGGGAGGAGGATGTCGTCTATGCCCACCATACCACATCGTTGGTGCTGTGGGCAAGATACATAGACGACATCCTCCTCCTATGGAGTGGCACCTTTGAGACCTTAGCCGATTTTTTTGAAGATCTGAACTCGAATAATAGAGGCATCTCTCTTACCTACGAAGCTAGTAAAATCGGGATACATTTTTTAGACCTAGAGATTAAAATTGTAGACGGTCAATTTAAGTTTAATACCTACTTCAAATCAACGGACCGGAACAGTTTTATCCCCAGAGACAGCTGTCATCATAGTTCCTGGCTTAGTGCTGTCCCTCGGAGCCAATTTTTAAGGCTTCGTAGGAACTGTACTGATGTGGACACATTCACTTCACAAGCTGAGGTCTTGAAACAGAGATTTCTAGATAAAGGGTACAATCAAACAGATCTTGATACTGAGCTTCAAAGAGTGACCAATATAGACAGAAACACCCTTCTATTAACCAAATATGAAAGAGACCCGGACATTACGTATAAATGGGCATTATCAACTACATACTCAATACAACATAAACAAATTAAGAGTATTATAAGAAAACATTGGGGAGTATTAAAACAAGATAACGTCTTGGGAAAAATAGTGCCGGAACAAGCCAAGATTATCTTTAGAGGAGCACCATCCTTACAGGGACGAGTAGCACCCAATATTATCAACCCTCCAGTACGTCCTTCCTTCTTCCACGATTGGACAGGGTTTTATCCCTGTAAAAAATGTGTCGTATGTCGACATAATATACCAATAAGAAGAAAACTAACGGAATTTACCTCAACAACTACAGGGAAGAGATATACTGTTAAACCCTTTTGTACATGCAATACGAGATATGTCGTTTACCTAATAGTTTGCCCATGTGGCAAACAATATGTGGGCCGAACAACCAGGACCTTCACGAAAAGAGTGAGTGAACATATTAGCCTCATCAAAGGTCGTGATTCAAAACATAGTGTCCCAAGACATTATAAAGAGGCGCATAATAGTGACCCCATTGGTTCATTATTTATGATAATCGATAAATATACCCCCCCATGGAGGGGTGGGGCTTTAACTAGAGGTGTCTCTCGCTTAGAAATGTTCTGGATCCACGAGCTACAGTCTCTTTACCCTAAGGGTATGAATGTAGATTTAGATATTAACGCCTTTATTAATGAATCGTAGAATTGATATGAATATATCTGGTTTTAGAAATAAGAATGTTAATAATGAAGCTCCAAAATATATTCTGTTTCATGTGATCCTCAAGGTTTGTTAGGTGGTGGGAGTAGTTGTATTTGCCTAAATGATTGTACATTGTACGTCGGAATATGTATCACATTTAGGTTTAGGCATCTTTGAATATGTATTTTATATATTTTCTAGATTTTTTGTGAATATTTTTCGGTGTAATTAATTTGTTAATATGCACCCCATACTGAGAATCCATCTTGGGCCTTTATCTTTTTTATTACTTATTAGATTTTTTATTTACATATCTAAGATTAACGAGTCTGAGAGATGGCTTTATATTTATTATCAGCCTACCTGTTATAAATCCCAGTTTTTTAACTATATTACATATTTACCTCTATTTCTATGCATCTCCACACTATATTTAAGAATTAAGAGTCTAGGAGATGGCTTATGGGCAATTCTACTTCACCGTTTGAAAATCCTACCTTTTTTCCTTTTTCCTTCACTTATATTTCATACATTAATCACATTCACTATGTAGATAATAATTTACTCATATACATACTAGTGTCTAGACTCAAGTGTAATTTACACATTTTAGTGTGATATATACATGTGTCATAAATAATGTGGACACATCATTAGTCATTTTATGATTTTATTTTCTTGCACCCCCTTTTTTGTTACTCTTTCACGTTTTTGCAAGAATAGTCTTATAATAAAACGTTTTTTGATTATATATGAACACTTTTAGTTTATTCTATCACCATTCATCACTATAAATACGTATTACACATTATAGGAGTAGAACGCCACCTCTAAAGGGAGGCGTACTGACAAGGCGGACCGCTTATGACGACATTGCGCTTTCCACTGTCTCAGGACGTGGTGCGCATGCGTTAGAGAGCGGATCACCGGTGACGACATCGCGCCATGTCCTTTGCTATAGGGAGGCGTGGTTCGCATACGGTGAGCGGCCGTCTGGCTTGCGCTCCATATAGGCGGAAGCCAGGGCCAGGCACAGGATGTCCGGATCTGAGCATTTCCTGGGAGAGATTCGGTTCTTCTTTTTTAGATCGTGCTGGTAATTCTTTTTCCTTCTACATAGCACTGACGATATTTATCACTTATAAAATTCAACAACAGGATAACAATTGGCCATTTATGTTTTTTATTTTTCACATAAGGGATGGTTGGAACGCATAGAAGCCACTGGAAAGAGGCTTGGAACGCACGCGGGGCCGCCATTTTGGCGACACCCGGAAGTGCAAAGCAAACAAGCGGCACACGCCGGATTCTCATCAAAGGGGGTCTTAGTGGGCATATAAGTAAGTATGGCAGCAGTGGCAAGGTACCCCAGAGGAAGTCTAATGAGATGAAACGCGTCGGGAGACTCCACTGCCTGCCATTTAATCTATTTTAAGCGCTTTTTTACCATGGAATATGTAGGTTTTCTACCACAATAAATTTTATTTCTTTTAAACGGTATCACACTATGTGGCCCCTTTTTTACTTTTCATGAGCCACTACTGAATTGGGCCATACAAGAAAGAAATCTGCTGGGAGCCTTGGATACAGCATCCGGATTTCATATCGGTCCAGCGGGACACTTCACTTATTGCCCGGTGGCAATACAAGTATTTCTGACTCAAGGGATATACGTCTCTGTGAGTCCAACGGTTCTGGTAAGCCTCCATCATTATACACCACTTGTTTTCAATCTATGTGACGTAGAGACATCATCATCTATCTTGGATTCTCATTATTTCCAGTTTCTACAAAAAGAGACATTTATGGACATTTGAAGAACCATTTAGAATATATGGTGTTGGGAACTAAATGGTTATATATATATATTTTTTCCTTTTTTTTACTTATTGCTCCTTTCATTTAACTATGGGGTATATAGACACTACCATCAGAATTTGACCCTTTATTGGTTTACATATTTCCTTCAGGTGAATAGATATCTATCTAGGTTCTTCTTGGTACCACCCCCTTAGTTTGTGGTGGTTCAAATTGGTCACTATGCTTTTTGTGACTTGTTTGTGATTTAACATTAGCGCTACACTGTTTATATACATACGGTTTACAAAAATCTCCTTTTTTGTGTGTGAGCTGCTTTGTTAGAGCAAGCGCGGTGTTTCTTGAGTTATTTTTTCCCTCTGGGTCATTACCTTTTGCGTTGCAGTACAGGGGATCGGCTCCATGGGTGTACAGTCATCAGACGCCCCCTCCCCCCCAGAGGAATTGGCTGCTCTGTCTAGAATACGCAGGCCTGTTCATCCCAGTCTGGGACTGCATGAGACTGTCACCACCATGTTTCATTTAGCCTTCTGACTTATCCATGTGGTCTTTAGCAAACAGTAGGTGGACAGAAACTTGTGGCTTTGACAATGACAGGTCTACCATACAACCATTGTGGTTCAGTATTCTCCTAATTAATAGGCTCATGAACCCCGACACTCGCCAATGCAAAAGAGGTCCTTCATTCCTTAGATGTTAGCTTGGAGTTCTTTGAGATCTCCCGGAGTATCAGACCTTGCTCTTAGTATGACCTTTGCTAGTAACATTGGTGTTTAGTAACAGTGGTGTTGAATAGCCTTCATTTGTAAAGTCTGCCCAACAATGCACTGGTAGAGGCCAAACTCATTTTTTTATTTTTTAACCTTGCCTATCCTGGTGAGCACCAATAACTAGATCAATTTTGTATATACTGTTTTTTGGAGGTCTTCGGAATCTTTCTTCAGGCCTTGATACACTTTCACAAACTTTAAGATTAGACTTGGATAGTGAAGATACAGATTTCCAGTTCTTTAAAGGTTTTTAAATAAAGGCAAAATTCTTTTTTTTTTTTTTTTTTTGGAGTGGAGGTGGATTAGAATACCTGTTAGGTTTTTATGGTCTCTGTCCCTGTTTAGGAGATTCACCTTCTCTATTAGGTTTCATGTACACTAGCAGCTTTTAAACTCCATAAAAGCCTGTGTTCATGCACACATGGGCTTTTACAAGAGTTTAGAAGCTGCTGAAGTTAGGTGAGGTTCAACCTCCCTCTCCTGAACGCAGAAGAATCACGTTCAGGTTAGGAACATTTTGAGTGGCCATAAAACATAGCAAAATCGTGGCGCGATTTTGCCACATTTTCCCACAGCCGACGGTCAACCTAGTCCGTGTGTACATGAGCCCTGAGTTCTGTTTACTGTTATCACAAAACGTGCAAGTAGAAGAAAATCCCAAATGTTGTCCCCTAGAATGGGAATAGTGGGGATATCTTCCAATGGGGGACACTAGCTTAAGTGATGACCAGGAATTCCCCCACTCACTTCCTGGGTTAACTATGAAACAGGAAGTAAATGGACATTTTTCCAATGGGACACTTTTGCTACGATCGCCTATGTTCCAAAATGGCAACCTGAGAGATGATTGGTTCCTTCCCCTACAGGAAACACAATAAGAATGGTGAAAACACCACCTCCCCAGTTTAGACTGTTTCCTACCACCCAGAGGCAACAGTTTGTTTTATCCTCAACGTGTGACCAAAAGGGTCAGTGGTCCCTCTCTGGATGTAGATCTGATGGGCATGCCTAGCTTTGGCTTTTCTGAGTAGTTCAGTGAGCTCTTTCTGTTTTCCAGGATCTTGACCCCCTAAATCTTGTAGGGTGTGAACTCCTCAAGACTCTGGCTAGTGAGACTTGAGTTCCTACTCCCTCTCTGGGCCTTCAGTTGGGGGTGTGCTGCAGTATCTTCATGGTGCAGGGCAGCCTGGAGCTATGATAAAGCTGGATGAAAGGGATGCCAATGTTATGGAGTCTGTCTTTTAGGCTCCGTTCACACTTGTGCAACTTTGGATGGGTGCGACTTTGGCTTTGACCAATGATAATGGACAACCGTTGCATGTAAAACATTCAGGTGCAACGTTTGAGGGTTAACATTGAAGTCTATGGCCCTCAAGTTGTATGAAAGTTAGGTCAAAGTTGTGAATGAACTACTCCCTGAAGTCGCTTAGATATGAACGGTACTCATTGGAAAACATGGGTGTGACTTATGTGAATTTGATGTCCAAAGTCGCATGGTAAGTTGTAGAAGTGTGCATTGAGCCCAAAAGGAAATCGTGAGACATACGCAGACCTCCATTACTGATTGGCTGGCTTTTAATATATTATGAGCCCCTCACCCAGAAAGTACAAATATCAGGAATTCTTCATTCACTGGCTGCATAACTTAAGGTCAGTGACAAACAAACTATTGAAGCCAGAGGATCCACATAACGGAGGTATTGTCAGAGGAAGATCAGCAATGGCAGCCTATGTATTTTCCTCCTAAGTAGACAATGTCATCTTGCCAGCTCAGGGCAAAGTGGACATGTCTTTTGTAAAGCCCCCCAACATGAAACCTGCTACCTTGCCATGCACTCCCCTTGCTCTTAGCTCTGTAGCAGCTGACACTAAAATCCCTGGTGTTGGACCCCAAGGGATCATAGACATCGAACCCTTGGTTATATGACAGTGGTCGAGCCTAGCGATTGGCTGCCAGCCTCCAGCGTGGTCACAGGGAAATCCATCACCCATATAATTGAACGCATTGGGTACTGCCATGGAGGAAGGCTCAGCAGTGGTAAGGCCTCATGTACACTGCTGCTGGTAAATGGACGTTTAGGAGCTGTTGGGCATTTTTTTCAGGTGCCCCTGAACTGTTATCTTATCAGTACATGTACACAGGGTTGTTTAGTCATTTCTAGGCAGTTAAGTTTAGGAGATTTTTTTTGGAACGCAAAAAAAATGGGTTCAAACAGATGTTCAGAGGCATTTGAAACGTCAAATGCCTGTAACGGCTTGTAAACATTGCTAAACGCAATAACTCGCGTTTAGCAGCGTTTCGTTTACAGATGTTTTTTCATTGTAAAAAAAACAAAAAAAAATTTAATTTTTTTTTAAGCACTTCTAGATGCAAACGCGGCTAAATTATAGCCGTTTTTAGACGCCGGTTTCTAGCTGTCAAGTTAAATCATTCAGGAGAGATTGAAAAACGTCCCGTGTACATGAAGCCTAGGGTGAGTATCAAAGGGATGGTCTCCTCGCCTAGAATAGGTGAGGTGGAGCGTCTCTTTAAAATCCAATATACATGTGTGTAGCGAGTCAGTGAAGCTGTACTCGCTACACACATGTATATTATGATCTATCAGGGTAGCATCTTGTCTACTGACTATGGGCCCTGGCATTTGAGGAAGCTGCCCTGTTATATACAGTAATGTAAGATGACATGTTACCAAATTTAACAGTCAAGGAAGCCATGATGGTCTCTGCCATCTTGAAACTCTGAGAAGATGGATGTGAAAAGAAAGCTGGTCAATGAGATCTGTTGCTGGGGTGGGCACTCCCTGACTAATCAAGGCTTGTCTAGGGGCCTAGCTATTAGCTCGCTGGTTAATTAGATCACGATTGGATGTACTGATATCACTGTTTTAATGTTTAGGATAATGTGATCAGGCTCTTATCTGATTTTATTTTGCATAAATTTGTGAACGTATAATAAAGAGTTCCAGTTTGCACCTAAGCTAGTGTCGGCTCTTTCTTGAGTGCAATTTTCAGTGTGTGAGATATCTCTACAACTTTGTCACTTTCACTCCTCTACAACTTTGTCATGAAAATTCTCGTAAAACTGAATAAAAAAAAATAAAAAAAATCAGAAGTGATGTAGTGTATTTATTTTTCAGATGACAACTGTACTGATTGTACGATTGTTTAATCTGGTATCATACGATACATTTTTGTGCTTGTCATATCAGATGAACTGTCATGATTGGCTCTGGAAAGCTCTGTACTAACGATCCGATTATCATACGATCGCTTCCAAAGTGGTATCAGCAGCATTATTCATTCAGAGTTCTGAGAGTGAATGAACCGCAAGTATCATCAGTGTTCATGGGGGGGACCCACTTGCTTAGCAGGGTATCTGTTTGATGATCCCCCCATGATCAGGCAGGTGAGTGGTCCATGTTCGCACATGTGGAAAGGACACATCCTGCTGTCCTCTATGGGCGGTTGGATGTAAGCGGACCGCCTGCCTGTTTACATCCAACTGCTGTCTGATCCAGCCGGTTGTGAACTCCAACCCCCTGCTCCATAGAAGAGAGTGAAGAGTCTGATAGGGTCTACCTGAAAAAACAGACCCAATTGAACCTCTAGTGTGAAAGGGGCCTAAAGCCCCATACACACTATTCAATTGTCTGCAGATTTTTGTCTTCAGATTTACCACAACCATATAATATGAGCTCAAACCTTAATGCCCCGTACACACGGTCGGATTTTCCGATGGAAAATGTCCGATCGGAGCGTGTTGTCGGAAATTCCGACCGTGTGTAGGCTCCATCGGACATTTTCCATCGGATTTTCCGACACGCAATGTTGGAGAGCAGGAGATAAAATTTTCCGACAACAAACTCCGTTGTCGGAAATTCCAATCATGTGTACACAAATCCGACAAAGTGCCACCCATGCTCAGAATAAATAAAGAGATGAAAGCTATTGGCTACTGCCACGTTTATAGTCCCGACGTACGTGTTTTACGTCACCGCGTTCAGAACGATCGGATTTTCCGACAACTTTGTGTGACTGTGTGTATGCAAGACAAGTTTGAGCCAACATCCGTCGGAAAAAATCCATGGATTTTGTTGTCGGAATGTCCGAACAAAGTCCGACCGTGTGTACGCCCTATAAGAGTTTCAATTTGTATGCAATCAGCCAGGCCCTTACACTACATGGTTTTGGTAAATCTGAAGACAAAAATCTGCAGAAAATCTAATAGTGTGTATGGGGTCTTAGGGACATGTTGGAAAATGTCACGGGTGGGTGTTTTATGTACAGCATTTTCCTTTGTCCACCTGAGTGAAAGAAAATAGAACCATGTATGGCCAGCTTTAGACAGTTGGCACCAGAACAGATATAAGAGGCACATTTTCCAATGGGACACTTGTGCTGGTGCCAGCTCAATATATATTTTTTTTTATTCTCCCATCACTTTCTGACACTGAGCACCTGAATATATAATCTCCTCAGTGGGGACAGATGGCAAGAATATCCGAGTGGTCCCATCCAAATCTAACAAATGTTTGGCTTTAGATACATTTCAGGCTTGACCTATTAGTGGATACAAAAAGTAACATTTAAAAGAATAAATAATAATTATTTATTTTAAAAGTAAAGTAGACAGTAATATTGCACATCCCAGCTGGCATGGTAAGTATTTTCCAGGGATGAGGGGACCGGGGTGACATCTTAAGAAGATCTGTATGTGCTGGGGGCTTCTTTCTCTTGAACCAGAATGGAAGGATCTAATCCCAGCGCTGGCCCCAGTCCCATCCTCCGCTCCAGGCATGGATCCAGTTTCACCGGTGGAGGTGGATTCATTGTGGATGGGTTGTACATATCAAACCTCCATAATACTCAAAAGAAGAGCTTTTTTTTTTTCCTTTTTGCAATTCACCTGTAAATAAAAATAGAAAAAAAAATTAAACAACTGCAGATCAGGGGCTTGTGTGGAATGTTACTGTAACCCCCCTCCCCCGGGGGCACTGGGTCATTTACAGTCCTATGACTTACAGTCTATTTGAGCGATTTGGGAGGTTGCCACGAGCACAGTTCTGCCTATAGCGATGAATAGGGCTGCAGTGTGCATGGCGAGGATGAAGAGGTCATGGCGAGGACACTTTAAGGTTAAGTGGCTCCAGGCATTCAATTCCGGGCCCTCTCCTGCAGTACTGCTTTTCCACCACTAGACATCAGTCTTCTTGTGGCTGTCACTCAACCCACTTCCTGTGAGCCTGGGCTGTCATGGACACACCCCCTGGGAGGGACTTCAGAAGGACAGCCTGTGCTCACTAAGCTACCGCACTAAACGCCACTCATGACAGTCCTTTCATTAGATGTAGGAGTAAGGAGACCACCCACCACTGCTGCCAGAGAAGAGGAAAAAGACCTGTGACATCAACACACTGGCCAGAAAACCGCTGGGTGTGGGTGTGTCTATATCTCGGAACACCCAATAAGAGGATAGTATGTGACCGGACTAAACTACGTGGCACATTCACCAATGCCAGGAGCCTGGAGGACAAGATGGATGAACTAGAGATACTGTTGTACAAGGAGGATTTGGATTTTGTGAGAATTTCAGAGACCTGGTTCAACAGCTCCCATGATTGGCTGGCAACCATTGAAGGGTATACTTTTTATCACAGGGATAGAGAGGGTAAAAAAGGGGGAGGGGTATGCCTATATATCAAGAATAATGTACCAGTGAATGTGAGAGATGACATCACTAAGGGAGGTAGGAAGGAGGTGGAATCCTTATGGGTAGAGCTCGAAAAAGGGATGAAGCTAAAAGGGAAAATAATACTGGGAGTATGCTATGGGCTTCCTAACCTGAGGGAGGAAGTGGAGACAGATCTCCTATCACAATTTGGATTAGCAGCAAGAATGGGAAGTGTTATCATAATGGAAAAAGGGGTGACCAACCAGTTTAGGACCAAGAGGGCCGTGCCACGTCCAATAATCTAAAGACACAAAACAACGGGATTCCCCTGGGTGGACTTTCCTGGCACTTGCAACAAGTAAAAATTATACAAAGGTGTGTAGAGAATCAAGGGCAATATAAAAAAGGTACAAATTTTATTCGTATTCACAAGTACATATGGATAAAAACAAGCAGTAAATAATTTTGACTAACATAGTGCAGAATACATGATAGCCATGATAAGCAAACAAACAAAACCAATGATGATGAAAAAGCTCTTCTCAAGCCCGACGCGTTTCGGGATACTTAATAGCTGTACAAACCTTCTTCAGGGGCATAATCTGAGAGAGAGGGGTTCATCTGAGTAGATAGGGAAAGAGATAAGAGAAAAGGAGGGTAAGGTAAAGAATAAAGCTGTAGGCAATATTCAATGGGGGGTATAGGGTGGTGAATTCATCACCTACCTGACCATGTGTGATTATTTACTTGTAGAAAATAGTTTTTTCTAAAAACAAGAAGAACCATGGAGGAAGGGCAGAATGTGGGGAAGAAGTATATATATTATAGCTGGTATAAACGAGGATACTTAGGTGGTGAGAGGTGCAGGTTGGTGGGCTGCAGTCACCATGGAAGGGTATGGCAAAAACTCCCGTCCCGCCCGTCCCGGGCGCGCACAAACCAGAGCGGCGTGCTGAGGTCACAAAAGGCGTCCCTAAAAAAGACAGAATATAGAAAGGACCTTAGGATAGGGTCCATCGTAGGTGGATAGAAGGTAATGACCTAATGTATAGATAGATAGTTTGGTCCAATTAAGGTTATTAGTGGAGGGAAAAATGTAAAGGATAGTAAGTAAATATTGGAGTACATCAAAGGTCGGTCGCATCAAGAAGAGCGGCAGCAAAAAGGTGCGGCTCATAATATATCCTAGTGGCAGCATATACATGCATATGAATAAATTTAGGTTTGAGGTTTAAACAGAGTATATAAAGTAAGTACATAGTTGTGCACATAGCGGGTAGATGTGCTGAACATGCGTACTGGGGGTACCCATAATACATAATATGTAGCTAATATCTGGAATTTAAAAGGGATAAAATTGATGCCAAGCCTGTATGGAAATGCTTCCAAAAATTTGCAGGGACCCAAGTGAGAGATGACTCAAAGCTAACGATGTATAATTAGTATGGGTAAAGCAAGAGAGTATTGAAGGTGTGTGGAAACAAACATACTGAAGTAGGGAAAAACAACAAGCAATAATGAAAGGACATACCTTAAAAATGCAAGTTAGCAGCCTCACAGCCAAGCGTCCGGTATGTGTAGCGGCTTGGTGTGGAGTGAGGGAGGCTGGTATAAATAGTGTGGCTGTCCCAATCAGCTGGCGTCAGGAATGAGGCACAGCTGTGTTGTGAACAGCGTGAACCGGGACGCACTGTGCTGACCCCCCGAGGCGAGCGTGCGCGGCGCCGCCCCAACCGCGCGTGCGCGAACGTCATGGCGTTTGGAGCAGCGTCACGCACACCCGCCCCACCGGCACAGAAGTGACACTCCGGCGAGAGCGCATGCCCGCCTGGAGTGCCAACATGGAGGCAGTGGGCGTGTGCTGGAAAGACGCCCAAGTACCTCACTAGGCGCCGCCCAGGATTTCCTGTGGCGGCTTACCGTGCCAGGCAGCCGCTCCGGTCGGACGCGTCCCGAAGGAGGGGCGGGGAGAAGGAGAATCTGTCACAATAGGTGGCACAAAGGAGAGTACCAACAATGCAAATCAATAATTAAAGAGGAGTAACTACTGCCCAATCACAACACCTAATTATAGTGTATGCCTCCAAGTATGGGGAAAACAGAGAAAGGGGGAAGGGGATGAAAGAAGGGAGAACAAGAAAGGGAACAACAGAGGAATAAGGGATTAGACTGGGAATAGTGAATTGCTGCACGAAACAGTAAGCATAATGGATTAATACATAATAGGACAACAATGAGCAATAACCAAACGGTTTCAATACATGTGGGCAATGTATATGTACAAGCATGTGCAACAGATATAAGTGTATAATGGCAGGAAGTAAATAGTAGACATGAATACATCTTATACATTGCCACTCTAAGAAATAGATGGTAGACATGAATATGACATATTACTACTAAAGACCAAAAGAACAAAAAATATATTATGTGTGTGTAGGGGGAACAGAAATCATAAAAGGGGAAACAACCAAGCTGGCTGTGCGTCTAAACACGTGGTCCCCCATGGGGGGGGGGGGGGGGGAAGGCACGTATCAGACACACATACAGCCCGGTGTACAGAACTTCAGGAAAAAACCCAAGAGCTGTAGCAAAACAGTGAAATATAGTACAAAAGGGGAAATATCCTTTGGGATAGCCATGGCCCTATTTTTCCATACCTCCGGAGTTAAAGCCTTGTAAGGAGGGCTTAAAACAAACCGCTTCATTAAGGCCTGGGGGTATGGTGGCCTTGAGGAGATGGATCCATTTAAGTTCTCTCTGGAGTAAAATTTTATTCCAGTCGCCCCCTCTGGGGCTAGGGTGTATGCGGTCTAGAATTAGGAATTTAATGGAGGGAAATTTACCTCCATGCACCAAGGTTACATGTCGACCAAGGGGTAAGTCAGGGTCAGCTGATTTCATAGACAGGATGTGCCTATAAGCTCGTCACCAAAATTCAAGTTTGGTCTTTCCTATATAGAAACAGCCACAGTTGCATTGGAGTAGATAGACTACTCCAATGGTTCTGCAGTTTGCGAAGTGTTTGGGAAAAAAGGGTTTCCCATTAGGGAGAATGGGTTTTTTTTGGGTGAGCATGTAGCCACAATAGTGGCATGAGCCACAGGCAAAAGTGCCCCTATATTTGCAGTGGATTGTAGATGGTCTAAACTCACTATTGGTGATCTGATCACCAATGGAGATAGCTCTTTTGAAAGTAAAGTTGGGTTTTGCTGGGACCAAATGGCCTAGGTTGGGATCCAAGGCCAGTAGGTGCCAGTATTTTTCAATTATTTTTTTCGTTTGGCGGTGTTGCTGGTGATATGTTGTGATGATACTGAGTGGGTAGGAGTCTTTGTGTTGTTTAGTAGAGTGGAAAAGTGTTTGTCTGGGTTTGTTGTTGGCTTTTTGGAACGCTCTTTTAAGAGATTTGTGAGAGTAGCCACGTCGCAATAGTCTATCTCGAAGGGCAGCAGCTTCTGTGAGAAAGATATTGTTGTTTGTACAATTGCGCTTAACCCTAATGTATTGGGAGTAAGGTATGGAATCAATTAAAGGTTTAGGGTGGAAACTGGCAGCATGCAGTATGGTATTACCGGCAGTGCTTTTTCTGAATAATTTGGTGGAGAGTTTGCCCTGTCCATCCTTAAAGATTTCAATGTCCAAAAAAGTTACATGAGTGTTATCAAAGGACATGGTGAACATCAGATTGAAATCATTCTTATTCATCCGAAGTACGAACTGCTCGAGTACATCCGAAGGGCCCTCCCATAAGACAAAAATGTCGTCTATGTATCGATGCCACGCTTGGATATAGTTGGTGTAATGAGTGAGGTTCCCATCTGAAAAGAGGGCTTTCT
This sequence comes from Aquarana catesbeiana, assembly GCA_037953035.1. Classification (NCBI taxonomy): domain Eukaryota; kingdom Metazoa; phylum Chordata; class Amphibia; order Anura; family Ranidae; genus Aquarana; species Aquarana catesbeiana. The sequence goes on from JBBHAA010002763.1 coordinate 165,547, forward strand.
CCCACTCCCCCAGGTACAGGCTAGCGTACGATGGGGCACAGCATGTCCCCATCGCCACTCCCTGCACCTGGAGGTAGTGGGAGCCGAGAAAGGTGAACACATTATGGGCAAGGATGTACTCGAGCAGTTCGATGATGAATTCGTTATAGCTGGGATCAGAGTGCATATCACTCTGAAGTATATGCCTAATTGCTGCCAGGCCCAATACATGTGGAATAGAGCTATAGAGTGTCTCCACGTCAATGGTGACAAGGAGGGCTTTCTCCGAGACAGAAAGGTGGTCCAGGATTTGTAAAAAATGGCTAGTGTCCTTTACATAGGATGCTAGAGATAGCACGAAAGGTCTAAGATGTTCATCAATGAGTTTGCTGGCATTCTCGCTTATTGAACCTACACCGGAGATAATCGGCCTGCCGGGCGGATCTACGAGATTCTTATGCACTTTGGGGAGTGCGTAGAACGTGGGGGTCTTAGGAAAATTGTTTCTCACAAAAGTCCAGGTAGTCTTACTAATGGTGTGGTTGAGGAAAGCAGAGTCGACCAATGCGTAAAATTCTTTATTATACTTCTCAACAATGGAGACTGGCATACGACGATACCAGTCTGCATTGTTGAGAATTTTCTTACACATCGTGATGTATTGGTGATTGTCTAACACCACAACATTGCCCCCCTTGTCCGAGGGCTTAATGGTGATGGTGTCATTGGCCTTTAGGGAGTGCAATGCCTCTAGTTCTTTAGGGTTGAGGTTGGAGGGTTCCTGCTGTTTTATTCTGAGCTTGTCCAGATCGTTATTGACCAGTTTAAGAAAAATAGATGCGTTTGGACATGTGCTTGGTGGTGGGCAAAGGTCCGATTTTTTCTTTAGTTTTGAGGCCCCCGGATGTGGGTAGACATCTGAGTCATCTATTTGTTGAAGGATACGTGGGAGGTTAATCTGATCAATAAGATCAGATGTATCACTCTCCTCCAATAACGCAACGAGTTGGTCCAAAGCTCGGTTTTCCTGTGGGGTGAAAGTAGTTTTGGCGTCCTGTTTCTGATATAATTTCCTGAGAATTAATTTGCGGATAAAGAGTTGGAGATCTTTATAAAGTTCAAATTTGTCTAATTTATGATCTGGACAGAAATTCAATCCTTTCCTCAGGATAGCAATTTCGTGGGTGGTGAGAGGATAGGAGGATAAGTTAATAATGCTCAAATCAGTATCCGAATGTGTGTCGGTGTTAGAAGAATTTATAGTGTCAATTGTGTGTAGGTGTTCAGATTCGGTGGGGGTGGCTTGAGACCAGCCAATACTAGGTCTAAAAAAGAAGAATCATTGCGGTTGGGCTCATGTGTATTGTTGGTGTTTTGAGGGGGAAGAGGTGGGTGTGCCTGTGTAGAGTGATTGGGCATCGGGTCATTCTTGAGGTTTTCAGAATGTGCCAGGGGAAGGGAATTGGATTTCTTTTCTGCACTAGATTTTTTAGACTTGTGATCTGAAGTAGGATCGCCAGAAAGTTGGCGTTTGGTACCAAGAGAAGATTTGGCTTTGGGAATGATAAGTGGGGGGGATATGTAACGAGACATTGAAATTACTAAAATCTGTGAACAGCTTAAAAAATTCCAGGCACATCCCTCAGTCTCTATTAAAGAGAACAAACTCAAAATTCATCTTGAATCTTTTAATAAAAATATTTTGACTAAGAAAAATTCTAAATTCCACAGGGACAAAAACGCATTTGAGGCCGGTAAGGCCTACAAATGGAATCAAAACAATAGGACAACTAGGAATTCCCACACATCCCAAAATCCCCCTTCCAACAAACCCTCGTTACACATCCCCCCACTTATCATTCCCAAAGCCAAATCTTCTCTTGGTACCAAACGCCAACTTTCTGGCGATCCTACTTCAGATCACAAGTCTAAAAAATCTAGTGCAGAAAAGAAATCCAATTCCCTTCCCCTGGCACATTCTGAAAACCTCAAGAATGACCCGATGCCCAATCACTCTACACAGGCACACCCACCTCTTCCCCCTCAAAACACCAACAATACACATGAGCCCAACCGCAATGATTCTTCTTTTTTAGACCTAGTATTGGCTGGTCTCAAGCCACCCCCACCGAATCTGAACACCTACACACAATTGACACTATAAATTCTTCTAACACCGACACACATTCGGATACTGATTTGAGCATTATTAACTTATCCTCCTATCCTCTCACCACCCACGAAATTGCTATCCTGAGGAAAGGATTGAATTTCTGTCCAGATCATAAATTAGACAAATTTGAACTTTATAAAGATCTCCAACTCTTTATCCGCAAATTAATTCTCAGGAAATTATATCAGAAACAGGACGCCAAAACTACTTTCACCCCACAGGAAAACCGAGCTTTGGACCAACTCGTTGCGTTATTGGAGGAGAGTGATACATCTGATCTTATTGATCAGATTGACCTCCCACGTATCCTTCAACAAATAGATGACTCAGATGTCTACCCACATCCGGGGGCCTCAAAACTAAAGAAAAAAAAAATCGGACCTTTGCCCACCACCAAGCACATGTCCAAATGCATCTATTTTTCTTAAACTGGTCAATAACGATCTGGACAAGCTCAGAATAAAACAGCAGGAACCCTCCAACCTCAACCCTAAAGAACTAGAGGCATTGCACTCCCTAAAGGCCAATGACACCATCACCATTAAGCCCTCGGACAAGGGGGGCAATGTTGTGGTGTTAGACAATCACCAATACATCACGATGTGTAAGAAAATTCTCAACAATGCAGACTGGTATCGTCGTATGCCAGTCTCCATTGTTGAGAAGTATAATAAAGAATTTTACGCATTGGTCGACTCTGCTTTCCTCAACCACACCATTAGTAAGACTACCTGGACTTTTGTGAGAAACAATTTTCCTAAGACCCCCACGTTCTACGCACTCCCCAAAGTGCATAAGAATCTCGTAGATCCGCCCGGCAGGCCGATTATCTCCGGTGTAGGTTCAATAAGCGAGAATGCCAGCAAACTCATTGATGAACATCTTAGACCTTTCGTGCTATCTCTAGCATCCTATGTAAAGGACACTAGCCATTTTTTACAAATCCTGGACCACCTTTCTGTCTCGGAGAAAGCCCTCCTTGTCACCATTGACGTGGAGACACTCTATAGCTCTATTCCACATGTATTGGGCCTGGCAGCAATTAGGCATATACTTCAGAGTGATATGCACTCTGATCCCAGCTATAACGAATTCATCATCGAACTGCTCGAGTACATCCTTACCCATAATGTTTTCACCTTTCTCGGCTCCCACTACCTCCAGGTGCAGGGAGTGGCGATGGGGACATGCTGTGCCCCATCGTACGCTAGCCTGTACCTGGGGGAGTGGGAGAAAGCCCTCTTTTCAGATGGGAACCTCACTCATTACACCAACTATATCCAAGCGTGGCATCGATACATAGACGACATTTTTGTCTTATGGGAGGGCCCTTCGGATGTACTCGAGCAGTTCGTACTTCGGATGAATAAGAATGATTTCAATCTGATGTTCACCATGTCCTTTGATAACACTCATGTAACTTTTTTGGACATTGAAATCTTTAAGGATGGACAGGGCAAACTCTCCACCAAATTATTCAGAAAAAGCACTGCCGGTAATACCATACTGCATGCTGCCAGTTTCCACCCTAAACCTTTAATTGATTCCATACCTTACTCCCAATACATTAGGATTAAGCGCAATTGTACAAACAACAATAACTTTCTCACAGAAGCTGCTGCCCTTCGAGATAGACTATTACGACGTGGCTACTCTCACAAATCTCTTAAAAGAGCGTTCCAAAAAGCCAACAACAAACCCAGACAAACACTTTTCCACTCTACTAAACAACACAAAGACTCCTACCCACTCAGTATCATCACAACATATCACCAGCAACACCGCCAAACGAAAAAAATAATTGAAAAATACTGGCACCTACTGGCCTTGGATCCCAACCTAGGCCATTTGGTCCCAGCAAAACCCACCTTTACTTTCAAAAGAGCTATCTCCATTGGTGATCAGATCACCAATAGTGAGTTTAGACCATCTACAATCCACTGCAAATATAGGGGCACTTTTGCCTGTGGCTCAATGCTCACCCAAAAAAACCCCATTCTCCCTAATGGGAAACCCTTTTTTCCCAAACACTTCGCAAACTGCAGAACCATTGGAGTAGTCTATCTACTCCAATGCAACTGTGGTTGTTTCTATATAGGAAAGACCAAACTTGAATTTTGGCGACGAGCTTATAGGCACATCCTGTCTATGAAATCAGCTGACCCTGACTTACCCCTTGGTCGACATGTAACCTTGGTGCATGGAGGTAAATTTCCCTCCATTAAATTTCTAATTCTAGACCGCATACACCCTAGCCCCAGAGGGGGCGACTGGAATAAAATTTTACTCCAGAGAGAACTTAAATGGATCCATCTCCTCAAGGCCACCATACCCCCAGGCCTTAATGAAGCGGTTTGTTTTAAGCCCTTCTTACAAGGCTTTAACTCCGGAGGTATGGAAAAATAGGGCCATGGCCATCCCAAAAGATATTTCCCCTTTTGTACTATATTTCACTGTTTTGCTACAGCTCTTGGGTTTTTTCCTGAACTTCTGTACACCGGGCTGTATGTGTGTCTGATACGTGCCTCCCCCCCCTCCTCCCCCCCCCCCATGGGGGACCACGTGTTTAGACGCACAGCCAGCTTGGTTGTTTCCCCTTTTATGATTTCTGTTCCCCCTACACACATATAATATATTTTTTGTTCTTTTGGTCTTTAGTAGTAATATGTCATATTCATGTCTACCATCTATTTCTTAGAGTGGCAATGTATAAGATGTATTCATGTCTACTATTTACTTCCTGCCATTATACACTTATATCTGTTGCACATGCTTGTACATATACATTGCCCACATGTATTGAAACCGTTTGGTTATTGCTCATTGTTGTCCTATTATGTATTAATCCATTATGCTTACTGTTTCGTGCAGCAATTCACTATTCCCAGTCTAATCCCTTATTCCTCTGTTGTTCCCTTTCTTGTTCTCCCTTCTTTCATCCCCTTCCCCCTTTCTCCGTTTTCCCCATACTTGGAGGCATACACTATAATTAGGTGTTGTGATTGGGCAGTAGTTACTCCTCTTTAATTATTGATTTGCATTGTTGGTACTCTCCTTTGTGCCACCTATTGTGACAGATTCTCCTTCTCCCCGCCCCTCCTTCGGGACGCGTCCGACCGGAGCGGCTGCCCGGCACGGTAAGCCGCCACAGGAAATCCTGGGCGGCACCTAGTGAGGTACTTGGGCGTCTTTCCAGCACACGCCCACTGCCTCCATGTTGGCACTCCAGGCGGGCATGCGCTCTCGCCGGAGTGTCACTTCCGTGCCGGTGGGGCGGGTGTGCGTGACGCTGCTCCAAACGCCGTGACGTTCGCGCACACGCGGTTGGGGCGGCGCCGCGCACGCTCGCCTCGGGGGGTCAGCACAGTGCGTCCCGGTTCACGCTGTTCACAACACAGCTGTGCCTCATTCCTGACGCCAGCTGATTGGGACAGCCACACTATTTATACCAGCCTCACTCACTCCACACCAAGCCGCTACACATACCGGACGCTTGGCTGTGAGGCTGCTAACTTGCATTTTTAAAGGTATGTCCTTTCATTATTGCTTGTTGTTTTTCCCTACTTCAGTATGTTTGTTTCCACACACCTTCAATACTTTCTTGCTTTACCCATACTAATTATACATCGTTAGCTTTGAGTCATCTCTCACTTGGGTCCCTGCAAATTTTTGGAAGCATTTCCATACAGGCTTGGCATCAATTTATCCCTTTTAAATTCCAGATATTAGCTACATATTATGTATTATGGGTACCCCCAGTACGCATGTTCAGCACATCTACCCGCTATGTGCACAACTATGTACTTACTTTATATACTCTGTTTAAACCTCAAACCTAAATTTATTCATATGCATGTATATGCTGCCACTAGGATATATTATGAGCCGCACCTTTCTGCTGCCGCTCTTCTTGATGCGACCGACCTTTGATGTACTCCAATATTTACTTACTATCCTTTACATTTTTCCCTCCACTAATAACCTTAATTGGACCAAACTATCTATCTATACATTAGGTCATTACCTTCTATCCACCTACGATGGACCCTATCCTAAGGTCCTTTCTATATTCTGTCTTTTTTAGGGACGCCTTTTGTGACCTCAGCACGCCGCTCTGGTTTGTGTGCGCCCGGGACGGGAGTTTTTGCCATACCCTTCCATGGTGACTGCAGCCCACCAACCTGCACCTCTCACCACCTAAGTATCCTCGTTTATACCAGCTATAATATATATACTTCTTCCCACATTCTGCCCTTCCTCCATGGTTCTTCTTGTTTTTAGAAAAAACTATTTTCTACAAGTAAATAATCACACATGGTCAGGTAGGTGATGAATTCACCACCCTATACCCCCCATTGAATATTGCCTACAGCTTTATTCTTTACCTTACCCTCCTTTTCTCTTATCTCTTTCCCTATCTACTCAGATGAACCCCTCTCTCTCAGATTATGCCCCTGAAGAAGGATTGTACAGTTATTAAGTATCCCGAAACGCGTCGGGCTTGAGAAGAGCTTTTTCATCATCATTGGTTTTGTTTGTTTGCTTATCATGGCTATCATGTATTCTGCACTATGTTAGTCAAAATTATTTACTGCTTGTTTTTACCCATATGTACTTGTGAATACGAATAAAATTTGTACCTTTTTTATATTGCCCTTGATTCTCTACACACCTTTGTATAATTTTTACTTGTTGCAAGTGCCAGGAAAGTCCACCCAGGGGAATTCTGTTTTGTGTTATCATAATGGGGGATTTTAATTATCCAGACATAGACTGGGCGGAGGGAACCGCGCATTCATCTAAGGCTCACCAGTTCCTTAATGTCTTGCAGGACAATTTTATAGGTCAGATGGTAGATGCACCAACTAGAAATAAAGCGTTAACGGATCTACTGATTACCAATACAGACCTGATCACGGATGTGGAAATATGGGGCAATTTAGGAAACAGCGATCACAGGTCAATCGGCTTCAGTATAAAAATCACACAAATAGGAAAAATAAGGGGAATACAAAGACATTGAAATTCAAAAGAGCCAACTTCCCTAAACTATTGGGATAAAATCTTAGGAACAAAGAACACGGAGGAGAGATGGGTTTGCTTTAAGAGCATATTAAATAAAGGCATTAGCCAATGCATCCCATTAGGTAATAAATTTAGAAGCACAAACAAAGGTCCTGGATGGCTTAACTCCAATGTAAAAATGCATATAAAAAGCAAAAGAGAAGGCCTTCAAAAAAATACAGGGTTGAGGGATCATCATCAGCATTCAGACTTTATGAAGAATGCAACAAGAAATGTAAGGGTGCAATTAGGACAGCTAAGATAGAACATGAAAGACACATAGCGGAGGAGAGCAAAAAGAATCCCAAGAAATTCTTTAAGTATGTAAACAGTAAAAAAAGGAGGACAGACCATATTGGCCCCATAAAGAATGGAGGAAGGACATCTGGTTACAAAGAAAGGGGAGATGGCGAAGGTATTGTATTTATTCTTCTCCTCAGTCTTCACGAGGGAATCGGGGGCTTCAGTAACCAAAACTGCAGTGTTTATCCTCAGGACACATCACAGGAAGCACCTCCATGGTTAACAGAGGACAGAATTAAAATGAGACTTAGGGAAACTTAACATTGATAATTCACCGGGACCAGATGGCTTGCACCCGAGGGTACTTGGGGAACTCAGTCAAGTAATTGCCAGACCATTGTTTAGGGCTGGGGAAAAAAAAAAAAAAAAAAAAAAAAAAAAAAATCGATTTGAATCTTGAATCGAGTTGAGAGGTCAAATCGATTCAAATTTTCAGCAAATCGATTTTTTTTTCACCAGGACCGTTGCTGACATCGCGCCGGTCCTGAGGAGCTGTGGGCAGGTGTTTTTAGGTGAGCCGTGGCTTCGCCTAAAAACTCCTGCCCACAGCTCCTCAGGACCGGCGCGATGTCCATCAAAAGAAAAAACAAAAAAAAAAAAACAAAAAACCTTGATTATTCAAATCGTGAATCGAGTTAAAAAAAAAAAAAAAAAAAAAAAAAAAATCAGATTTCATTTTGGGAGAAAATCCCCCAGCTCTACCATTGTTCCTAATTTTTACTGACAGTCTACTGACTGAAATGGTACCAGGTGACTGGAGAAAAGCCAATGTAGCACCAATATATAAAAAGAGCCCAAAATACATCCCTGGGATTTACAGACCAGTTAGGCTAGCATCAATAGTATGTAAACTCTTGGAGGGGGCGATAAGGGACTATATACAAGTTTTTAGTAATGAGAACGGTATCATTAGCAGTAATCAGCATGGATTCATGAAGAATCGTTCTTGCCAAACCAATCTATTAACCTTCTATGAGGAGGTGAGTTGCCATCTAGATAAAGGAAGGCCCGTAGACGTGGTGTATCTGGATTTTGCAAAAGCATTTGACACAGTTCCCCATAAATGTTTACTGTACAAAATAAGGTCTGTTGGCATGGACCATAGGGTGAGTACATGCATTGAAAATTGGCTACAAGGGCGAGTTCAGAGGGTGGTGATAAATGGGGAGTACTCGGAATGGTCAGGGGTGGGTAGTGGGGTCCCCGAGGGTTCTGTGCTGGGACCAATCCTATTTATCCTGTAACCCCTAGCAACCAATCAGTGAGCGCTAATAATGTGCAGTAACCTCTAGCAAACAAGCAGCAAGCAGAAATTGTGTTGTAACTTCTAGCAACCACCCAGTGAGCGGTAGGGATAGGCTGTAACCTCTGGCAACCAATTGCAACCGCGGCGTGATCTGCTGTAGTAAAATGATTTGGAGTCTACCTGCTATTTTTTGTATGTCTCAGAATGGAGGGGGCCCCCCAAGAAAATGTTTGCTCAGGGCCCAATCAATATTACAGAAGGCCCTGGTCCTGGGGGAGTTTACTTTGATTTAGTTCCTTGGCTTTGAGCACAAGCCTATTGTTGTGTCAGACCATCATTTGTCAGATTAGCCATCGTCATCAATTCTGGTGAAGCACAAACAGCTGTGTAAGGCTCTGTTTCCACTACTGCGAGTTGTTGTGCGACTTGCCACATGTCAAGTTGCATGACAAGTCAAAACGCATGCATTTCAATGGTCCCTGTTCTAATTGGTGCAACTCAAGTTGCAGTGACTCCAAAAAAGGTTTTTGCACTACTTTGTTCCAACTTCGGTGCAACTTGTTCTCACATGGTTCTCACCGGTCGCATGACATCACATTAAAAAAAAAAAAAATAGCATTGCAAAGTCGCACTGTAAATCGCGCGACTTTAGGGTCACAACAGTGGAAACCTAGCCTCAGACTGGGTTTCCACAATTGCGACCTGAAAGTCATGTGATTTTTGCCACAATTTTTTGCCGTGATTTTGATGCAACTTGAAAAAATACCTGTGTAATCTTGAGGGCAATGGACCTCAAGTCGCATCAAAGTGGGACAAAAGTAGTGCAGGGACTACTTTGAAGTAGCTGCGACTTGAAGTTGCACAGATATGAATGGTACTCATTGGAAATTATGGGGTATGACTTGTCATGCGACTTTGCAATCCAATCGTTAAGCCCAGGTTCACACTGAGCTGCGGGAATGAAAGGGTGCCAGTTCAGCTGAACTCCCACCCTTTCGTTCCCGCATGTCAGTCCCGACTTCAGGGGGATTCCAGAGACATCTGTACAGGTTTCTGCACAGATGTCAATGGAAATCGGACCCCGAAATCACCAAAAGTAGTACAGAAAATACCTTTGGAAATTTGCGGCGCCGCACCGAATGCTCGGTGTATATGGGGGGGGGGGTTAGAATGCTCGGTGTATATGGGGGGGTGTAGAATGCTCGGTGTATATGGGGGGTGTAGAATGCTCGGTGTATATGGGGGGTGTAGAATGCTCGGTGTATATGGGGGGTGTAGAATGCTCGGTGTATATGGGGGGTGTAGAATGCTCAGTGTATATGGGGGAGAGTAGAATGCTCGGTGTATATGGGGGAGAGTAGAATGCTCAGTGTATATGGGGGGGGGGTAGAACGCTCGGTGTATATGGGGGGGGGTAGAACGCTCGGTGTATATGGGGGGGGGTAGAACGCTCGGTGTATATGGGGGGGTGTAGAATGCTTGGTGTATATGGGGGGGGTGTAGAATGCTCAGTGTATATGGGGGGGGGGGTAGAATGCTCGGTGTATATGGGGATGCTCGGTGTATATGGGGGGGGGTAGAATGCTCGGTGTATATGGGGGGGGTAGAACAACACTTGGAAGGCAGGAAGAATCATTATTGGCTCTGCTGACCGGCTCCTGTAGAAACATGTCGGCACTTTAAAGATGGATCTCTCAGTAACGGCAGCTGAGGCCACAACCGAGATTTCCATCTTTTCAGTGAGCGGTCCTGTTAACGATAATGGTGGTCTCTGTCGCGGATTCGCTGCGAGATCACCGTCATCGGCGGCGGGAGATGGCACCCCCTCCACCGCTTTCTGGAGCAGTCGGCAGCAGCGGAGGCGATCGGGACCTGTCCCTTTGCTGGGTATGTAGATGAGTGAGGGGAAGATGGCCCCCACCGTCTCCATACTATAGCAGGGCGGGAGCGACGTCAAAGCATCATTTCCACCCATACGTTTTAAAAGGCACATTTTTTTGTCGTCATTTTTTTCAAATGACAAAATTTTTATTTTTTTTCCCCTTTTATTGCATTTAAGTCCAAATATGAGATGTGAGGTCTTTTTGATCCCCGGATCTCATATTTATGAGGACCTGTCATGTTTTTTTCTATTACAAGGGATGTTTACATTCCTTGTAATAGGAATAAAAGTGACCCAAATTTTTTATTTTTTTAAAAAAACAGTGTAAAAATAAAATCAAGTAAAATAAATAAGAAAAAAAAAAAATGTTAAAGTGCCCCATCCCGCCGAGCTCACGTGCAGAAGCGAACGCATACGTGAGTAGCGCCCGCATATGAAAATGGTGGTCAAACCACACATGTGAGGTATTGCCGTGATCGGTAGAGCGAAAGCAATAATGCTAGCCCTAGACCTCCTCTGGAACTCAAAACTGGCAACCTGTAGAATTTTTTTAAATGTCGCCTATGGAGATTTTTAAGGGTAAAAGTTTGACACCATTCCACGAGTGGGCGCAATTTTGAAGCGTGACATGTTGGGTATCAATTTACTCAGCATAACATTAGGGCTAAACTGTTGTCTTTTTTTTATTCAAAAAAGTCTATTTTTTCCAAAAAAAGTGCGCTTGTAAGACCGCTGCGCAAAAACGGTGTGACAAAAAGTATTGCAATGACCGCCATTTTATTCTCTAGGGTGTTAGAAAAAAAAAAAAAGTAGTATTTGGGGATTCTAAGTAATTTTCTAGCAAAAAAAAAAAAACAAACTTGTTTTTAACTTGTAAACACCAAGTCTGAAGAAGAGGCTCCGTCTTAAGAACTCTTCACACTGAGATGTTGGCTGTAAAGATCCTCAGTGTGGAAAGTGATGGAATTCTAGTCAGTCAATATAATGATGTGACCCAAAACATCCTGATTGTAGAAGTGATGAGTCTCCATCCCTGATATCTATTACACAGAAAGAAGAAAGAAATGAGACGTTGTGTGAGGTGATCTGCTTCATACAGTCATTACTCTCTCTTCTGTTTGTTGTCAGTCAGTGAAATGTTCTTTGGTGCTGTGAGAAGAGCTGTACAGTGCAGAGGAGACAGGAAATAGGTCTCACGTGACTTTTGCTGGAATTAAACCACACAATGAGAAGAGGAAGAAGAGAAAAAGAAGGAGGAGTCCTCTCTATACTGTTTATATAATACACAATGATAGTCGGTGATCAGTCAGGAATAGTTGATGAGTGAGTGCAGAGATCAGTGTACAGCCCGGACACCGAGTACATCACCGACCCACCGAGACATGATCTGTCCATCCATTTCTCCTGTGTATGGAGGTGAGTGCACATCCCGGGGGGCAGAGCCATGACAGCGGGGTATATGGGGGGTAGAATGCTCGGTGTATATGGGGGGTAGAATGCTCCGTGTATATGGGGGGGAGTAGAATGCTCGGTGTATATGGGGGGGGTAGAATGCTCGGTGTATATGGGGGGGGTAGAATGCTCGGTGTATATGGGGGGGGTAGAATGCTCGGTGTATATGGGGGGGGTAGAATGCTCGGTGTATATGGGGGGGGTAGAATGCTCGGTGTATATGGGGGGGGTAGAATGCTCGGTGTATATGGGGGGTAGAATGCTCGGTGTATATGGAGGGGGGGTAGAATGCTCGGTGTATATGGGGGGGTAGAATGCTCGGTGTATATGGGGGGGTAGAATGCTCAGTGTATATGGGGGGGTAGAATGCTCAGTGTATATGGGGGGGTAGAATGCTCGGTGTATATGGGGGGGTAGAATGCTCAGTGTATATGGGGGGTAGAATGCTCGGTGTATATGGGGGGTAGAATGCTCGGTGTATATGGGGGGGGTAGAATGCTCGGTGTATATGGGGGGTAGAATGCTCGGTGTATATGGGGGGTAGAATGCTCGGTGTATATGGGGGGGTAGAATGCTCGGTGTATATGGGGGGGGTAGAATGCTCGGTGTATATGGGGGGTAGAATGCTCGGTGTATATGGGGGGGTAGAATGCTCGGTGTATATGGGGGGTAGAATGCTCGGTGTATATGGGGGGGTAGAATGCTCGGTGTATATGGGGGGGGTAGAATGCTCGGTGTATATGGGGGGTAGAATGCTCGGTGTATATGGGGGGGGTAGAATGCTCGGTGTATATGGGGGGTAGAATGCTCGGTGTATATGGGGGGGTAGAATGCTCAGTGTATATGGGGGGTAGAATGCTCGGTGTATATGGGGGGTAGAATGCTCGGTGTATATGGGGGGTAGAATGCTCGGTGTATATGGGGGGTAGAATGCTCGGTGTATATGGGGGGTAGAATGCTCGGTGTATATGGGGGGGGTAGAATGCTCGGTGTATATGGGGGGTAGAATGCTCGGTGTATATGGGGGGTAGAATGCTCGGTGTATATGGGGGGGTAGAATGCTCGGTGTATATGGGGGGGGTAGAATGCTCGGTGTATATGGGGGGGGTAGAATGCTCGGTGTATATGGGGGGGTAGAATGCTCGGTGTATATGGGGGGGTAGAATGCTCGGTGTATATGGGGGGGGTAGAATGCTCGGTGTATATGGGGGGGTAGAATGCTCGGTGTATATGGGGGGGTAAAATGCTCGGTGTATATGGGGGGGTAGAATGCTCGGTGTATATGGGGGGGTAGAATGCTCGGTGTATATGGGGGGGTAGAATGCTCGGTGTATATGGGGGGGTAGAATGCTCGGTGTATATGGGGGGGTAAAATGCTCGGTGTATATGGGGGGTAGGATGCTCGGTGTATATGGGGGGTAGAATGCTCGGTGTATATGGGGGGGTAGAATGCTCGGTGTATATGGGGGGGTAGAATGCTCGGTGTATATGGGAGGGTAGAATGCTCGGTGTATAAGGGGGGGTAGATTTCGCCCATCATGGACATGAACTCACCACGGGAGTGCGGGGTACAATCTGACAGAAAATACAAATTCTGTCGGCTATTGTGCGCCGTCTCGCCATGACAACACTGATGTTATGTAGTGCGCATGCGCTCTTCAGCCCGGGCACTACCCGATGGGGGGCACTTCTCCACAGAACACCGGCACTAGATGAAGCATGCGGCTGCAGTAGAGATCTCTGATCATAGAGACACACAGGGGAGGTTTTCCTCCGTTCCATCAGGACACGCCCTCCAGTGCTGCTCCTCTATAATGACTCTACAGAGCGGCTGTCAGAGTAACATCCAGCAGAGGCATCCCCTGCACCCCCCTAGATGTGCTCACTTCATCTCAGCACTGCCCACTAGAGGTTATAACATTACAGAAGTATTTATAATACAGCACCAAAATACTTACATAGCGTGGAGACGGAGAGTAGGGAAACCAGCGGCCGGGCGCCCCGAGGCAACAGTGTACTGTAGGCACCTGCCTACTTTGCCTAGTGGTAGCAGCGGCCATTCTCACACACCGGATCCCAGAGAATGAAGAGTTTTGTAGTCGGTAATCTCTGAAAAATATAACGAGAAGAATCCGGAGCACAGAGAGCGGCAGTTCTCTGTCTGTCCTGAAGAGGGCAGAACATCACAAGTGATTGGATGAAGGGGAAGACATACATTGATTGGCTCAGCAATACAACAAACTGTTTCAGTTATAGGAATTCCTCCCCCAATAATATTTCTTGGGGAAGATCGTAAACCAGAAACATCAGATAAATCCTGGAATACCTTCACCGATCCGACAACAGAGGAGAGAAGTCTGATCGATCACCGTCTGTACGATCCTAGTGATCGGGGCTCTGTATACAGACCCAGTACTGCAGTTCCTTCTTCCTCCATGGGGTGGCAGTAAATATACAATTCCAGGAAATGTCAGTCGGTTCCTCCGGTGTGTTTTCTCTCCGGTGTGAGATGAGATCTCCGGACACTCCCCGCTCTTCTCACCCCACATCTCCGCTTCCCGCTCATCACATTTCCGTACAGATCCCCGGCTCCTCTCTGTGCTCCTCTCTGTACACTAGAACTCCTCTCTCCATTGTACATCGCACCCCTCTGACAGCGTCGATATACTCAACCAATCAGCACCCTGTCCTTGTATGTTCAGTCCTATGAGCCGTGTGCAAAGTGGTGGGCGTGGTCTGGGTGTGTCTCCGTGTTCTGATTGGCTGTTTATATCTTTATAGGAAATATATAGAGGAGTGTACAGGGAGGGGGAGGGATGGGAGTTACATCACGTGATCTCACATTTCTCTGATCACAGGAGGAAACTTTTTAACCCCTTATCTACCAGAACACTTTTATCATTTTGCACACATGTTAACCCCTTCACATCCAGGCCAATTCTGACATTTCTCTCCTACATGTAAAAATCATCATTTTTTTTGCTAGAAAATTACATAAAACCCTCAAACATTATTAGGAGACCATATAGAATACAATGGCAGTTGTTGCAACTTTTTATCTCGCACGGTATTTGCGCAGCAATTTTTCAAACGCTTTTTTTTGGGGGAAAAAAAACAAACAGTTTCATGCCTTTAACCGCTTCAGCCCTGAAAGATTTCACCCCCTTCCTGACCAGAGCACTTTTTGCGATTCGGCACTGTGTCGCTTTAACTGACAATTGCGCGGTCGTGCGACGTTGTACCCAAACAAAATTGACATCCTTTTTTTCCCACAAATAGAGCTTTCTTTTAGTGGTATTTGATCACCTCTGCAGGTTTTATTTTTTGCACTATAAACAAAAAAAGTTAAATTTTGGGAAAAAAAGCAATATTTTTTACTTTTTGCTATAATAAATATCCCCCACAAATATGTAAAAAAACTATTTTTTTCCTCAGTTTAGGCCGATATATATTCTTCTACATATTTTTGGTAAAAAAAAATTGCAATAAACATATATTGATTGGTTTGTGCAAAGGTTATAGCGTCTACAAAATAGGGGATAGATTTATGGCATTTTTATTATTATTATTTTTTTTTACTAGTAATGGCGGCGATCTGCGATTTTTATCAGGACTGTGACATTATGGCGGACACATCGGACACTTTTGACACATTTTTGGGACCATTGTCATTTATACAGCGATCAATGCTATAAAATTGCACTGATTACTGTATAAATGACACTGGCAGGGAAGGGGTTCACTAGGGGGTGATCGAGGGGTTAACTGTGTTCCCTCTCTGTGTTCTAACTGAAGGGGGGAGGGGACTGTGTAGGGGAGATGACAGATCGCTGTTCATACTCTGTGTAAACGCACAATCTGTCTCTTCTCCCCTCAGAGAACCAGAAACTATGTTTACACACACAGATCCCAGTTCTCGGTGTGTCACCAGCGATGGTGGGAGCCCAGTGGTGATCACAACCGCCGGACACTCGCATCGGCTCCGGGGGTGAGCAGTGGGCGCGTGCGCCCCTAGTGGCCACAGGGCGAAGCAACATTACATAACGTCATTTTACCCAGCCGTGCCATTCTGCCACAGTGACACTGCAGGGGCTGGTCAGCAAGTGGTTAAAAATTAAAGAAAACAGTAAAGTAAGCCCAATTATTTTGCATAATGTGAAAGATGAAGTTACACGGAGTAAATAGATACCTAACATGTCACGCTTCAAAATTTCACACGCTCGTGGAATGGCACCAAACTTCGGTAGTTAAGAATCCCCATAGGTGACGCCTAAAAAATTGTTACTGGTTACCTGCTTAGAGTTACAGAGGAGGTCTAGGGCCAGAATTATTGCTCTTGTCTGAAAGACGCGAGTAGAGGAGAGCCGATCGGCTGCTCTCCTGACAGGGGGGTCTGTGCTGATTGTTTATCAGTGCAGCCCCCCTCAGATATCCACCCAGGACCACCAGGGATGCCACCACACTGGACCACCAAGTATGCCACCCTAGACAACCAGGCAGATGCCAATCAGTGCCCATCCCCAATGCCTGCCAGTGCCATCAGTGATGCCTATCAATGTCATCTATCAGTGCTGCATATCAGTGCCCATCAGTTGCAGGTATCAGTGCCCATAAGTACCCATCAGTGCAGCCTTTCAGTGCCCATGAGTGTCGCCTATCAGTGCCACCCAGGAGTGCCCATCAGTGCCGCCTATCAATGCCCATCAGTGCTGCATATTAGTGTTACCCATCAGTGCCACCTACCAGTGCCCATCAGGGCCACCTCATTGGTGCCGCCTTATCAGTGCCCGTCAGTGTCACCTATCAGTGCCCACCAGTGCCACCCATGAGTGCCCATCAGTGCCACCTATCAATGCCCATCAGTGCCGCATGTCAGTGCCACCCATCAGTGCTGCCTATCAGTGCCCATCAGTGCCACCCATCAGTGCTGCCTATCAGTGCCCATCATCAGTGCCACCTCCTGCTCTCCGCCTTATTAGTGCCAGTCAGTGAAGGAGAAAACGTACTTATTTACAAAATTTTATAACAAACAAAAGAAAAACTTTATTTTGTTTTCAAAATTTTCAGTCTTTTTTTATTTGTTTAGCAGAAAATAAAAACCGCAGAGGTGATCAAATACCACCAAAAGAAAGCTCTATTTGTAGGAAGAAAATGATAAAAATGTTTGGGTACAGTGTAGCATGACCACACAATTGTCATTCAAAGTGTGACAGCGCTGAAAGCTCTGTATTGAAGTAGTTAAAATCTGCATTTTCTCTTTTTATATATAGAAATTACTGCAACAGCCCAAAAGGAATTTATTTTCTGAAAGGAGAGGCCCTGGAGATATATATAATATTATATAAACACACACATACATACATATACATACATATATACACACACACATACATATACATACATACATATATACACACACACACATACATATACATACATACATATATACACACACTTAGGCTCGATTCACACTAATGCGTTTTTTGATGCATTTTGCAGAAATGCAGGGAAATTTTTTAACATGGGTTCCTATGGAACATGTTCTCATCAATGCATTTTTGTGCCTCTGCGTTTTTGGAAAGGGTTGGGGACTTTTTTCATGCAAAATGCAGCGTTTTGCATGTAACAGAATTCAATGGACCCGCATACAAAACGCAAGTACCGCGTTTTTACATCAATTTGTGTTTTACGTTTTTTTTTATTTCTTTTTTTTTACACTGTATATAGCTGGTTGCTAAGCAACCACATTGTAAAAAAAAAGTGTAAAAAAAAAACGCAAATCGCTGCAAAAACGCATGTTCAAAAATGTGGCAAGCACCATAAAAAGCACTGCAGAAACACTCAAAACCAACATGCATAGATGTGAATCGAGCCTTAGGGGACATAAACTCCTTTTTGAACCCCCTGTATAGAGAGGAGTGATCACCACATGTGGGTCAGATTGCTGCGGCAGGAAGGAGACTCCTAACTCTATCGGGTTCTTCTCACTCTTCATTGGCTCAGCAGCCTTATGATTGGGATCTGATCTGTACACAGAGGACTTTCATCTCCCTCTGGACCTCAGAAAAGTGTCTTCCAGCATTTCCAACAAAGGGTGACATAGAGGCGTCTTCATCAGATATGAACAGGCACATAGGAACGAGTGACATCTCTTCTTGCTGTCAGATGGCCGCTGCCTTCTCTTCCCTCCTCTCCTCCTCCTGTGCTCATCTCCAGATCCTCTCCCATCCTCTAGGACAGGGTTTCTCAACTCCAGTGGATCCCCAACAGGTCATGTTTTCAGGATTTCCATTATTTTGCACAAGTGATTTGATCAGTTTCACTGCCTTAGTAATTACCACAGCCGTTTCATCTGAGGGAAATCCTGAAAACATGACCTGTTGGGGCACCTTGAGGACTGGAGATGAGAAACATTGCTGTAGGAACTCCTTTCCCCAATCTGTCCAATTGTCTCCTACTCTGTCCACTGTCAGATCCCTGAAAACTCCTCTCCTCAGGGAAGTCTATCCCGCCTTCAACTAATAACCGAATCTTCTATTTCTCCCATCAGTACATCCCTCACAGTTATTACCTTTTCTTCCACCAGCCCCTCCCTATTAGATTGTAAGCTCCCAGGAGCGAGGCCCTCCTAACCCTCTTCTATTGAATTGTATTGTCTCTCTTATATTGTAAAGCGCTGTGCAAACCTTTGGCGCCATATAAATCCTGTATAATAATAATAATAATACCCGACTCTGCTAGGATCACTCTGCACCTCCTAAGGCCGTGGGGGAGGAAATATTATGAGCTCGGTTTTGGATAGATTGAGATTTAGGAAGTGGTATGACATACAGGCCGATATATCGGTCAGTAAATTAGTGATGTGTGAGGAAATTGATGGGGTGGGGAGATAGATTTGGGTGTCATGTGGGGGTGTAGAGATGATATATATAGGGGAGATGTGGAGGGTGTACACCACCAACATCCCCCTATATATATCATCTCTACACCCCCATGTGGGGGGTGTAGAGATGAGATATAGGGGGATGTGGGGGGTGTAGAGATGATATATATAGGGAGGATGTGGAGGGTGTAGAGATTATATATATAGGGGGGGATGTGGAGGGTGTAGAGATTATATATATAGGGGGGGATGTGGAGGGTGTAGAGATTATATATATAGGGGGGGATGTGGAGGGTGTAGAGATGATATATATAGGGGGGATGTGGGGGGTGTAGAGATGATATATATAGGGGGGATGTGGAGGGTGTAGAGATGATATATATAGGGGAGATGTGGAGGGTGTAGAGATGATATATAGGGGGGATGTTGGGGGTGTAGAGATGATATATATAGGGGAGATGTGGAGGGTGTAGAGATGATATATAGGGGGGATGTTGGGGGTGTAGAGATGATATATATAGGGGGGATGTGGGTGGTGTAGAGATTATATATAGGGGGATGTGGGGGGTGTAGAGATGATATATATAGGGGGGATGTGGAGGGTGTAGAGATGATATATATAGGGGGGATATGGGGATGTAGAGATGATATAGGGGGGATGTAGAGGTCAGATGTCGAAAATGGAGCAGCAATCTGCAGTCAATGGTTGTTTGTTACCTTAAAAAAAGTCCCTTTGTGGAGGTCACATGTTTTCTGCCAACAATGGAGCTCCAGTCTGCAGCTAGACCATAAGGACATTACCACAATCCCCCCCCTTTGCTTCTGTGTGCTGTAGGGTGGGTAATGACCTGGCCTGCAGCTGATTGGAGGAAAAAAGACCCAGTCTCTGGGGGTTGGATAGAGATGGGTTTGGAGGATGGCTAATGCCGCCTACACACGAGCGGACTTTACGGCAGACTTTGCCCGGCGTACCGGATTTTGGACAATTCGATCGTGTGTGGGCTCCAGCGGACTTTGTTTTCTCAAAAGTTGGGCGGACTTAGATTTGAAACATGTTTCAAATCTATCCGACGGACTCGAGTCCGGTCGAAAAGTCCGCTCGTCTGTTTGCTAGTTCGACGGACAAAAAGCCACGCTAGGGCAGTTATTGGCTACTGGCTATGAACTTCCTTGTTTCAGTCCGGTCATATGTCATCACGTACGAATTCGTCGGACTTTGGTTGATTGTGTGTAGGCAAGTCCGTTCATTCAGAAAGTCTGTTGTAAAGTCCGTCAAAAAGTCCGCCGGGCAAAGTCTGCCGTAAAGTCCGCTCGTGTGTACGCGGCATAAGATTATCTCTAGTAGGCATCAGGAGCCACCCGCCTATAACCACATGGTATTGACTAGATTAGACTTAACTCAGGGGTAAGTATCTCCTTTTGGAGCTGAGGTAGTGGGGTAAGAGGAAATGAAGAGTTGCTGCTGTGTAATGTGGGGTTGTAGCTTGCGGTTTCAGTGGACTGACCAGTAAGTCGGTGAATAGAAGCAGATGAGGGGAGGTCCAGAAATAGGGTGGCAGCACCCAGGGAAATGTGCTTAAAAAGATAAGAAAAAGTATAAGGGAAAGAGGAGAAGGAGATGAGTAGGGTGAGCCGTGGGAAAGGGAGGATGGGAGTAGGGATCAGGTGGAGGTTTGGGGGAGGGGTGGGATGGGTCCAACTTGTTTTCTTATGTGGACTTCCTTTGTGTATCAGAGGACCAATTGGACCCCATGGGTGGATCATGCCTCCCTGGAGATTTTGACGGGGGCCTGACTCCTTTAAACTCTTGTATGGAGTCCATTTTTCAAGTTGAATAAGAACCATGTCATTACTTGTACAATCATAGATTTGGAGGAAGATTGTGCTTTAGCTCATACCGCTCTAGCTGCAATGTTAATTGTATTTATTTTTTATTTTTCTGTTTCAATTTTGTCTTTTTATCTAGGACTTTTGCTCCTCCTCCTCTCCCTGGTATCATCAGTCCCAGTGTACATACAGACTGGATCAGAGATCAGTGCCTGTAATATGAAGTGTTCTGTGTATAATGAGGTCCTGGAGCTCTACAGGCAATGTGGACGGGTAGAAGAGTCTTTATTGGAGTTTGACTGTAACAATAAGCACACCAAAAACTACAAGTCCAGACTTGACCTGGACCCAGGCAGCGGCTGCTGGAAGCTGACCCAGGCTGGGAAGGGAGACTCCTGTGTGTATACTACCGAGTTTCAGAGAACAGGAAGACAATTCTCCTCTGCAGACATCCGTGTATTTGGTAAGAGTCCATATACTGCATCAGGGTCATTGCTAGGATTATGAAAGAACTGAGGCAACCTCAGGAACTAAACAGGATGGAGAGTAGGCAGAGGACCAAATGGTAGGTGTAGCCAAGAAGCACTAACAGTGAGAGGTGCTTGAAGTGACATGATTAAATGAGTCTATTCAATGTATACACAGTACACAAATACCAAGTTTCTTGTACCCATAAAATATGCTTTTAATGGCTGCCAAAAGCAAGTGTCTCACAGACACACATAAACATCAGCACAATGAATCTTAAAAAATGAAACTCTTCCATTACAGATGCTTTTTTCACATAGCCTACCTTTAAAACTAACTTAATAAAAATAGTGATGCATAGCAACTAGCATCTACTGAGACAACACTTTGGTCAACAGTATGTAATGTACAGTACAATAAAGCACTGAGACAGTAAACGCTTTTTTCAAGAGCATGTAATGTACAACCTAGCATAAAGAGGATAGGGGTGAGGAGCATGTAATGTACAGAGTGTAAGGGAAAGAAGTAAAAAAATGCAGGGGCCTGGTGTGCTTAGCACACAGAGTGCAGAGATCAGGATTAGGTAACACAGAATGCAGGGGTCAGGAGTATATAATTCACAGATTGCAGGGGTCAGGAGTAGGTAATGCACAGAGTCTAGGGGTTAGGCATAGTTAATGAAGACAGCAGGGGTCAGGAGTATGTATTGCACAGAATGAAGGGGTTTGCATGTGTGCCTCAGAGACTGTAGGGGTCAGAAGTAGGTAACACAGAGTGCAAGGGTTAGGAGCAGGTAATGTGCAGAGTGTAAGGGTTAGGAGTAGGTAATGTGTACAGTGCAAGGGTTAGGAGTAGGTAATGTGCACAGTGCAAGGGTTACGAGTAGGTAATGTGCACAATGCAAGGGTTAGGAGTAGGTAATGTGCACAGTGCAAGGGTTAGGAGTAGGTAATGTGCATAGTGCAAGGGTTAGGAGTGGGTAATGCACAGAATGCAGGAGTATGTAACGCACAGAGCGCAGGTGTAGGCAATGCGCAGCATGTAGGATCAGAGGTGCATAATTCACAGATTGCAGGGGTCAGGAGTGCATAACATGGAATGTAAAGAGGTCAGTGGTACATAATGCACAAAGGCCAGGGAACAGGGGTACGTAATATACAGGCTAGTGTGCTTTACATAGAGTGCAGGGGTCAAATCTCATCCTCACCCTCAGTACACATTCCACTCTTCCCCCTTAACAACTGTGACAGTTCAGAATGAAGCTAAGTACTTGCCTCGGCTGTGTCATGTGACAGATCAGAGCTAAGGATGAGCTGCAAGATTGCTCCAAAATCACCTACTCAGTGTGTGTACAAGAGCTAGCACTCCATGTATGTGGGCTCCATGCTGGTGACCATTGACTGTCCTCCTCTTGATAATTCCAGATCCGGTTCTCATCTCCAACATCACCAGTAATGGCAGCCGGTTGGGTGAGAAGATGGCTGTGAATGTCCATTTCTCTGGAGAAGAAAGCACTGTGACCTGGGAGGTGGACGAGGAGCCTCTCCCTGAAAGATACCGGCTGATAAATGACAATAGGATACTGATTATCCCCAGTGTGCAGAGAGACGACGCCGAGAGGAGATTCCGGGTCAGGATCACAAACCCGGTCAGTGAGGAGATCCGGGAATACCGGCTGATCAATGATACGATGTTCATCAGAATGCTGGAAACAGAAGGTATTGGTGACTATGGGGGGTCATGTTATATTCCATGTATGGGGGTGTTATAGATTGGGGTCCTGTCTCCTCTTCTCTGGGGGGTCATAGTGGGAATGTGACACAGAATAGTAACATTGTGTCATGGTTTTTTAGTTCAGCATCAGGGATCACACAGGTCAGTGTGATTGTTTATATACAATAAATCACATGGATTATTCGTTTTTTTCTTCTTAAAGTGATAGAACTCCCAGGTTGTTTATTTACTACATGTTACACTTCTTTTCTGACAGATCCCGGTTCAGTTAATGGAAGAGTCTGGTATCCTCTTGTTCTTGCAGTACTGCCAGTTGGATTAGTGATGATCTACATTGTATATCAGGTGAGTGACAGTTCTCTTCCCTTCCTGTGTACTCCCCTAATGTCCACTACCAGCATTCACCTCTAGATGGAGCCTGTTAATATAAAGTGAACCTATCCTGAAATGTAAACAAAAGTGGTCATGTCAGATAAGGTTCACTTTCACGTTAAGGCGCCTTTCACACTTATACGACTTCAAAGTCGCGCAATTTTACCGTGATTTCGCGGCCGCGATTTTGCCTCGATTTGCCGTGATTTTACCGCGATTTGGGAGCAGTACTACTTTGTACGATTTTGCCACGTTTTTGGCATTAACAAATGAAAACATACAGTAGTTGGTATGAATCATAAGGGGGAACTCCACGCCAAGTTTTAAATAAAAAAACTGGCGTGGGTTCCCCCCCAGGGGCATACCAGGCCCTTAGGTCTGGTATGGATTGTAAGGGGAACCCCCTACGCTGAAAAATCAGCATGGGGGTCCCCCCAAAATCCATACCAGACCCTTATCCGAGCACGCAGCCCGGTCGGTCAGGAATGGGGGTGGGGACGAGCTAGCGCCCCCCCCTGGACCGTACCAGGCCGCATGCCCTCAACATGGGGGGTGGGTGCTTTGGGGCATGGGGGGGTGCCCTGTGGCTTCCCCACCCCAAAGCAACTTGTCCCCATGTTGATGAGGACAAGGGCCTCTTCCTGACAACCCTGGCCGTTGGTTGTCGGGGTCTGCAGGCAGGGGGCTTATCGGAATCTGGGAGCCCCCTATAATAAGGGGGCCCCCAGATCCCGGCCCCCCACCCTATGTGAATGAGTATGGGGTACATGGTACCCCTACCCATTCACCTAGGGAAAAAAGCGTAAATAAAAAACACAGTACACAGGTTTTAAAGTAATTTATTAGGCAGCTCCGGGGTCTTCTTCTGACTTCGGGGGTCCTCTTCCGACTTCGGGGGTCTCTCCGGCGTCTTCTCCCGGTGTCCGCATCTTCTGCCGGATCCACCGCTATCTTCTGCTGCTCTTTTGCCAGCGGTGGTCCGGACTTCTGGATCATCTTCTTCCCTCTTCCCTTCCAGAGATGTTGACACGACGCTCTCTCCAGCTGCAATGGTCTCTGAACGCTCCGCAACGGACTTATATAGGCAGTGACCCCACCCCCTTATGCCGTCACAGTCCCTGGGCATGCTGGGACTGTGACGTTTTAGGAGGCGTGGTCACCGGGTGATGACCACGCCCCTTTATGACGGCACAGTCCCAGCATGCCCCAGGACAGTGACCTCATAAGGGGGCAGGGTCACCGCCTATATAAGTCCATTGCGGAGCGTTCAGAGATTATTCCAGCTGGAGAGAGCGTCGTGTCAACATCTCTGGAAGAAAAGAAGAAGGCA
This sequence comes from Aquarana catesbeiana, assembly GCA_037953035.1. NCBI lineage: Eukaryota > Metazoa > Chordata > Amphibia > Anura > Ranidae > Aquarana > Aquarana catesbeiana. Next base: position 190,260 of record JBBHAA010002763.1, read on the forward strand.
GAAGGCAGAAGTCCGGACCACCGCTAGCAATTGAGCTGCAGAAGATAGCGGAGGAGCCGGCAGAAGATCAGGACACCGGGAGGAGACGCCGGAGAGACCCCCGAAGTCGGAAGAGGACCCCCGAAGTCGGAAGAAGATCTAGGAGCTGCCTAATAAATTATTTTAAAAACCTGTGTACTGTGTTTTTTATTGACGCTTTTTTCCCCTAGGTGAATGGATAGGGGTACCATGTAACCCATACTCATTCACATAGGGTGGGGGGCCGGGATCTGGGGGCTCCCTTATTAAAGGGGGCTCCCGGATTCCGATAAGCCCCCCGCCCGCAGACCCAGACAACCAATGGCCAGGGTTGTCGGAAAGAGGCCCTTGTCCTCATCAACATGGGGACAAGGTGCTTTGGGGTGGGGGGGGCCCGGCAGGGTGCCCCCATGCCCTAAAGCACCCACCCCCCCATGTTGAGGGCATGTGGCCTGGTACGGTTCAGGAGGGGGGGGGTGCTCGCTCGTCCCCTCCCCCATTCCTGACCGGCCGGGCTGTGTGCTCGGATAAGGGTCTGGTATGGACTTTGGGGGGGACCCAATGCCGATTTTTTGGCATAGGGGGTTCCCCTTAGATCCATACCAGACCTAAGGGCCTGGTATGCCCCTGGGGGGAACCCACGCCGTTTTTTTCATTTAAAACTTGGCGCGGCGTTCCCCCTCTGGATTCATACCAGACAGCTGTCAGCACTGCCTGTCGCTCATCGGGAAAAGAAAAAAAAAGTTTTCCTTTCCCGATCAGAGAGCCAGGCTTGTGGTTACAAAGTCGTACTGAAGTCGTGTCTATATTATTCAGGCACGATTTGCATGCTACTTCAGGGTTTAACATTGAGGTCTATGGAGTACAACTCGCATAGAAGTTGGACCAAACTAGTGCAGGGACTACTTTCAAGTCGGCATGACTTAAAATCATGGAGAATGACTTGTCATACGATTTTGCAGTACAAAATCGTGGGACAAGTCGTATAAGTGTGAAGGGGGCCTAAAGCGGAATTCCAGTCATAAATTTTTTAACAGCATTCAGCAGCATTAAATCTAAAGAACAACCTGTGGAGAAAACTTTTTTTTTTACTCACCTTTTCAGGTCTGTTGCTAGGAGGTCCCTCGTAATTTGCTTATTCCTCTCCAAGGCGCCTGACATAATTTCCCTTGGCGCCCGTGCTCGCTAGTGCTCCTGGGAGATGCTTGTCATCATTTCCCAGGAGTCACTGGGCAGCGCCGAGGGCTTCATTGACATCACAATGGGGGCGGGCACTTCCGACCACGCCGCCCATTGTGATGACAACGTAAGAAGTGTACGGTGCTGCGCCACCCATGCGTGAGAACGGGCAGTGCTAGCTGGTCGCTCAGCTGCACCAGAGCCCGGAAGATAGTGCTTGTGGGCTTCACATGCCCACAAGCACTATGGAAACTGCCATGATAGAGGAATATAACATATATTCCTCTATGAAATTGGCAATTGAGCCCCGATTAATCACACAAAGGTTAGTTCTCTAAACAAGCCTTACAGAAAAAAAAATATGCATCCTAAAAAAAATAAATAAATAAAAAAAACAAAAAACACCTTTTTAACACTGGGAACTCTGCTTTAAAACCATTGGTGTGCACAGCCTATTGCATGCATGTATATCAGTAGAGCAGTGGACTGGTGTCAGTAGAGCAGTGGACGTAGGGTTGCCACCTCATCCCCTTAATCCAGGACACTTACTTATGAATTACACAGGTTCTGTGGCTGATTAAACTCACTTGGTGCCTTATGTGCATTATATTAGTCTCAGAACCAGTGTAATTCATATGTGTCCTGGATTATAGGGATGAGGTGGCAACCCTAAGTGGACGGTGTCAGTAGAGCAGAGAGTGGTGTCAGTAGTTTTTACTTGTATTTTTTTTTTTTTTTTACAATTTTATTTTTTTATCTACCTATATCAGACTCAATGCAGGGACATACAGTTTCTTTAGGAAAACACCATGTTTAATCCACAGGATATTCATAAACAGAAGAAAAAGGGCATCTTGCCATAAATCAAACAAAAGTAAACTTCTGCTCTACCGAGCCTTATGCCCCGTACACACGGTCGGATTTTCAGATGGAAAATGTGTGATAGGACCTTGTTGTCGGAAATTCCGACCGTGTGTAGGCTCCATCACACATTTTCCATCGGATTTTCCGACACACAAAGTTTGAGAGCAGGATATAAAAATTTCCGACAACAAAATCCGTTGTCGGAAATTCCAATCGTGTGTACACAAATCCGACGCACAAAGTGCCACGCATGCTCAGAATAAATAGAGATGAAAGCTAGTGGCCACTGCCCCATTTATAGTCCCGACGTACGTGTTTTACGTCACCGCGTTCAGAATGATCGGATTTTCCGACAACTTTGTGTGACCGTGTGTATGCAAGACAAGTTTGACCAAACATTCGTCGGAAAAAATCCTAGGATTTTGTTGTCGGAATGTCTGAACAAAGTCCGACCGTGTGTACGGGGCATTACTGTGTCCGTAGTTTGACCAGTCCTTGGTTTTGTAGTAAATGTCCTTACAAACCCTTTGTATCCAAAGTCAGGGAATAAGCAGCCATGCTCCTAGATGCCTCCTCACATGGAGCTAGGGCCAGCTGCCTTAATCAAGACCTGAAAAGAAAACATTAAACTGCGGTCCACGGACTTGGGAGTCTGTCCCACCCAGAGCTCTATCAGACTCCCAATAAAACCAGCCCCGGAACGGACTTTACCAATACAGGATAACAAACTATCCTTCTTTAGGCCGGGTTCACACTAGGGTTGCCACCTCATCCCTTTAAACCCGAACACATATTAATTACACAGGTTCTGTGGCTGATTAAGGTGGTAATTAAACTCACTTGGTGCCTTATCTGCATTTAATTAGCCTCAGAACCTGTGTAATTCAAAGGTGTTCGGGTTTAAAGGGATGAGGTGGCAACTCTAGTTCACACTGGTGCGACACGACTTTGGATCCGACTTTGCCCTGCGACTTGAAGCCGACATACGTCCGACTTTCAATGAACGGGGATCCGACTTGGATCCCCGCCAATACCAGGCACTGTGTTTGGTATGAATCTTGAGGGGGAACTCCACGCTAAATTTTAAATAAAAAAACCACATGGGTTCCCCCTCCAGGGGCATACCAGGCCCTTGGGTCTGGTATGGATTTTAAGGTGAACCCCCTACACCGAAAAAACGGCGTGGGGGTCCCCCCAAAATCCATACCAGACCCTTATCTGAGCACAGAGCCCGGTCAGTCAGCAAAAGGGGTGGGGATGAGCGAGGGCCCCCCACTTCCTGAACCATACCAGGCCGCATGCCCTCAACATGGGGGGTGGGTGCTTTGGGGCAGGGGGTGCCCTGCGACCCCCCCAAAGCACCTTGTCCCCATGTCTATGAGGACATGGGTCTCTTCCTGACAACCCTGGCCGTTGGTTGTCGGGGTCTGCGGGAGGGGGCTTATCAGAATCCGGGAGCCCCCTTTAATAAGAGGGCCCCAAGATCCCAGCCCCCCACCCTATGTGAATGAGTATGGGGTACATCGTACCCCTACCCTTCCACCTAGGGAAAAAAGTGTCAATAAAAAAACACACTAGACAGGTTTTTAAAGTAATTTTATTAGGCAGCTCTTCGTCATATCCAGAGGTTGTCTTTGGGAAATAGATGTATGAGAGCTGCCAACATTGCTGCAGAGGTTGAAGGGGGGGGGGGGGGTCAGCCTGTCAGTGCTCAGACCATACGCCTCACTCTGCATCAAATTGGTCTGCATGGCTGTCATCCAAGAAGGAAGCCTCTTCTAAAGATGATGCACAAGAAAGCCTGCAAACAGTTTGCTGAAGACAAGCGGACTAAGTACATGGATTACTGGAACCATGTCCTGTGGTCTGATGAGACCAAGATAAACATATTTGGTTCAGATGGTGACAAGCGTGTGTGGCGGCAACCAGGTGAGGAGTACAAAGACAAGTGTGCCTTGTCTACAGTCAAGCATGGTGGTGGGAGTGTCATGGTCTGGGGCTGCATGAGTGCTGCCGGCACTGGGGAGCTACAGATCATTGAGGGAACCATGAATGCCAACATGTACTGTGACATACTGAAGCAGAGCATGATCCCCTCCCTTCAGAGACTGGGCCGCAGGGCAGTATTCCAACATGATAATGACCCCAAACACACCTCCAAGATGACCACTGCCTTGCTAAAGAAGTTGAGGGTAAAGGTGATGGACTGACCAAGCATGTCTCCAGACTTAAACCCTATTGAGCATTTGTGGGGCATCCTCAAACGGAAGGTGGAGGAGAGCAAGGTCTCTAACATCTACCAGCTCTGTGATGTCGTCATGGAGGAGGGGAAGAGGACTCCAGGGGCAACCTGTGAAGCTCTGGTGACCTCCATGACCAAGACGGTTAAGGCAGTGCTGGAAAATAATGGTGGCCACACAAAATATTGACACTTTGGGCCCAATTTGGACATTTTCACTTAGGGGTGTACTCACTTTTGTTGCCAGCGGTTTAGACATTAATGGCTGTGTGTTGAGTTATTTTGAGGGGACAGCAAATTTACACTGTTATACAAGCTGTACACTCACTACTTTACATTGTAGCAAAGTGTCATTTCTTCAGTGTTGTCACATGAAAAGATAGAAGAAAATATTTACAAAAATGTGAGGGGTGTGCTCACTTTTGTATATATATATATATATATATTTTTTTTTTTTTTTACATTTTTAGGAGCCCCTATTGGGGCCTTTGGTGAAATATCAAGGGTCTAAATAGAGAGAAAGGGACTGAGGACAGAGCGTCACTCTATCTTCAGCCTCAGCTGCACTGAACAGTAACCAAATGGGAAGAGCTCTGTGCTGAGCGGCCTCCTGTTCACTCACAAACTGAAGCATAGTAAGATACTATGCTTCAGTTAAAAATGAACACAAGACCGATCGGTACAGATCACTCACTGTGTTCATTCATTCATCCATCCTGAAACCTCCCCCATAGCAGCTGGTGGGAGAGGAGAGGGGGGAAGCTGGCAGTACTGCAGGGGGAACCAGCACTGCACAGGGTGATTAGGATGTGCCCAGGCACTCCCCGCACACCCTGTGCACAGCCTATGATTAAAGCATATCTGCTAAAGGAATATATTTACATTTCCAGCAGGCCATGTCTTGAAATGCTGCCGGTCACAGCTTTCTGGGTGCTGCATGTATTCCCCCCACTCCCCTGCCACACGCTGTGGTTCTCAAGCTGGCTTGTATATCACATCATGTATGAGCTGGACAGAAGGAGCCACAACATCCAGCAGGGGAAGCAGATATTCAACCCATCAGGGAGAAGGGAAGTGACAGGATTTCAAGACATGAACTGCTGGAAAAGTAAGTATATCCTCTCTCCTTGTAGCAGATACAGCGGGTGAAATTAGTATTGAAGACGTCACCATTTTTCTAGGTAAATATATTGGTAAAGGTGCTAATGACATTAAAATAGATGAGCAAGAGACGGGGGATGGGGGGTTTGACTGATGGTGGGCGGACCAACCAAACGGGGGGGTGACAGGTGGTTTGTTTGCCACCCCCCCAACAAAAAGGAGCACCAGCCACCACTGCCATACATACAAAGACACCAAAACAGATAAGTTAAAAAATGAAGTTCTGTGTAATAAGATAAAGAGTGACACAGGTACAAAATCCTTTGTTGGAAATTAGAGATTCAAGATGCAGCCTCCTGTATGGAGGAACGAGTCACATGCGTTGCTCAGGTGTGATTTAGCTTTAGCCTCGGTTCACGGTGTGAGTCACACAGGAACTGCATCGCATTTCTGTGCAATTCAGTGCAGTGCGATGTGAACCCAGCATTTTGAATGGGCTTAGATTGCACCACATCATACCAAAGTCATGCATGCACCAATTTTGGGAATGCGCTGCAACCAGATCACATGATCATTTTGTATCATGGAATCCAGGGCAGACAAACGTACTACGTTTGTGACCTGCATTTGGAGTGTTGTTAAGATTGCACCTGCTGTAGATCGCAAGGGCAGTGCAATCTGAATGCAGTGCAGGACCAGGGCCTTGATTGGACCCTGAGCAAACATTTTCTTGGGCTCCCTCATACACATCATGACTGTTTACTGATTGGCTGCTGGAAACTACAGCACATCATTACCACTCACTGATTGGTTGCTAGAGGTTACTGCACATCATCTCCTCACTGCCTGCAGACCATGGCCCGTAGACGTAGGGGGACCCACCAATAGACAGAAAACTCATAGAACTTGTTATTAACAATGAGCAGAGCACACACAGCTATGAAGGTAGGGACTAGAGTGAGCCGAACACCCCTCTGTTCAGTGCGCATCCAGAACATGCGAACAGGCAAAAAATGTGTTTGAACACACGAACACTGTTAAAGTCTATTGGACACAAACATGAATTATCAAAAGTGCTCATTTTAAAGGCTTATATGCAAGTTATTGTCATAAAAAGTGTTTGGGTACCAGAGTCCTGCCCCAGGGGACATGGATCAATGCAAAAAGAAGTTTTAAAAACTGACGTTTTTTCGGGAGCAGTGATTTTATTAATGCTTAAAGTGAAACAATAAAAGTGTAATATCCCTTTAAATTTCGTACCTGGGGGGTGTCTATAGTATGCCTGTAAAGGGGCGCATGTTTCCCATGTTTAGAACAGTCTGACAACAAAATTACATTTCTAAAGGAAAAAAAGTAATGTAAAACTACTATCGCTTTTCTTGTTAAAAAAAAAAAAAAAAACTAGGGGCGTGGCCTGGACATGGCTGAATAGAGACGTGCATTTGCCGAGCTCCCGGCCGTCTCTCCCCTACCCCGGCTATTCATGCCTAAAATCTGAAATATGTACTCTACCAAAAGGAGAACTACTAAGAAGAGCGGCAGACTGACCAAATCCACCCCTCAGCCACCCTCCTCTGGCGAACTTAGACGAAGATTTCAGCTTTCTCTCCTTGGCTCACTGGAACTTAAGATGGCGGCGCCGCATGGAGAGCGCTCAGGGAGACAAGCAGCGAGCAGCTCCTCGTCACTGCACAGAGACACACAGGTAGCGGAGAGTTACGCCGGCTTCCCCGCAGACCTCCGCCCTGTCCTTGGCAAGCATTCACAGTCCCCATCACACACACATGGAGTGGACTCAGAGCTGCGCGCTCTGCTACAAGCCCTGCCAACTAAAACGGACATTGCGGCCCTCATTGCCACGGTGGAGGCAGCTCACCGCAAGGAGATGAATGCGGTACGGGCAGATGTTAGTAAGCTGACCTCCAGAGTGGAATCGGGAGAAAGCTCCTTGGCAGCATTAGAGCGTCGGATGTCAGCAGTGGAAGGCAGCCAAGACGCACAGACTGCGGTGCTGCAAGAACAACAGCTGTGATTAGAAGAAATGGAGGACCGGAGCCGCAGGAACAACCTGCGTCTCCGGGGACTCCCAGAAGCCACAGGACCTGAGGATCTGGCGGACACAGCGATCGCTATCTTCCGCAGCCTTCCAGGTATAGATTTACCAGAACATATTGTTATTGACAGGATCCATCGCGCACTAGGCCCCAAGCCAACTGACCCCCTGAGACCCAGAGACGTCATTTGCAGGGTACAACACTATGTGCATAAGGAACAGATCCTGCATAAGGCTTGGGAAGCGGAAGATCCAGAATTGGACGGCGCCATGATCAAAATTTTCCCAGATCTATCCCGAACTACATTGCAGAGAAGGGCGATCCTGAAACCATTGCTGGATGTGGCTAGGCGAAGAGGAGCTACCTATCGCTGGGGGTACCCACTATCTATCACATTCAGGAAAGATCAAAGATCCTTCACCTTGCGCAATCCAGATGCCTTGCCAGCCTTCTTCTCATTTCTGGACACAGAACCTGTGGATGTTCCTAATTGGCTGGGCCCTCTCCCGCGCACACCAGGGCGGTTGTCCGCACAAGGAATGGGAAACAATCTCCCACAGAGGCAACCAAGAAACCGCCACCGACCCAGAGCAGCCTCTCCTGATGGCACACGTGAGTCATGAAAACATTTCCCTATCTGCACCATACTTAATCACTGAGAGGTGATGTTTGAGTTATTTTGTTCCCCACTGTTTGGAGCGGTTTGCTATTTTCATTTAACTGTTATCCCTAGGCTGCAAAGGCCCTATGGTGGTCAAAGAAGCACCTGAATCTTGATAGATGAGGAACTACTCAAACTGTCATGACCATTGGGATGGAATTTAATTTTACCTTTTTCAGACCTAAATTTCAATGGCTTACCTACCGCTAGAGGTACTTTCTAATTAACATAAGCCACCTTCCTATGCAAGACACACAACAACCCAAGATGACCATCCTAATCTGCGAAGCCTCGGAGGTAGCAGGCTTAGTCACAGATACTTTGTCTGACAGGAACAGGTCCATTTCGGTTCAGGTACTCTTACCAGTGATTGGCAAGTTCACGTAGATGACCATTAATTCTGAATGGACACTAGAGCAGACAATGCACTAACAAAAAAATGCTACTGAGCATGCGCAATAAAAGGGTTTAGTAAGACTGATGACCTGCAGAGTCTGATTGTGGTGGCTCTTGGGAGGGACATGCAGGCTCCTGATTAGTGAAGCTCTGGTGTACCCACCACGCAGGCGTGACACTCTGCTATAGGCATCACAGGAATCACGAGATGATGGTTATTTAGTGATGTATAGATAAGCTCATAGGGACATGGAACATTATTAATATCTGGCTTTGGACTTCGGAACAAACACGGATGCTATATCCTCAAATGAGCTGGTTTGTTGCCTAAGTATGTTTACCATAGTATGGTTTCCTAATTTATGAGCTAAGTAACTATTCATAGGGGCTTACGGTGTTCACCCACATATTTAGTTATGTTATCTTGCTCAATTGTTTTATATAAAAGATGCTCAACAGTTTTGTTTTTTTCCTTTTGGTTATATACCTAGCTGTGCTGGGGTGAGGGGGGGCGGACGGAAGTCTCACTGCTTTGAGCCTTGTCCTTCCTCTCTCCCATCTAGGTTAGCATACCCCCCTGGAGGAGGACTTTATATCTTCCAGGGGTTATATGCGAAACATATCCCCCAAATTTAGTAGGGGTTTGAAACAGGCAAGACACTAGGTCTTGCTTGTGCTTTTCTCTTTGTACTGCTAACTCTAATCACTATTCTATTAGCCTTAACACCTTTCTCTATTCCCCGTCTTCCCCCTTCTCTCTCTCCCTTCCATTGAACCCACTCCCCCCCCCCGCCCTACTACAAAATGGCAGTCAGCAAAATCAAAGTAATGTCCTTAAATGCAAAAGTACTTAATATACCAGAGAAAAGACATATGTTGTTAGATGACTTAAGGAGGAGTAATACAGATATAGCCTTTATCCAAGAGACACATTTTAAGACCAATCGACTACCGTATCTACAAAACAGACACTTTCCAGTAACCTATCACTCAATGAACCCAAGGGCCAAATCCAAAGGAGTATCCATCCTAATCTCTAGTAAGATCCCCTGGCAATTCCAAAATTCCAAAATAGACCCAGCAGGTAGATATATATTTCTCACAGGGCTAATTGGTACAGTGAAGGTAACGTTAGCAACCATATATGCCCCTAATGAGCAACAAGCCACATTCTTGAGAGAAACTCTAGAGAAACTAAACGAGTTTAGAGAAGGACAACTAATTATGGGGGGTGATTTTAACACGCCGTTAATCCCTTCGGCGGACATGTCAACGGGTAGAGCATCGATCCCACCGTGCCAACTTAAACGAATAGCTAAGGCATTACATCACTCCCAGCTAATTGATGTCTGGCGCTTACAACACTCGGGAGAAGGAGACTTTACATTTTATTCAAGTGTACATCAATTGTATACCAGAATTGACTATTTTCTGATCCCCCACACTCAGCTACATGCTGTAGAACAGACCTCAATTGGAAATAGGACATGGTCAGACCATGCACTTATATTCCTAACCTATCGCTTGTCGGACACTTCATCCCCGAGACACCGTTTTTGGCGTCTAAATGAAAACCTCCTGCAGAACCCCGAAATACTGACTGAAGTGACCAGAACAATTGACCTATACTTTCAAGAGAATGACCAACCAGACTGTGACCCGGGAATACTGTGGGATGCCGACAAAGTAGTCCTTAGAGGGATTTTTATATTCCATGGTGCTCGCATCAAAAAAGAGAGAAATGAACAACTGTCTCAACTTTTACTTGAACTTGTTACCTTAGAAGCCAGACACAAACACGCCCCTACAAGGACCTCTGAAGTGAATCTGACAACTGTCTGATGGAAAATTACAGACCTTTTACAATATAGAGCAAAAGCAGCCCTACAAATATGTCATAAAAAGATGTATGAGTCAGGGAATAAATGCGGGAAACTATTGGCTCAAATGGTTAGAACTCACAAATCTGCGACCTACATTCCACATATCTCTACTTCCAAAGGCAAAAAGGCGACCTTACCTGCACAAATTACTGAAGAATTTAGACAGTTCTACTCCAAATTATACAATCTGCCACAGTTAACTCCCTCCACTACCGAAATAGAGGAATACAGAATGTCCTCCCAAATGACATCCCTCTCTCCAGAAATCAGAGATGAACTAGATGAACCCATTACCCTAACAGACGTCCAAAAAGCGTTAGGATTGATGAAACCAGGTAAAGCCCCAGGCCCTGACGGGTATACACTACAGTATTATAAAATTCTCTTACCCATACTGGGACCACGTATGGTCACATTGTTTAACAAGATAGGAGCAGGTGATGCTTTTGCTAGAGAAACTTTGGGAGCCCACATTTCGGTGATACACAAAGAGGGGAAGGATCCGGCAGCCTGTGGCAGCTACAGACCAATATCACTGTTAAATCTCGATCTTAAGATTTATACTAAAATTCTGGCGACTCGGCTGGCACACCACCTCCGACAACTTATTCTTCTAGACCAGGTAGGATTTATTCCCTCTAGGGAAGCTAGAGATAGCACTACAAAGGTGTTAAATTTATTACACATCACCAGATCCAGAAAGATCCCCTGTCTTCCTTAATACTGATGCTGAAAAGGCGTTTGACCGTGTAAATTGGCAATTTATGTTTGCGGTACTCAGGCATATAGGACTAGGAGAAGTGATGCTCAGCCGAATAGCTGGTATATATTCAAATCCCACCGCACAGGTGAAAGCGAATGGGGTCCTATCAGACCCCTTCTCAATTACAAATGGAACGAGACAGGGATGCCCCCTCTCCCCTCTACTCTTTGCCCTCTCATTAGAGCCTTTTCTATCCCAAATAAGATTAAACCCCAATATACAAGGAATATCACTTGGTCCCATGCAACATAAGATTTCAGCCTACGCAGATGATTTACTTTTCTCCCTAACCAACAAAGTGGTCTCTATACCCAACCTCCTTAGAGAATTTGAAAGATACGGGAAATTATCAAATTTAAAAATCAACTTCTCAAAATCAGAGGCGATGGGAGTCTCAGTACCAGCCAACTGTCTTTTAAATTCAGATGGACTACCTCTGCTTTGACTTATTTAGGTACAAAAATACCACCTGATCCAGCCCTTCTTTATGCCAGCAACTTTCCTCCTTTATTATCCAGGACTAAAGTATTGGTAGATGACTGGAATACCGGACTGCATTCCTGGTTTGGTCGGTGCAATCTACTTAAGATGAGTTTATTACCAAAATTTCTGTACCTATTCCAAGCTTTACCAATTAAGATACCCGCCACATACCTTAAACAAGTGCAAACTCTTTTCATACGGTTTGTTTGGGCACATAAAGTGCCGCGCATCCCAAGACAGCAGTTATCCAGACCAAAACTTTATGGTGGCATTGCGCTTCCAGACATCCAGAAATACTACCAAGCAGTCCACTTAGGTAGGGTAGTTGACTGGCAACGACATAAAGAAGCTAACCTATGGGCACAAATAGAACAGCATCAATCTAAAATACCTCTTCAGGCGATATGGTGCTGGGACTCCCTCCCGTTAGACTTGAAGTCTCACCCCCTCATAAGCAATACTATTAAACAATGTTTACAAGCAACGTTACAGGCCTCATTAACTACCAAAGAATCCCCCTTAACCCATATACTGGGAAACCCCAAATTTCCACCCGGAATTAATTCGGGACAGTTTCAAGCATTGAGGAATTCTAACTATGTGGGAGCTTCACAATTCGTGAGACAAGACAAATGGCCTTCCATCCCAGAACTGATGGACCCAATAGGCCCATTCAAACTCGAATTCTGGAGTGCAGTACAAATACACCATTTTCTCCAGACATTCCCAAACCCTAAATCTTACACTAGACCCTTGACTACATTTGAAGAACTATGCTCAGATACAGAACCACTACCACAGCTCCTATCTAAGATGTACACTCTATTAAATACACCCTCACAACCTCTTGACCTGCCATGCATTACAAAATGGGAAACAGACCTCCAAAGCTCGTTCACGACAATACAGAAGCAGAACATGGTCGCGCTCTCCCTCAAATCATCAGTATGCACTAAAACACAGGAGACGAACTATAAGATTTTAACTAGGTGGTATTTAACACCTAGCCGTTTACATATTATGTTCCCCGGTACATCAAAATACTGCTGGCGATGCCAGAAGGATGAGGGAACGTTACTGCACATGTTCTGGTCCTGTGCTAAGCTAAAGAACTTCTGGACTATGGTTCGTTCCATTTCCCAGAAATTCACGGACTATCGGATCCAGAACGATCCGGCATTCTTTCTACTCCACATATCCTCTATAACGCCCAAAAAATATAAAAAATCTATTCTGTGTCATTTAACAAATGCAGCTAAATCTTGCATTCCTATGCTCTGGAAGCAGCAGTCCCCACCAACCATCTCGATGTGGCTGCAAAAAGTCGAAAATATAAACAAAATGGAAGATCTCATAATGACAGCTCAAAACAGACAAGCAGTCTACCAAAAAACTTGGACACTCTGGAACATGTTTAAATATTCAGATGAAGGAAAAGCTCTCTTTGGGAATCTAAATTACTGACAGCTCACGGTTCACTCAATATAGAATGACTCACTTATCCAAAAAACTATGCTGACCATCCCCCCCTACCCCCCCAACTTTCCCTCCCCTTTTTTCCTCTCCCCCCACCCTACCTTCCTTCTCCTCTTGTTTTCATTTTCTTCCTACTACTTGCTCTCCTTTCTCTTTACTTCACTTTCTGGTTGTCGCCCCCTGACTGAACCAAAAAAGCTTTCAAGTATAAGACATGATACACAAATAGACATCTAGGTTGGTGTTTTATACATGTATTCACGAGACTGAAGTTATATGACAATAACACAGAATAACATGTATATCTCAGTGATAACAGGAAGATGACAGAATCTGTTCAACAAATTCTTCGAACTGTCTTATACACATCAAGATGTATTTTCGGGAGGCTGCGACCCCCCTTTCTTTTGAGTGTTTTTTTCTTATTATCTGGGGCTCTGCCCTTCTTTTGAAAACTAATAAAAATTATATTTGCAAAAAAAAAAACTACTATCGCTAGCGCTGGCTATAATGAATTGTCGGTCCGACAAAACACATAACAGTTCATTGATAAAAATGGCATGGAATTTACCCACACGGGAACCCCGAACCAAAATTTTAAAAAAATGCGTGGGGGTCCCCCTAAATTCCATACCCGGCCCTTCAGGTCTGGTATGGATATTAAAGGGGAACCCCGCGCCAAAATGTAAAAAAAACGGCGTGGGGGTCCCCCTCAAAATCCATACCAGACCCTTCAGGTCTGGTATGGATTTTAAGGGGAACCCCGTGCCAAAATTTTTTTAAAAATGGGCCCCCAGATCCCAGCCCCCCGTGTGAATTGGTAATGGGGGTTCCCCTACTATTTCACAAAAAAAGTGTTAAAAAGGTTAAAAAACAGGAGACAGTTTTTGACAAGTCCTTTATTAATTTCTTTTTCTTTCATCTTCTTTCTTCTGGTCTTCCTTCGGTGTTCTTCTTCTTCTTCTCCATCTTCTTCTTCCTCCGCTCTTCTCGTCCCACATCTTTCTCCAGCTTCTTCTCCGCTCCGTCCGCATGATCGTAAACGGTTGACCCCGCCCCCCTCTGACAACACAGGGAAAGCCACAGGGAAGTCCCCGTGAAGTCCCCGTGCGTCAGAGGAGGGCGGGATCACTGGGTGGCACCACCCTCTATTATATAAGTAGTGTTGGAAGAACATGACAGAAGACTCCCACTGAGGCGGATCGTGTGGACGGAGTGGAGAAGAAGCCAGAGGAAGATGCGGGACGAGAAGAGTGGAGGAAGAAGATGGAGAAGAAGAAGAAGATGGAGGAAGAGGAAGAACACCGAACAAAAAAAGAACACTTTTTTTATGAAATGGTAGGGGTATATTTGTACCCCATTACCAATTCACACAGGGGGGAAGGGATCTGGGGGTACCCTTGTTACAGGGGGCTTCCAGATTCCGATAAGCCCCCCCGCCCACAGACCCCCACAACCACCGGGCAAGGGTTGTGGGGATGAGGCCCTTCTCCCCATCAATATGGGGACAAGGTGCTTTAGGGCTACCCCAAAGCACCCTCCCAATGTTGAGGGCATGTGGTCTGGTACGGTTCAGGAGGAGAGGGCGCTCTCTCGTCCCCCCTCTATTTTTGGGGGGACCCCACACCATTTTTTTTTTAATTTTGGTGCGGGGTTCCCCTAATATCCATACCAGACCTGAAGGGCCTGGTATGGAATTTAGGGGGACCCCCACGCATTTTTTTGTTTAAATTTTGGTTCGGGGTTCCGCTGTGGGGAATTCCCATGCCGTTTTTATCAATGAACTTTTATGTGTATTGCTGGACCTACAATTCATTATAGCCGGCGCTAGCGATAGTGGTTTTACATGACTTTTTTCCTTTAGAAAGGTAATTTTTCTGTCAGACTGTTCTAAACACAGGAAACATGCGCCCCTTTAAAGGCATACTATAGACACCCCCCAGGTACGAAATGTAAAGGAATATTACACTTTTATTGTTTCACTTTAAGCATTATTAAAATCACTGCTCCCGAAAAAACGGTCGTTTTTAAAACTTTTTTTTGCATTGATACATGTCCCCTGGGGCAGGACCCAGGTCCCCAAACACTTTTTATGACAATACCATGTATAAAAGCCTTTATAAATATCACTTTTGATTTCTCCCATAGACTTTTTTTAAAGGGTGTTCTGCGGCTTTCGAATTTGCCGCGAACACCCCATATTGTTAGCTGTTCGGCGTACAGGTGAACAGCCAATGTTTGAGTCGAACATAAAGCCCATCCCTAGTAGGGACTTCAACATGTATGAAAGAGGCCTTTGTGGTTAAAGGTCCACTTTAAACCACAAAGGGCTTGTTCTGACTCTCATACACTCCATTTATTGTGTAGATACTGTTTATAGCTTGGTTTGAGGCTGCATCCCAGTGATAGTAAACTGATGAGGTTTTCCTGGCCTCAACTGCAGCCCCTGACACACCAAAGGCTTATGCATATCATTTAGTGCCATAAATACTACAGGAGATGGACAGAGACTGTAGAAATGCTACAGAAGATGGTTAGAGACTATAGACCTACTACAGGAGATGGTCGGCGACTGCAGGCATACTACAGGAGATGGTTTGAGACTACAGACATGCTACAGGAGATGGTCAGAGACTGTGGACATAATACAAGAGATGGTCAGAGACTGCAGACATAGTACAGGAGATGGTCAGAGACTGCAGACATACTACAGAAGTTGGTCGGAGACTGCAGGCATAGTACAGGAGATGGTCAGAGAGTGCACCACTCCATGTACTGTCTGATCTCCTATCCCTGTACATGGCCTGCTGAACACTCACAACAGTCCTTCCTGATCACCATAACAGGTGCTTCCAGTGTCCTCACATCATTTATGTAATTTACTGTGTGACACCAACAATGAGGACAGGCCCTGGACTTCCAGCATGGACTTCACAGAGGAGGGAGGACATGTCCCTCTCTCTCGGCCCCTGCCCCACTGATCACAGCTCTGGTTGTTAGGGGGCAGAGTGATTGGCTGGTTAGGGGATGTGGAGGTCACGTGACAGGTCAGGGAGCATTTGGCCACCATCTTTTTCATGGGCAGTGTGGGCTCAAGGGACAGCTGCTTTGGGCCCCGCATTAAAGATGGTCCTGTGCGGGACACACATTGCAGGTTTTATGCACCACATTCTAGTGTGAACTGGAGTATTAATACCTTTTCAATGCAATTAAAAAAGTCCAGGATGCTGTGGGGAGAAAACAGTCCAGCCTGGCTCTTGAACCCATGTTGTTGTGCCTGGTAACCCCTCACCCCTCTGGCTTTGCAGTCAGCACCACAACGTGGCTGACAGAGCCAGGCTGAACTGTCAGTACCAAGCAAGTGGAAAATGATAATCCAGTTTGTGAATAACTTTGCCATTTCCGCAGTCTCACTTACCCCTGTGGCAGGTAAGTGGTCTATGACAGTCTCTGAGGCAGCGAACCGAAAGGGCCTTTTAGTATTTGCTGCTGAGTTGTGTCCCCCCCCAACTGTTGGATGTCCCAACTGTTTCTGAATTCTTGTGTCCCTCAATGGATGAGAAATAAAATAGGATTTATTTAATTGCCATAAAATCCTTTTCTCTCTTCAGCTATTGGTGCATGCTACAAACCAGGGCATGATGGGTAGGACGGAGGTTATCCTGGGTTGGCCTACAATTTTGTCTGTTTGCCAGTGTCCAATCTTCCTGTAGGCAGCAGTGTAACCCAACTGTTTTATCATTCCTGTGACCCTCAATGGACTTCAACAAAGAATTTTACAGAAAGTACAAAAATTTGTGTCATATTGAGCCTGTAGTGATATTTTCTGCCACTTCCTGAGCTGTATTTGTTTGATTTATATTTTCAGAATTGCATCAAAAAGACGAATGTGAAGAACAATAGAGTCCCTGAAGATGTACCCCCACATAGAGAACGATGTGTGCTCCCCATCTAGAATAGAGCTGCGCCTGACAACAGAAGATCTCTGTTCAGCAAGAAAAAAGGGGCCCCAACGTACTATTTAAAGGAAATATATGTTTACAATGTAAACTTTTCTTTGACAATTTGAAGGATAAGGTTGTCTGAGTGTCTAGGACCACTGTAAGCAATTGGGTCTGAAGCCAGAGCCCCAGTGCATGCAGTTCCTGTATATAAGAAGTGCAAGTGTAAAGGGACATTTTCTATATTTCTCAGGATTCTCTATTTATAAGTAATCTGTACTGCTATTCGTTTAAAGTGGTTCTAAAGCCTCAAGTTATTTTTTTTTACCTTGATGCATTCTATGCATTAAGGTAAAAAAACCTTCTCTCCTGCAGGAGCCCTCGGCGCCCCCCTAATACTTACCCGAGCCCTATGCAATCCAGCGACGTGCATGAGAGCAGCAGCTCTGGATGATGTCTCCCTCATCATCGGGCAGACTGATAGCAGAGGGAGCAATTGGCTGCCACTCCTGTCAATCAATTCCAGTGAAGAAGGATCGGGGGCGGGGCCGGGTCCTGCTGTCTGTGTCAATGGAAGCAGCAGTGGGGCTCAGGAACAAGCACACACACAGGTGCCCCCATGAGAAGTGGCTTCCTGTGGGGGCACTGGATAGAGAGGAAGAGCCAGGAGCACCGACAGAGGACCCAAGAAGAGGAGGTTTGCTTTAAGCCATGCCAGCAGAACATGAATCTAGATATTATTATTTTTAAGTGATGACAGCTATGTAGTTCCTGTGATAACACTGTTGGTATATATATATATATATATATATTGTACTTTTTTTTTGCAGAGACACTAGGGAATAAAATGGCGGTCATTGAAAATTTGTGCAGCAATTTTTCAAACACAAATATTTTTTGGAAAAAAAACACTTTCATGAATAAAAAAACAAAAAGGAGTAATGTTGGCCCAAATTTTTTGTATAATGTGACAGATGATGTTACACCGAGTAAATGGATACCTCACGCTTTAAAATTGCGCACACTCGTGGAATGGTTCCAAACTTCAGTACTTCAAAATCTCCATACGCTTTAAATTTTTTTACAGGTTACCTGTTTAGAGTTACAGAGGAGGTCTTGGGCTAGAATTATTGCTCTTGGTAATACCTCACATGTGTGATTTGAATGTTGTTTACATATGCAGATACTTCTGCGGGGATGGGGGCGCTTAACCACTTCCTGTCCGCCGTATGCAGAATGATGGCCGGGAAGTGGCTCTGTTATCCTGACTGGGCATCATATGACGTCCAGCATGATAACAAGTAGGCGCACGCCCGTGAGTGCGGCGTGTCAGTCTGGCACCCCGCATCCCCGATCATGATAAGAAGCCTCTGTCAGAGGCTTCTTACCACATGATCAGCTGTGACCAATCACAGCTGGTCATCGCGTGAACCATGAAATGCCAGTTAATGGCATTTCTCAGTTTGCGCTGACAGAGAGAGCTGATCGGCGGCTTTCCCTGTCAGGGGGGGTCTGTGCTGATAATCAGCACATTGATTATCAGCACAGCCCCCTCAGATGTGCCACAACACCTTTTAAAATGTGCCCATAAGCTGTCAGTCAGTGCCCCATAAAAACACAGATCAAAGTGCCAATCAATGCCCATATCGGTGCCCACCACAGTGCCAGTCAGTGCCCATCTCAGTGCCCACCAGTAAAACCTGTCAGTACCTCAACATCAGTGCTGCCCATCAGTGCCACCTGTCAGTGCCAATCAGTACCGCCTGTCAGTGCCCATCACAGCCGCCAGTCAGTGCCCCTCAGTGCTGCCCATCAGTGCTGCATATCAGTGCCGCCTATCAGTGGCCATCAATTCTACATATCAGTGCCCATCAGTGCCACCTTATCAGTGCCAACTCATCAGTGCCCGTCAGTGAAGGAGGAAACAAAATTTTATAACCGAAACAAAAAACTTTTTTTTTTCAAAAATGTTGTTCTTTTTTAGTTTGTTTAGCAAAAAATAAAAACCGCAGAGGTGATCAAATACCACCAAAAAAATCTCTATTTGTGGGAACAAAATGATAAAAAAATTTGTTTGGGTACAGTGTAGCATGACCGCGCAATTGTCATTCAAAATGTGACAGAGCTGAAAGCTGGAAATTGTCCTGGGTGGGAAGGGGCGAAAGTGCCCGGTACTGAAGTGGGTTAAACAATTAAAAATAAAAAAATTACACTTTCCCTTTAATTTTTTTGATCACTTTTATTCCTATCACAAGGAATGTAAACATCCCATGTAATAGGAATAGTGTGTGACAGGTCCTCTTAATGGAGAAATCTTTGGTCTATAAGACCCCACATCTCTCCTCCAGGCTGGAAAGTCTGAGATAAAAAAAAGAACAATCTCAGGCTTTTCAGCCAAGTCCGTCATTGTCTACTTCCGCTGGCCTGACGTGACGTCATAACGTCGCACCCGGGCCTCAGAGTCATAGAGACTGCCAGGGACCATCTGGCCCTCGATCTTCTTCTCTATTACCAAATTCTGGCGCAAGCAGATTTCTTCTCCGGCTCGCCGATCGCACAGATGAGACGGTAGAAGCACCGGAGCCCGGCATCCCCTCCCACCGCCCGTAAGAACGATCAAGCGTCTGAACAGCTGCTATGATTGTTTCTATGGTGAAGGGAATCGCCAACTGAAAAAAAAATGATATCTGCAGACATCATTCAGATATCACCACTGAAAGCCACGGACGTCATATGACATTCAGCGGTATGGAAGTGGTTAATACACCTTCGCTGAATCCATATAGGCCCTTAAGAAAACTGCAAAGACAGAAGAATGAAGGTTTAATTGGAATGGTTGTGTTGTCGATCATTGAAGGAAATCTATCATTGGAGAAGTACTCAGGCCCTTCACTTGCTGACTTTCTTCAGAAGGTTGTCTGTCTGTCTCTGGGTTCAATCTATTATAAGCCACTGACCCAGGAAAAGTACACATATCAGGAATTCTTCATTCACTGGCTGCATGCTTTCACCAGGTCAGTGACAAAGTAGTTATAAATAACTAAAGGTACACGGCGCTATTCTACACCACTCTATCAAAACAAACAACTAAAATAGAAAAATGCTGAGCCTGAGGAGAAAGATTGGAGCTGATATTAAGAGAGTGCAATTGACCCCAATATAATAGTGGGGTCCCTTAATAACCACTTAAGGACCGGGAGGATTTACCCCCTTCCTGACCGGGCCATTTTTTCCGATACGGCACTGCGTCGCTTTAACTGACAATTGCGCGGTCGTGGGACACTGCACCCAAACAAAATGGATGTCCTTTTTTTTCTCACAAATAGAGCTTTATTTTGGTGGTATTTGATCACCTCTGTGGTTTTTGTTTTTTGCGCTATAAAACAAAAAAAGACCGACAATTCTGAAAAAAAAAATATATTTTTGCTATAATAAATATCCCCCCAAAAATTAAAAAGAAAAAAAAATTCTCCATCAGTTTAGGTCAATATGTACCGTAGTCTACATATTTTTGGTAAAAACAATAACATCGCAATAAGCGTATATTGATTGGTTTGCGCAAAAGTTATAGCGTCTACAAAATAGGGGATAGATTTATGGCATTTTTTTTACTAGAAATGACGGTGATCAGTGATTTTTAGAGGCACTGCGACATTGCGGTAGACAAATCGGACACTTTTGACATTTTTTTTGGGACCAGTGACATTTATACAGCGATCAGAGCTAAAAAATAGCCACCGATTACTGTATAAATGTCAGTGGGAGGGAAGGGGTTAACACTAGGGGGGGCGATCAAGGGGTTAAAGTGGATGTAAACTTGAACATTTTTTTTTTTTGATCTCATACTGTAGAGTATAAGATTTCCTATCATTTGAGCCCAGTCTTGCCACAAAGAGTTAATCCATCTCTGAGCCAATCCTCTTTTATTGTTCAGGGAGAAAAATCTTGACAAACTGAGAAAAACTTTGTCAAATCCTCCCCCTTGCTGTGAGTGACAGCCTCAGACACAGGCATTATTTTTTTAATTCCCTCCCCCACTCCTTTCTTCTGCAGCTCTGCAAGGATTGGCTGTTCCACACCTCACCACGATTTGGCATGCTGAAGTCATGTGATTACTTTCCTGTCTTTTCACTGGATATTAGAGATCATAGCAGAAGTTCAGTGTAAGAAATACACAGGAGAAAATGCATATTGACAAGGGGAGTGTAGAGGTGGGCGGGGCGTCTACTGACATCACGACTCCACCCACCGAGCTCCAGACAACAGACCCGCCCACAGAATCTGCAGTTTTTCGGGTCTAATAATAGACAGAGGGGAGACATTTGACAGGTAAAGATACATGCAGAAGGCGTGTCTATCCTTATAGATAACCCCTATGGAAGTAGTTTAGAAAGGATGACATTGGGTTTACATCCACTTTAAGTGTTCCCTGGGAACTGTTTCTAACTGTGGGGGGAGGGGACTGACTGGAGGAGGAGAGAGATCGCTGTTCCTGATCACTAGGAACAGCAGATCTCTCTACTTTCCTGACAGAACTGAGATCTGTTTGTTTACATACACAGATCCCCGTTCTGGCTCTCTATGGAACAATCGCGGGTGGCCGGCGGACATTGCGGCCACACGCATCGGCTTTGGCGTCGCGGGATCCCTATTCCTCTTAAAGCGGCCGACGTACAATGACGGCATTTCGCGCAGGGGAGCCAACCTTCCACAGTATAACTGCGGCGGCTGGTCCTGAAGTAGTTAATTCAGGTAAGAGGACACCCAAGAAGTGTGGTGAAGAGCACTGTGGGTGTGGAGAGAAGTGGAAAAGATCACATATCACCTGTGAGAAGAGCTGACCTATTGTGCACCAATTGTATACAGATTGGATGGTGTATGGGACACTATATTTGAAATATACAGTATCTCACAAGTGAGTACACCCCTCACATTTTTGTAAATAATTTATTACATCTTTTCATGTGACAACACTGAAGAAATGACACTTTACATTGTAGCAAAGTAGTGAGTGTGCAACTTGTATAAGGCCCCTTTCACTCGGGCGGATAGAATTCAGCTTTTAGTTGCAGATAGATAAAGTGATCTACCACAGCTAAACTCACACAATGCTTTCCTATGGCCCCATTCACACACTGCATTTAGCAACGGTTTCGTTACACGGGGTTTGGTGATTAGAAAAAATAAATTTGACTGTGTCCAGGAACGATTTATTGCAGCTATCTGCACATAACTGCAGGTAATCGCAGTGTACTATTTCTCCTGCAGATAGCAGCAGCAACAAGCAAAGAAAAACAACAAAATCACATCAGAAATGGCAAGAATGTTCCAACGCAACTAAACGCAGCCGCATGTAAATGCACGTAAACGCAGCTAATCGCAATGTACAACTGCAAGTGAACGCTGTGCCAGGATTCTCTGAATTTCAACAATAACAAAACATGCTTGTAACAGCGGCAGAACAGCCGCCCGTGTGAAAGGGGCCTAACAGTACAAATTTGCTGTCCCCTCAAAATAACTCAACACACAGCCATTAATGTCTAAAGCGCTGGCAACAAAAGTGAGTACACCCCTAAGTGAAAATGTCCAAATTGGGCCCAATTAGCCATTTTCCCTCCCCGGTGTCATGTGACTCGTTAGTGTTACAAGGTCTCAGGTGTGAATGGGGAGCAGGTGTGTTAAATTTGGTGTTATCGCTCTCACTCTATCATACTGGTCACTGGAAGTACAACATGGCACCTCATGGCAAAGAACTCTCTGAGGATCTGAAAAAAATAATTGTTGCTCTACATAAAGATGGCCTAGGCTATAAGAAGATTGTCAAGACCCTGAAACTGAGCTGCAGCACGGTGGCCAAGACCATACAGTGGTATAACAGGACAGGTTAGACTCAGAACAGACCTCACCATAGTCCACCAAAGAAGTTGAGGTCACGTGCTCAGCGTCATATCCAGAGGTTGTCTTTGGGAAATAGACGTATGAGTGCTGCCAGCATTGCTGCAGAGGTTGAAGGGGTGGGGGGTCAGCCTGTCAGTGCTCAGACCATACGCCGCACACTGCATCAAATTGGTCTGCATGGCTGTCATCCCAGAAGGAAGCTTCTTCTAAAGATGATGCACAAGAAAGCCCGCAAACAGTTTGCTGAAGACAAGCAGACTAAGGACATGGATTACTGGAACCATGTCCTGTGGTCTGGTGAGACCAAGATAAACTTATTTGGTTCAGATGGTGACAAGCGTGTGTGTGGGCAACCAGGTGAGGAGGACAAAGACAAGTGTGTCTTGCCTACAGTCAAGCATGGTGGTGGGAGTGTCATGGTCTGGGGCTTCATGAGTGCTGCCGGCACTGGGGAGCTACAGATCATTGAGGGAACCATGAATGCCAACATGTACTGTGACATACTGAAGCAGAGCATGATCCCCTCCCTTCAGAGACTGGGCCGTGGGGCAGTATTCCAACATAACGACCCCAAACACACCTCCAAGATGACCACTGCCTTGCTAAAGAAGCTGAGGGTAAAGGTGATGGACTGGCCAAGCATATCTCCAGACCTAAACTCTATTGATCATCTGTGGGACATTCTCAAATCTAAGGTGGAGGAGCGCAAGGTGTCTAACATCCACCAGCTCTGTGATGTCATCATGGAGGAGGGGAAGAGGACTCCAGTGACAACCTGTGAAGCTCTGGTGACCTCCATGCCTATTTTAGACATTTTCACTTAGGGGTGCACTCACTTTTGTTGCCAGCGGTTTAGACATTAACCACTTGCCGACCGGCTCACGCCGATAATCATCGGCAAAGGGCACATACAGGCAGATAAATGCACCTGTATGTTGTCCTTTAAAAAGCGGTTTGCGGGCGCACGCACCTGCCACGACCTCCGTGAGCGTGATCGCTGGTCCCGAGGACTCGATATCTGCAGGGATACCTGTGATCGTCTCAAGGAAATGCTCATGTGAACAAGCATTTCCCCGTTCTGCCTAGTGACAGGACACTGATCGCAGCTCCCTGTAATTGGGAACGGTTATCAGTGTTGTGTCACACATAGCCCCTCCCCCCCACAGTTAGAATCACTCCCTAGGACACACTTAACCCCTTCACTGCCCCTAGTGGTTAACCCCTTCACTGCCAGTCACATTTACACAGTAATCACGTGTATAAATGTGAATGGTCCCAAAATCATGTCAAATGTGTCCGCCATAATGTCGCAGTTATGATAAAAATCGCTGATTGCCTCCATTACTACTAAAAAAAAAAAAAATTAACAAAAATGCCATAAAACTATCCCCTATTTTGTAGACGCTATAGCTTTTGCGCAAACCAAACGCTTATTGCAATTTTTTTTACCAAAAATATGTAGAAGAATTTGTATCAGCCTAAACTGAGGGAAAAAAAATTTATATATTTTTTGGGGATATTTATTATAACAAAAAGTAAAAAATAATGTGTTTTTTTTCAAAATTGTCGCTATTTTTTTGTTTATAGCGCAAAAAATAAAAACCGCAGAGGTGATCAAATACCACCAAAAGAAGGCTCTATTTGTGGAGAAAAAAGGACATCAATTTTGTTTGGGAGCCACACCGTACGACCGCGCAATTGTCAGTTTAGGCGACGCCGAATCGCAATAAGTGCCTTGGTCTTTGGGCAGCCAAATGGTCCGGGGCTGAAGTGGTTAATGGCTGTGTGTTGAGTTATTTTGAGGGGACGGCAAATTTACACTGTTATACAAGCTGTACACTCACTACTTTACATTGTAGCAAAGTGTCATTTCTTCAGTGTTGTCACATGAAAAGATAGAAGAAAATATTTACAAAAATGTGAGGGGTGTACTCACTTTTGTCAGATACTGTAGGTTATTTGGACTTTTTTTTTCGAATTAGGGGATTTGCACATTGATGAAGATGGGGTGGGTCTTTAAATCAGGAAAAATGTGACATAAATATAGATTTTAATATTAATCATATAAGCTAAATAAAAGTGATACTAAAGTCTTTTTTTGCCTAAAAATAACAAACATGTTATTTTTACCTGCTCTGTGTAATGGTTTTGCACAGAGCAGCCTGGATCCTCCTTTTCTCAGGTCCCTCTTTGGCTCTCCTGGCCCCTCCCCCATCAAGTGCCCCCACAACAAGCAGCTTGCTATGGGGGCACCCAAGCTGAGCCATGACTCTTGTGTCCATTCAGACATGGAGCCCTGGCTAGGCACCCCGCCCCCTCTGTCAAGCTGTAAAAAGTATACACACATATGTATCTTATAATCTATCATCTCAGACTAGGAGGTAATTTACTGAAGGATTAGACTTTTCATTGTATGATTGATGCTGTTCTAATGTCAATCATACAATAAACGCAAAAAACTCAGTTTAGGAATTTTACTCACCCAGCTGCTTCATTCACCAAAGTATATCCACAGCAAATAAATACACAAAGAGAATTGTGAATAAATGTTTTAATTGTATAAAAAAAATAAAGAGATATTTACAAAAGACAAAGATATATCTGAACACAGAGTAAGATAGAAGACATCAAGTTTAAATTTAAAGTGCCTGGAAGCATTCCTTCATAGAAATTTCTATACCGTGTTATACATACAAATAATAGGGAACAGTTATATATTCTTACAACCAAGAAGTAAGGAATGTCTGAGAAAAATAAGGATTGTTGGGGCAGTGCTGGACCCCCCGGACCCCATTGTACAAATGTCATTAAAATCTGCACTCTAAGCAGATGTAAAACCTGAGGTAACAATGCTGCTCCAAGCGTGTTGGTGTCTCCGATAAAATACGACTAAAACTAAAATGGCATTTTAGTCAAAAGTCTAATATGGGACTAAAACTAAAATGGAATTTTAGTCAAAAGACTAAAGGGCTGTACACACGATCGGACTTTTTGACAACAAACATGCAAATTAGCTGTTTTGGAGCAACATCCAACCGTGTGTACGCTCCATCGGACAAACTTTTTCAGTTTCCATCGGACTTTTGTTGGCTGTGTGAACGGACAAACTTTGTCCCCATGTTGATGAGGACAAGGGCCTCTTCCCGACAACCCTGGCCGTTGGTTGTCAGAGTCTGCGGGCGGGGCGCTTATCGGAATCCGGGAGCCCCCTTTAATAAGGGGGCCCCCAGATCCCGGCCCCCCACCCTATGTGAATGAGTATGGGGTACATGGTACCCCTACCCATTCACCTAGGGAAAAAAGTGTCAATAAAAAACACAGTACACAGGTTTTTAAAGTAATTTATTAGGCAGCTCCGGGGTCCTCTTCCGAGTTCGGGGGTCCTCTTCCGACTTCGGGGGTCTCTCCGGCATCTTTTCCCAAAGTCGGAAGAGGACCCTCGAAGTCAGAAGAAGACCCCGGAGCTGCCTAATAAATTACTTTAAAAACCTGAGTACTGTGGTTTTTTATTGACACTTTTTTCCCTAGGTGAATGGGTAGGGGTACCATGTACCCCATACTCATTCACATAGGGTGGGGGGCCGGGATCTGTGGGCCCCCTTATTAATGGGGGCTCCCGGATTCCAATAAGCACCCCGCCCGCAGACCCTGACAACCAACGGCCAGGGTTGTCGGGAAGAGGCCCTTGTCCTCATCAACATGGGGACAAGGTGCTTTGGGGTGGGGGGGTTAGATCAAAAGAATGAACTTCAGTGTGTAAATGAGGTCAGTTTACCCACCTAAAGCAGAGTTCCGCAAAATTTTGCAGCTGCTGACTTTTAAAATAAGGACACTTACCTGTCCAGGGCACCCGCGATGTCGGCACCCAAAGCCGATCTCTCCCTCGGCTCTCGGTGTTGCCGCCGCCATCTTCAGGAAAAACTAAAATCCCCCGACACATGGAATATCCTCACATAGCTATTGCGCGGTGCCATGGGCACCCAAAACCGCAGCATGGGAGGAGAGAAGGCCCCCAACAGATTTGTGGGGGCCTACCTGTGCCGGATGCATGATGATGGCCACAGAGAGGGTGGATGAAACCAAAAGAAACAAAGGAAATCACATTCATTCAATATCAAAATGAGTACAATGAAGTGAACAAAATAATCAAATACTGAAACAATTATAACACAAATCACAATAAAATTACCAAAACAGGGGGCATCAATGGCCCAAAAAGCTATGTCATTCAGTTAATATGATTTCAAAAAACATATACTACCCCAATAGATATCATAATTTTAGCCAAAAATTTGTAAAATAAAATTTGTATTTTCTTAGCATACTTTTTTCAAAGTGATTTTGCCCTTAAAATCCCATTTGCATGAGGTTCTTTTTGTACTATTTAGGGATGGTGGCAACTCTTTACACCAACTTCTGAGAGTCTATCTTTTTTTAGACCCCCCACTAACTACAGACCTCCCTTCTCTCAGTATAGACCCCCCACTAACTATAGACCCCCCACTAACTACAGACCCCCCTCTCTCTCAGTACAGACCCCCTTCTCTCAGTATAGACCCCCCACTAACTATAGACCCCCCACTAACTATAGACCCCCCACTAACTACAGACCCCTTCTCTCAGTATAGACCCAAACTAACTACAGACCCCCTTCTCTCAGTATAGACCCCCCCACTAACTACAGACCCCTTCTCTCAGTATAGACCCCCTACTAACTACAGACCCCTTCTCTCAGTATAGACCCCCCACTAACTACAGACCCCCCTTATCTCAGTATAGCCCCCCCACTAACTACAGACCCCCTTCTCCGAGTATAGACCCCCCACTAACTACAGACCCCCCACTAATGATAGACCCCCCCACTGACTACAGACCCCCCCACTAACTACAGACCCCCCACTAACTACAGACCCCCTTCTCTCAGTATAGACCCCCCCTCTCTCAGTATAGACCTCCCACTAACTAAAGACCCCCTTCTCTCAGTATAGACCCCCCTCACTAACTACAGACCCCCCTTCTCTCAGTATAGACCCCCCCACTAACTACAGACCCCCCTTCTCTCAGTATAGACCCCCCCCCACTAACTACAGATCCCCTTCTCTCAGTATAGATCCCCCACTAACTACAGACCCCCCTTCTCTCAGTATAGACCCCCCACACTAAATACAGACCCCCTTCTCTCAGTATAGACCCCCCACTAACTACAGACCCCCTTCTCTCAGTATAGACCCCCACTAACTACAGACCCCCCTTCTCTCAGTATAGACCCCCCACTAACTACAGACCCCCCTTCTCTCAGTATAGACCCCCCACTAACTACAGACCCCCTTCTCTCAGTATAGACTCCCCCACTAACTACAGATCCCCTTCTCTCAGTACAGACCCCCCACTAACTACAGACCCCCTTCTCTCAGTATAGACCCCCCACTAACTACAGCCCCCCTTCTCTTAGTATAGATCCCACCCCCCAACTACAGATCCCCCTCCTCAGTACAGACCCCCCCCCACTATGTACAGACCTCTCCCATATTGTAGATCCCCCTTTCTTAGTATAGACCCCCCACTAACTGCAGACCCCCTTCTCTCAGTATAGATCCCACCCACTAACTACAGACCCCTCCCACATTATAGATTCCCCCTCCTCAGTACAGACCCCCCCACCATGTACAGATCTCTCCCACATTATAGATCCCTCTCCCTTAGTACAGGCCCCCCTTTTCCTCAGTACAGATCCCCCTCCAACAGTATAGACCCCCCTCTCCATGCAGACCCCCTCCATCCAGGGACATATAGGGGTCACAAAAGTCGCCATTGGGACTGGGTCCCATGCTGCAGGGGGCCCGTGTTCCCCCTCCCATGCCTGAATTGTTAGAGTGGTGGCTGCATATGGGACAGAGCTCCGCGATCCTCAGCCGATGGGTAAAACAGTGCAGGAGCTCGATCACACGATGTTTAAACTGAAAGTGAAAGCAAAGGAGAGGTGTCTTGCACAGTATGTGCTGTGCTCTCTGCCTCCCCCTACAGCGCAGTACCCGATGTTTCGTCAGATTTGGCGACCCGTCAGAATTTGTAACAGAAGTGATGTTCCGTCACCGCCATCTTGGTACACCCCGCACTCGTCCACAGAAAGGATACAGTGAGAAGGTGACAAGTGGACATCTTGTTATACCCACCGGAGTCTTGCATTTCACACTTATTTTTTACCAGAAAATGGCCACCAATGTAATAGGGGTTTACACTGACCACGAATATAATAGAAGCATTCACAGTAACCACCAATGTAAGGAGGGATTTACACTGACCACCAATGTAAGGGGGGCATTCACACTGGCCACTAGTGTGAATGAAAGGATTCTACACCAAGACCCCAATGTACAGAGAATATTTACACTGACCACCAATGTAACTGAGACATGTAGCCTACGTTCACATTTGTGTGTGTTGGGAACGCATGCAAAATCGCTTTCCTGGCACCACAGAAACGTGCTGCCCTTTAGCAGATACACATCAGTGCCATTAATTGTTAATGACATCCTCACACATCGGCTGACATGTGCCTTGGCACCGTGTGATTTTGAAGAATGGTTTGGGACTTTCTTCCGCATGTGTAGCGCATAGAGCTGCCCATTGAAATGAATGGGCTGCCCTACATGTGACCTACATCTTTATCCACCCTGTCAGTACACCTTTGCATCCTAAAACCCCTGCTAACCTCTGCACCCCAAACCTCCCCCATCCTCTCCACTCCAACCCTTCACCCCTTTAACTCTACCTCCTCTGCTCATCTTTGCACCCACCTTCCTTATCTCTATACATCCCTCTCCTTGCTCACCTGTGCACCCCAAACTGTAATTCCTTCTCTGCCTCCCTCTGCACACCCCACATTACCCCCCCTAATTTGCTTACCTTTGCAGAACAGGCTGATGTTAGGCTTAATGACCACAGTTGTAGGCAGGACCTTTAAGTTTGCACCTTTATCTCCCCAGTGGGCAGCATTCAGTAAAGGTGATGGTGGCTATGAGCACAGGGGGCATGATATACATATGAATACCACCTCTATTTACATATGAATGCTGCTGCTATTTACATATCAATGCCAGTATTTACATGTAAACACAGGTGAGTCTGCAGGTGAGTCATCTGTACACAATAGGGCAGAGCTGGGCAGCATTAGTAACAGAACTTCACACTGAGATATCAGGACACAGCACGGGACTAAAACCTTAAGGGAATTTAAGGATGAGCTTCGAGTTCGAGTCGAACTAATGTTCAACTTGAACATTGGCTGTTCACCAGTTCACCGAACAGCGAACAATTTGGGGTGTTCGCGGCAAATTCGAAAGCCGCGGAACACCCTTCAAAAGTCTATGGGAGAAATCAAAAGTGCTAATTTTAAAGGCTTATATGCATAGTATTGTCATAAAAAGTGTTTGGGGACCTGGGTCCTGCCCCAGGGGACATGTATCAATGCAAAAAAAAGTTTTAAAAACAGCCGTTTTTTCAGGAGCAGTGATTTTAATATTGCTTAGAATGAAACAAAAAAAGTGTAATATCCCTTTAAATTTCGTACCTGGGGGGTTTCTATAGTATGCCTGTAAAGGGGCGCATGTTTCCCGTGTTTAGAACAGTCTGACAGCAAAATGACATTTCAAAGGAAAAAAAGTAATTTAAAACTACTCGTGGCTATTAATGAATTGCCGGTCCGACAATACACATAAAAGTTCATTGATAAAAACTGCATGGGATTTCCCCACAGGGGAACCCCGAACCAAATAAAAAAAAAAACTGGCGTGGGGGTCCCCCTAAATTCCATACCAGGCTCTTCAGGTCTGGTATGGATATTAAGGGGAACCCCGCGCCAAAATTTTAAAAAAATGACGTAAGGGTCCCCCTCAAAACTCATAGAAGACCCTTCAGGTCTGGTATGGATTTTAAGGGGAACCTCGCACCAAAATTTAAAAAAAATTGGCGTGGGGTCCCCCCAAAAATCCATACCAGACCCTTATCCAAGCACGCAACCTGGCAGGCCGCAGGAAAAGAGGGGGGATGAGAGAGCGCCCCCCTGAACCATACCAGGCCACATGCCCTCAACATTGGGAGGGTGCTTTGGGGTTGCGGCCCCAGAAAACACCTAGTCCCTGTGTTGATGAGGACAAGGGCCTCATCCCCACAACCTTTGGCCGGTGGTTGTGGGGGTCTGTGGGCGGGGGGGCTAATCAGAAACTGGAAGCCCCCTTTAACAAGGGGACCCCCAGATCCCGGCCCCCCCTGTGTGAAATGGTAAGGGGGTACCATTTCACAAAAAAACTGTCAAAAATGTTAAAAATGACAAGAGACAGTTTTTGACAATTCCTTTATTTAAAGTCTTCTTTTTTCCATCTTTCTTTTTTCTTCTATCTTCCTTTGGTTTCTTCCTCCATCTTGTTCCTCCTCCGATCCTCTGCTTCTTTCTCCGGTGTTCTTGTCCGGCATCTTCCTCCGCGGCATCTTCTCTTCATCTTCTTCTCTTCATCTTTTTCTCTTCATCTTCTTCTCTTCATCTTTTTCTCTTCATCTTCTTCTCTTCATCTTCTTTTCGGGCCGCTCTGCATCCATGGGAGGCTCCCGCTGTGTGACGCTTCTCGTCTTCTGATTGTTCTTAAATAGCGGAGGGCGGGGCCACCCGGTG
The DNA here is from genome assembly GCA_037953035.1 of Aquarana catesbeiana. Taxonomy (NCBI): domain Eukaryota; kingdom Metazoa; phylum Chordata; class Amphibia; order Anura; family Ranidae; genus Aquarana; species Aquarana catesbeiana. The sequence goes on from JBBHAA010002763.1 coordinate 221,884, forward strand.
ACCCCGCCCCCTCTGACACTTGGGGATTTGACAGGGACTTCCCTGTGGCATTCCCCGTGATGTCAGAGGGGGCAGGGTCACCCGTTACGTAAAGAAGCAGTGGATCGGAGGAAGAAGAAGATGGAGGAAGAAACCGAAGGAAGATAGAAGAAAGAAGAAGATAGAAGATGAAAAAAAAAAGACTTTAAATAAAGGAATTGTCAAAAACTGTCTCTTGTCATTTTTAACATTTTTGACAGTTTTTTGTGAAATGGTAGGGGTACTTTTGTACCCCCTTACCATTTCACATGGGGGGCAGGATCTGGGGGTCCCCTTGTTGTACTCACTTTTGTGTGAGATAGAGAGTGTGTGTATATGTGTATGTGTATGTATATGTATGTATGTAAGCTATATATATATAGTGTGTGTGTATATATACAGTGGAACCTCGGATTACGAGCATAATCCGTTCCAGGAGTGTACTTGTAATCCAAAGTACTCGCATATCAAAGTGAGTTTTCCTATGGAAGTCAATAGAAACAAAAATAATTTATTCCGCATTGACTTCAATGGGATGCAATACCGCATACGGCCAGAGGCGGGGGGCGCCGGGGAGCCTCGGAAACGGCTGAAAAGCCCCGAGCACACTTCAGCTGACCTCGGCAAACCTTGGAAAGACTCCATTCACGAGCCATTCCTAGGTTTGCCAAGGTCAGCCGAACTGTCCTCGGGCCTTTCCGTGCATTTCTGAACGCCGACGATCAACGCTGTTCAGCTCTGGCGCACCCCACCTTAGGCCAAAAACGGTACTGCACACCGCTTTTGGCCTGAATCCTGCTCGTTTTGCGAGACCGCACTCACAAACCGAGTTAGGATTCTTAGAAATACAGTGCTCGAGGTTCCACTGTGTATATATGTATGTGTATATATATATATATATTACATTTTTTATTTTTATTTTATTCAATCAAAAAATAAAAACCGCAGTGGTTATCAAATACCACCAAAAGGGCTCTATTTGTGGGACAAAAGGACACATTTTATTGGGGTACAGTGTTGCAATCGTCTGTCAGGTAAAGTAACACAGTGCCAAAAAAGCAAAAAATGGCCTGATCATGAAGGGGGCAAATCAAGAGGTTAAAGTGGACGAGCCTCTCTAATGTATAAATTCCCTCTTATTTCTCATCTTAGAGGCCTTTCACATGGCAAGCCTGCTCGGATCCGTCTGTCCGTTTTTCATGTGGATCCGAGCGGGCCACCCATTGACTCCTATGGGCAGGCGGGTGTCAGCGGAGATTTTTCCGCTGAAACCTGCCTGCCATCCGATCCGCTCAAGATAGACGAATGGCGTTACGTTCAGATCGGATGAGATCTGATGAAAACGGACATGCTGTCTGTTTTCCTCGGATCTCTCTATAGGAATCAGCTGCACTCTGACAGGCCCCCCCTCACTCAGTGAGCAGACAGGCCTGTCATCCGCCCGCTCAGCGGCGATCAATGGAGCGATTCCCCTGCTGAGCTGGAGGACTCCGCTGAAACGCATCTGCCTCGTGTGAATGAGGCCTTAGTGATTAAAGCTCAGCTTCAGCTTAAAGAGGAACTTCATCCATTTTATTTAAAAATGTAAAACTCCGCAGCTGCAAATATTGCAAAAAAAAAATGATTTACCAATCCCTGGAGCCCAGCATTGTCTTGATTCAGCCGTTTCTTCTTACCATTGTGATTCACCATCCTGGATTTGGGAGGTGGCTTTGACTTATTGAGGAATCCCAGCAGATCACAGTGTAGGGGTACCGGTCCGGGTTTCTGTCTGTAGGATCATATGCCTGGAAAAAACCATGGTGTGCATGGAAACATTGGGTAACATGGAGGGGAGTTTTCAGGCAGAAAAAAAGAGCTCCAAAAAGCTCAAAAGCCTGTAGGAGCTCTTCTACACCGCAGAGCAAAAAAACCTGCTCTACAGGCATTTGAGACTTTATTTACAACTTGAAGAAGCTTATACTTTTTATAATAGAAAAATCCTCTATAAATAGAAACCTAATAATTGTGTCAGCCTTTCACAAACATAAAAATGTTTAAAACAATTAAACATTAACAAAACTAGTAGCTATGAGGTAAGTGAATCCTGTAGCCCCAAAAAGTCGATCAGATGATCCTAAATTATTCCATTGGGGTGAGAAGTATATGTAATGTGAATCGCTCATCTCTTATATAAATGTAACTTCTCAGCCAGATAAAGGGCTCAGCCTGGTGGGACAGATAAATATCCAGAGGTTTTGTGTTTTGTAAAAAACATGTTTGTTCACCAATTCAATTTAAATAAGCTTTATTGGCAGGACCAAATACATGTTAGCATTGCCAAAGCAGTTGAGTTTCTATAAGAAAAAGTAGGGGGGTAATATAAAGGGGGATGGGGGGGGTAATATAAAGGGGGATGGGGGGGTAATGGGTAATATAAAGGGGGATGGGGAGGGGGGTAATGGGTAATATAGAGGGGAATGGGCATAAGTCTGTGTAAAGGATCTTTAAGTCCTCAGTCTTTCATGTCCCTCTCAGTCGGTGACACGCTGTCACATATTGGGCAGCTATTTTTACCGTTGGCTCCTCTTCTCCCAGTAGAAGTTGGAGTTTCCTCTTCTCTTCTATAGAATTGAAGTCCGGGATGAGAGAGGAGAGTCTCTGGAAGTGTCCCTCAGTGATGAGTACTTTGGGGCAATGTAGCAGGAAGTGGTCCTCATCCTCCAGGACCCCCTGGTCACATTGCTGGCACAGTCTACTCTCCCTGGGCTTGTAGGTCTGTCTGTGCCATCCTAATTGGATTTCCAGGCTGTGGGCACTCAGTCTGTACAGGCTCAGGGTCTGTCTGTCTTTGGGGTCTTGTAGCACCTCCAGGTACGGGGCCAGTTCGTAGTCTCTCTGCAGTGACTGGTAAACAGTTATTTATTTGGAGTTTGTTAGCTCATTTCTCCATTCTCCAACATGTTTTTCTTTGGAGTTATTCATTATGTTTTTTATTTGAGATTTTGTCAGGCCGTGTTGTTGAGAGTTTGGGATCGACAAGGTGTTGAGTTGTTGCAGACCACATGGCCTGGACTGGTCCTCACTGTTCAGTAAGGCTTTATGGTGGTCTGAGTTGGGACTGCTGTTTTGTAGGTGGTCCCAGTATGATAGCGCCCTCTTCTGTACTGTGAGAAGTAAGGGAAATTTGCCAAAAACCAGACCGGCAAGCACTGTTGATGGTGCTCCGATGGAAGGAGGTGCTTGCAGAATTCCAGATGGAATATTTCTGTTGGTTTGGGGTCCCATTTGGATTGGTCTGGGTAGGTGACAGGACCCCAAACTTCACTGCCATAAAGAAGAATTGGGGTGATGACACTATCAAATATCCTGAGCCAGACCCTCACTGGTGGTTTTAGGTGGTACAGCTGTCTCCTGATGGCATAGAAGGCTCTGCATGCCTTGTCTTTTAGTGCCTCTATGGCTGGCTTGAAAGTTCCTGATTTGTTAATTTCTAGGCCGAGGTATGTGTAGCTGTTAGTTTCATCAACAGTGCAGTTTTTTAACCACTTGCCGACCAGCCGCCGCAGTTTTACTGGGTCAGAATGGCACGGCTGGGCAAAACCATGTTATGTTATGTCACTTCGCCCTGTGGCCACTATAGGATTATCAAAGAGATCGCTGGCCCGCTGCTCGCCCCCGGAGCCAATGAGAGTGCCCGGCGGGCACAATGACCACCGGGCTCCCGCGATCGCTCGTGACACACTAAGAACCAGGATCTGTGTGTGTAAACACACAGATCACGGTTCTCTGAGGAGAGAAGAGACTGAACGTGTGTTCATACAAAGTATGAACAGCGATCTGTCATCTCCCCTAGACAGTCCCATCCCCCTTTAGTTAGAACACACTGAGGGAACACAATTAACCCCTTGATCGCCCCCTAGTGGTAAACCCTTCCCTGCCAGTGACATTTTTACAGTAATCAGTGTATTTTTATAGCACTGATCGCTGTATAATTGGCAATGGTCCCAAAAATGTGTCAAAAGTGTTCGATGTGTCCGCCATAATGTCGCAGTCCCGATAAAAATCACAGATCGCCGCCATTACTACTTAAAAAAAATGATAATAAAATGCTATAAATCTATTCCCTATTTTGTAGACGCTAAAACTTTTGCGCAAACTAATCAGTATACGCTTATTGCGATTTTTTTTTTTTTTTTTTTTTTACCAAAAATATGTAGAAGAATACACATCAGCCTAAACTGAGAAAAAAAATTGCTTTTTTTTTTTTTAAAAAAGGGGATATTTATTATAGCAAAAAGTACAAAATATTGTGCTTTTCAAAATTGTCACTTTTTTTGTTTATAAAGCAAAAAATAATTCTGTTGGTGACAGAAGTAGCACGAGAAACAAACAGAACAGCGCCCTCTAAGTGCAAAAACAACATTAATAGCAATGTTAAAACCAATGTAAAAGCAATGTTATTAGAAGAAAATGTCCACAGAGGGCTGCCAGTTCAGAGTTGAGAATGCACAAGAACTCTAGAAGGGATGAGAAACAATAAACAGCAGTGCCGGGACAAGGTCAACCATCGCCCAGGGCGAACATGCCGGGCTGCGCCCCCCCATGACCAGTTATTTTACACACCTGATATCTATCTATCTGAGGTCAAAGTACAATGATCAGGAGCAGCGTGTACAGTGTGCAGAGTTAGGAGAGGAAAACATACAGAGTGCAGAGGTAAGGTGTATGTACAGTAATATACAATGTACAGGAGTCAAGAGCGGTAAACTGCAGGGTACAGAGACCAGGAGTATATACACCCTAGTGCATAGCAGTACCACTATAAATTATATCAAATTTAGTGTATGTGCCATTATCAAATATGGCCAAGTGAATTTTATATCACATGAATATGGAACCAAAATACCAGTGCAGCAAACAAAATTGTGAGGGGGCGAATCCCAGACTCCTGGTGCTGCAAGTAGAATACCAAAACATATAATGCGAACAACTCATAAATATTCAATTACATATATCACATGTATGTGGGACCAAATTCCCTGTGCTGCAAAAACATGTTGTGAGGGAGTTAAGACCACACTCCTGGTACTGTAAATAAAAAAATGAAATACTATAACATATAATGTGAATAACTCCCAAATATTCAAATAACTCTAGTCAAAATCTCATGGTTCATTTTTACACAATTTGGTTTTGGAGTTACTACCAAACTCCCAGTGCTGCAAATCAGACACACAGTGCAAAGTACTATTATAGTGCACTATAAACAAACAGTCCATTAGAGAGCAAGTGCTCTTGTGCACATTGCTGGATCGAGATGGGGCTCAAGCAAGTGGCTGACAGATTCCTCCATCCTCACAAGTGGGGTGGGCGTGGGAATCCCCCCTCACTGGGACATTGTATTCTGACAGCAGGGACTCTCCCCTATCAGAATACATTGATCAGTACTGCAAACAGCTAATTGAACAAGGATTTCCACCAGAAGTGGATATAACAATCGGTTACACACCGATCAAAAATTCAGCCCCTGCTGAATTCTGATCTGTGTACTCAGTTTTACCTTGTCCTTTGCTTCAGCAGGCTCTCTGCAGTTCTATTACTGGTTCCCTGCAGCTCCTGTGTCAGGAGTGACAGTGGTCACACTCCAGCCTCCACTTTGGACCATACAGGGTTAATCTTCCTCTATATGTGATAGGGAGGAGGAGAGCACTGGAGCTGGCTGAAGCATAGATTCACATGTAAAAAAAAAAACTATACAGTACCCACCTTCTCCCCCCTCCCCCACACTGCAAAAGTGGACTTTCTTGAAGTTGGGCTGGGACAAGAAATCACATCCTTTGCTGTGTAATGCTTATATTCTTGAACAGGTTAGGAATTAGTGTGACATTTCAGGTGCTACATAGATGTAATCCACATACAGATTATATCTTTCATATCTATCATTCTTTTTAGAAGATATTATGTGGATTACATCTATGTAGCACCTGAAATGTCACACTAATTCCTAACCTGTTCAAGAATTTTACTTTCACTTTCAATAAACCTGCACTGAAAAGTACAGGGCACGTTTATAATCACAGTGTGGAATGCAGAGCAGTCAGCACTCACAGTAGAAGAGGATCCAGTCTGTCATCCGTGATTTACACATCTTCACTCTGCTCTGGAGGAGGCTCTGCTGTGTGCTGGGCGGGAACCAAAGATCGATGCTGCAATGTGAGGTTCTTTTCCTGCTCCGCCCACATGCACTTTCGCTGGGACTGTACCAGCTCCGATGGGGGGGGACACTCATAGGAACTCAAGAAGGGAGCTTGGAAAAGGGTGCATCTGCTGCCGCAGAGCAGTGAGCAGGAGCGCATAATCCTTCATTTAGGCAGGCAACAGGGGCATACAAGTTTTACAGCTACATTTTGTGGACAGATTTTTCTGCTCACAACCTAGCGCCCCTTCCCACATTGCGCCCAGGGCAGAAGCCCCGCCTGCCCACCCCTTGTACCGGCCCTGATAAACAGCGCCCTCTAAGTGCAGTATACAAGTTGGTTTAATCAAGGTAATGGTTAAAAACACTCACAAAGTTGGATGAATAAAAGGCATAAATGTCATCCGCTCCAGACGGCCGGGTGAGAGAGAGGGAGGTCCGGTATGGCTGTGGTGGTGGCAGTGTCTTCATGGATCCCATCAACCTGACCCGGAAGTGACGTCTGTCTCTGCGAGCGGTGAACACCATCGATCCCCCTCCTATCCACCGGATAGCACAGTGAACCAGCAGTGTGACCGGCATAGGATTGGATCCATGAAGACACTGCCACCGCCACAGCCATACCGGACCTCCCTCTCCCTCACCCGGCCGTCTGGAGTGGATGACATTTATGCCTTTTATTCATCCACTTTTGTGAGTGTTTTTAACCATTACCTTGATTAAACCAACTTGTATACTGCACTTAGAGGGCGCTGTTTATTGTTTCTCATCCCTTCTAGAGTTCTTGTGCATTCTCAACTCTGAACTGGCAGCCCTCTGTGGACATTTTCTTCTAATAACATTGCTTTTACATTGGTTTTAACATTGCTATTAATGTTGTTTTTATTATTATGCCCTGTACACACGGTCGGATTTTCCGCCAGAAAAAGTGCGATCCGATTGTGTTGTTAGAAACTCCGATCGTGTGTGGGCTCCATCAGACTTTTTCCGTCAGAATTTCCGACACACAAAGTTTGAGAGCTGGATGTAACATTTTACGATAACAAAATCCGATCGGTTGACCACTTGCCTACTGGGCACTTAAACCCCCCTCCTGCCCAAACCAATTTTCAGCTTTCAGCGCTCTCACACTTTGAATGACAATTACTCAGTCATGTAATACTGTACCCAAATGAATTTTTTGTCCTTTTTTTCCTACAAATAGAGCTTTCTTTTGATGGTATTTGATCACCTCTGGGTTTTTTATTTTTTGCGCTATAAATGAAAAAAGACCAAAAATTTTGGGAAAAAAAAATGAATTTTTCTTAGTTTCTGTGATAAAATTTTGCAAATTAATTTTTCTTCATAAATTTTGGACACAATTTATACTGTTATCTTTGGTAAAAATAACCCAAATTAGTGGATATTATTTGGTCTGTGTGAAAGTTAGAGAGTCTACAAGTTATGGTGCAAATCATAAAAAATGTATCACACCTGATGTACTGGTGGCCTATCTCATTTCTTGCGACCCGAACAAGCCAGAAAAGTACAAATACCCCCCAAATGACCCCTTTTTTGAAAGTAGACATTCCAAGGTATTTAGTAAGAGGCATGGTGAGGTTTTTGATGTTGTCATTTTTTCCCACAATTCTTTGAAAAATTAAGATTTTTTTATTTTTTTCCCTACAAAATTGTCATTGTAATAGGTTATTTCTCTCACATGGCATGTATATACCACAAATAACACCCCAAAATACATTCTGCTACTCCTCCTGAGTATTACGATACCACATGTGTGGGACTTTTTCACAGCCTGGCCACATAGAGAGGCCCAACATGCAGGGAGCACCATCACGTGTTCTAGGAGCATAAATTACACATCTAATTTGTTGACTAGCTATTACACTTTTGAAGGCCCTGGAGCACCAGGACAATGACACGTGACACTGATGTGGCACTGATGACAGATGGCACTGATGACACGAGACACTGATAACAGATGGCACGTGACACTGACAGGTGGCACTGATGACAGATGGCACTAAAATGTGGCACTGATGACAGATGACACTGATGACAGATGGCACTGATGACAGATGACACTGATGACAGATGGCACTGATGACAGATGACAGTGGGAACAGATGACACTGACAGGTACTGTGTTCACTTTTTTTACGTCTTTTTTTTTTCTGACACTCAGGCTGTACTGTTCATATACCGTGACTAACACTGTCCTTAAATGACTGTCACATTGCCTTTATGGCCACAGTTTGTATTTTTTAATCAGTTCGAATTGATACCTGATTGTCCCTCCCCCCATTCTAGATATATTGTGTATCCATAGAGTGCCGGATTATCCTTCTCTTTTCATGTGTTTGATAGAAGTCGGATGTCATCCACATACAGCAGGAAGGAACTTCCCCTCCGTGTTTCCTGTAGAGTCAGTCCTGTGGTTGGTTCATGAGACCACACTAAGATAACATTCTTTACATGAAGAAACAAGTTCTGCTTCTTTCCCTCACATCCATGGTCAGTTAGTTTCTGGTAACTTCAGATAGTTCCTCAATGCACAATTATTATTATTTATTTTTTTTTGCTTAGCAATCAAATTTTGTGAGCAGACCTCCAAATCCCTCCATCTTATGACATTAAAGTGTTACTAAACCCACAACAGTAAAATCAGTCTTTATATGCAGTAAAGAATGCTTCTTATACTCACTGTGGAACCTAAGGGGGTTAATCCTCTGCATTGTGTAAAAAGGCTGTTTGATCCTGTCTTCTCTGATCCTCCCCTTCTTCCACAGTCCCCAATCCACCCCCTCATAGAACAGAGCCTTGGGGCCACTCTGCACATGCTCAGTTTGGTGTGTATTGCTAGAATTTTTTTTTCTTGAGTGCATGCAATCAAAGTAGGGCCAATCAGCACTGTCCTGACAGAGGGTCAGGGGTCCTGCAGCCTCATAGGACAATCGGGAGAATGAAAACTCCTCCTACAAGCTTTAACCAGACACTGATAGAAGTCACTGCTATATACTGATGAGAAAAGATATTCAGCAGTTTATATTTACTAAAATAATTACTTTTCCATGTTCTGTGGGAGATCAGATATATAGTGACTGGAGGCTCCGGGGTTCAGTAACACTTTAACCAAAAAATGGTAACCAATCCGGACACCACTCCTGTATACATCTCCACTTGTTGGGGCTACAATGGAAATTCCTTTAACTTTTTAATAAAAAAATAAATAAATCTGACTCGTGTAGCCAACATTTTATTACAATTTTTTTAACCGCTTGCAGACCAACCACCATCATATTGTAGCAGGTCGGCTCATTCCCACGAATCGCTGTAGCTGTATGTCGGCTCCTTTTAACAGTTGTAGCAGACGCACACCCGCTGCACGGTGGGGGAGGCCATGTGCATAGCCGTGATATCCCCCGGCCACCTGGGATCGCTCTACAGAGAGCCAGAACGGGGATCCGTCAATGTGAACAAACAGATCACCATTCTGTCAGGGAAGTACAGAGTGATCGACTGTTCCTAGTGATTAGGAACTTCAATCTCTCCTCCAGTCAGTCCCCTCCCCTCCACAGTTAGAAAAACATCCCAGGGAACACATTTAACCCCTTGATCGCCCCCTAGTGTTAACCCCTTCCCTGCCAGTGTCATTTATACAGTAATCTGTGCATTTTTATAGCACTGGTCCCAAAAGTGCCCGCCGCAGTGTCGCAGTCCTACTAAAAATCGCTGATTACTAGTAAAAACATAAATAATAAATGCAATAAATCTATTCCATAGTTTGTAGACGCTATAACTTTTGTGCAAACCAATCAATATACGCTTATTGCGATTTTTACCAAAAATATGTAGAAGATAATTTGGACCTTTTTTTTGTTTATAGTGCAAAATATAAAAACCGCAGAGGTGATCACATACTACCAAAAAGCTCTATTTGTGGGGGAAAAAAAGGATATAAATTTTGTGTAGGTACGTTGCACGACCGCGCAATTGCTAGTTAAAGCAACGCAGTGCCGTATCGCAAAATATGGTAAATCCTTCCAGTCCCTAAGTGGTTAATATAAATAAAATGTTTGTTTTACACAAAGGGGGAAACAGGAAGCACCACCTAGGTGTAGTATTAAAAGACAAGATTTACTACAAAGGTAAAATCACTCACAAGACAGATATAAAACATGCCCATCAGATGTATGGGGAAGCTGCTAGGATCCGTCCTTTGGACACCACACCTTGCCAGGGAACCGCTGCAGATGGAGGAGCAATGTGCAGCATCCTATGGCCACTAGGAAGTCCAGGTAAACCAGTGTGGAATGCACAGAGGAAGTGATGTCATCGGAGGCAGGGAGTGGCAAAATTCAATAGGCCCATTCCCTATACATCTGATGGGCATGTTTTATTATATCTCTATCTTGTGAGTGATTTTACCTTTTTGTAATCTTGTCTTTTAATACTACACTTAGGTGATGCGCCCTGTCTTCCCCTTTGTGTTTTACCTTTTACAGAGCTCTGAGGACAGCCTCCACCATCCACCCTTATGATGGATGAATTTATTTTTTTAGGACTAATTTTTCTAGGCTACTGATGTGTCCTTGAGGTCTCTGTAGTTGTCATGACTACATTGACTTGCGCCATATCAGTTGGGAGCATTTTGCCACTTCTTTTTTTTTTTTTTTACAGTATTTTCAGCCAGGATGTCTCCTCACATGATCTGAACACTTCAAGGCCTTCAACAAAATTGGAATTGGAATGCAAACCAAAAAAACATTCCTTTTTTTTTATAGTCATTCTTAGGTAGGGTAACATGGTGTTTGAGTCGTTGTCTTGCTCAGGGCTTTTTTTTATCAGACAATAGGTGCAGGAACTCCCCCTTTCTGAGTCACCCCTTTTCTTCTTCCCTACCCACCTCTGAGCACCATCCCTTGGTTCCATTCCCTACCCACCTCCCAGTACCGCCCCTTTTAGACAATAAAGAACCAAGTATCATTTTGTGTTGCTAAGTAATTTATATGGAATTTGGTAATGATATCAAGAAAAGCAGTAAAATAGATCCCCTGCAGCCAGCAACAATAGATCCCCCTAACAGCAATGGAGCAACCCACAACAAAATTCCCACCCAGCAACAATAGACTCCCGACAGCATCAACAGATCTCCGCACAGCCAGCATTAATAGACTCTCCAGCAGCCATCAACAATAGACCCCTCCCCCAACAGTAGATCTCTTTCAGCAACAACTGACCCCCCCAGCAACATAAGACTCACCCCCAGCAACAATAGGTCCCCCACCAGCAACAATAGACCTCCTTAGCAACAATAGACCCGCCCTGCAAAAATATATCCCCTCCAGCTAGAATAGATCCCCAGCAGTGAGCATCAATACCCTGCAGCACACCCCAGCACCCCTTACCATTACATACAGTCAGTCCAGGAGGTGCCGGAAAAGCCCTGGTCCTGCTGCATGACATACCTTATCTATAAATCCAGCTTATAGACCAGTGATGGAGAACCTTGGCACCCCAGATGTTTTGGAACTACATTTCCCATGATGCTCAACTACACTGCAGAGTGCATGAGTATCATGGGAAATGTAGTTCCAAAACATCTGGGATGCCAAGGTTCACCATCACAGTTAGACAGATACTTTGACACTTTCCTGCAAACATAATACCAGGCCCAGACTGGTCATAGGGTACAACTGGCTCAGGGCCACATGTCCTGGCAAGAGTGGCCTGTTGGTGACTGGGCCATGAGACACTCCTCCCGCTTGTGGCCAAGACTGTGTCTCTTCTCCCACCCCATTGGTGGTGTTGTCCAGTTGGAGGAGGGGGGCGACACGGGAGGAGCTGGAGAGTGGGAGTCTTTTCATATTGACAAGCAGGTGGTCACTCACTTGTTTATGTGAACCGGGTCTGCTGGGGGAGACCTAGGGACATTCCTCTGCCCTGCTGGAGGTGGGACTGTGCAGGGGGGGTGCAAAGTAATCATTACAGTGCAGCCCCCTCTGGGTCAGTACCTTTTGCGTTGCAGTGCAGGGGATTGGCTTCTTGTGTGTACAGTCATCGGACCCCCAGAGGAATTGGCTGCTCAGTGCGGAATATGCAGGCCTGACGTCCCAGTCTGGGACTGCATGAGACTGTCACAACCAGGTTTCATTTAGCCTTCTGACTTATCCATGTGGTCTTTAGTAAACAGTAGGTGGACAGAAACTTGTGGCTTTGACAATGACAGGTCTTCCATACCACCATTGTGGTTCAGTATTCTCCTGATTAATAGGATCATGAACCCTGACATTCGCCAATGCAAGAGAGGTCCTTCATTCCTTAGATGTTAGCTTGGAGTTCTTTGAGATCTCCCGGAGTATCAGACCTTGCTCTTGGTATGACCTTTGCTGGTAACAGTGGTGTTGCATTGCCTTCATTTGTACAGTCTGCCCAATGATGCACTGGTAGAGGCCAAACTCATTTTTTTTTTAACCTTGCCTGCTCTGGTGAGCACCAATAACCAGATAAATTTTGTATATTGACTGTTTTTTGTAGGTCTTCGGAATCTTTCTTAAGGCCTTGATACACTTTCACAAACTTTTTAAGATAAGACTTGGATAGTGAAGACCCAGATTTTGGTAATTTAAATAAAGGCAAAACTTTTTTTTTCCTTTTGGAGTGGAGGTGGATTAGACCACCTGTCAGGTTTTTATGGTCTCTGTCCCTGTTTAGGAGATTCACCTTCTCTATTAGGCTTCATGTACACTAGCAGCTTTTAAACTCCATAAAAGCCTGTGTCCATGCACAAATAGGCTTTTACAAGAGTTTAGAAGCTGCTGCAGTTAGGTGAGGTTCAACCTCCCTCTCCTGAACGCAGAAGAATCACGTTTGGGTTAGGAACATTTTGACTGGCCACAAAATGCAGCAAAATCGTGGCGCGATCCCCCAGCCGGTGATCAACCTAGTCTGTGTGTACATGAGCCCTGAGTCCTGTTGTCACACTATTTTGAGTGACAATCAGGGAATCCCCCACTCACTTCTTGGGTTAACTATGAGACAGGATGTAAATGAAAATGTTTCCAATGGGACACTTTTACCACGGTCTCCTATGTTCCAAAATGGCAACCTGAGAGATGATTGGTTCCTTCCCCTACAGGAAACACAATAAGAACAGTGAAAACGCCACCTCCTCAGTTTAGACTGTTTCCTACCACCCAGAGGCAAGAGTTTGTTTTATCCTGACTGTGTGACCATTGGTTCAGTGGTCCCTCTCTGGATGTAGATCTGCTGGGCATGCCTGATTTTGGCTTTTCTGAGTAGTTCCGTGAGCCCTTTCTGTTTTCCAGGATCTTGACCCCTAAATCTTGTAGGGGTGAACTCCTCAAGACCCCCTGGCTGGTGAGACCTGAGTTCCTACTCCCTCTCTGGGCCTCAGTTGGGGGGGCGCTGGCACTGCAGTATCTTGATGGTGCAGGGCAGCCTGGAGCTGGATGATAAAGCTGGATGAAAGGGATGCCAATGTTATGGAGTCTGTCTTTTAGGCTCCGTTCACACTTGTACAACTTTGATGCAACTTTGGATGGCTTTGACCAATGATAATGGACAACTGTTGCATGTAAAACATTCAGGTGCAACGTTTGAGGGTTAACATTGAAGTCTTTGGTCTCAAGTCATATGAAAGTCAGGCCAAAGTTGTAAATGAACTACTCCTGAAGTCGCTTAGATATGAATAGTACTCATTGGTAAACATGAGTGTGACTTATGTGAATATGATGTCCAAAGTTGCATGGCAAGTCGTAGAAGTGTGCATTGAGCTCAAAGGGAAACCTATCGTGAGAGAAATACGCAGACCTCCATTACTGATTGGCTGGCTTTTAATATATTATGAGCCCCTCACCCAGAAAGTACAAATATCAGAAATTCTTCATTCACTGGCTGCATAACTTAAGGTCAGTGACAAACTATTGAAGCCAGAGGATCCACATAACGGAGGCATTGTCAGAGGAAGGTCAGCAATGGCAGCCTATGTATTTTCCTCCTAAGAAGACAATGTCATCTTGCCAGCTCAGGGCAAAGTGGACATGTCTTTTGTAAAGCCCCCCAACATGAAAACTACCACATTACCATGCACTCCCCTTACTGCTCCTAGCTCTGTTGCAGCTGACACTAAAATCCCTGGTGTTGGACCCCGAGGGATCATAGACATCGAACCCTTGGTTATATGACAGTGGTCGAGCCTAGCGATTGGCTGCCAGCCTCCTGCATGGTCACAGGGAAATCCATTGCCCACATAATTGAAAGCATTGGGTACTGCCATGGAGGAAGGCTCAGCAGCGGTAAGGCCTCATGTACACTGTTGCTGGTAAATGGACGTTTAGGACAGTTGGGCATTTTTTTTTTAGCTGCCCCTGAACTCTCCTCTGTTATCAGTACATGTACACAGGGTCGTTTAGTCGTTTCTAGGCAGTTGAGTTTAGAAGCTTTTTTTGGAATGCAAAAAAATTAGTTCAGACCGATGTTCAGAGGCATTTGAAACACCAAATGCTTGTAAACATTGCTAAACGCAGTAACTCGTGTTTAGCAGCGTTTTGTGTACAGCAGTGTTCATTTTGGCAGCAAATTTCGATTTAGTTTTAGTCTAAGGACTAAAATGGCATTTTAGTTTTCATCCCATTTTAGTCTTCTGCAATTATTTTAGTTTTAGTCGTATTTAGTCGACTAAATCTCCAGTAGATTTTTAGTCGTCTAAAATCTAATGGGTGTAATTAAATTGTAATGCATTAGTTAACATCTCTCTACAGTTTGCAAACTCATTATATACTGTTGGAGTGAAGAATCTAATATGTAATTATTTATGGTATTGAGGTATGAATGTGCACTACAGACCAGTGTTCAATTTGAAATCAAATTTCAATTTAGTTTTAGTCTTAGCATTTTGACTAAAATGGCATTTTAGTTTTAGTCATCTCAATTGTTTTAGTTGACTAAAATAGTATTAATTTAGTCGACTAAACTGTTTTAGTTGACAAAATTAACACTGGCTTACAGACGTTTTTTCATTTAAAAAAAAAAATGTTTTTTTTTTTACAAATGCTTCTAGACGCAAACGCGGCTAAACGCGTCATGTAAATGCGGCTAAACGGCTGTTTTTAGACGCCGGTTTCTAGCTGTCAAGTTAAATCGTTCAGGAGAGGTTTAACAACATCCTGTGTACATGAAGCCTAGGGTGAGTATCAAAGGGATTGTCGCCTTGCGTAGAATAGGTGAGGTGGCAGCGTCTCTTTAAAATACGAACAGTCAGTGAAGCTGTACTCGCTACACATATGTAGGGCTGCAACTAACGATTATTTTCATAATCGATTAGTTGGCCAATTATTGTTTCGATTAATAACCTTAAAAAAAAGTGTGGTGTATAATTTTGTTAATATGTAAAGTTCAATACAGGGCCATTTCACCCCCTTCCTTCCCAGGCCAATTTTTAGTTTTCAGCGCTGTCGCACTTTAAACGTCAATTGCGCGTTTCCCCCACAAATAGAGCTTTCTTTTGGTGGTATTTGATCGCCTCTGCGGTTTTTATTTTTTGCGCTATAAACAAAAGAAGAGCGACAATTTTGAAAAAAACACAATATTTTTTACTTTTTGCTATAATAAATATCCCAATTTTTTTTTTAAAAAACTAATTTTTTCCTCAGTTTCGGCCGATACGTATTCTTCTACATATTTTTGGTAAAAAAATCACAATAAGCGTATATTGATTGGTTTGCGCAAAAGTTATAGCGTCTACAAAATACGAGATAGATTTATGGCGTTTTTAAAAAAAATATATTTATTTATTTTTTTAGCGGCGAGCGAGATTTTTTTTGTGACTGCGACATGGCGGACACATCGGACACTTTTGACACATTTTTGGGACCATTCACATTTATACAGAGATCAATGCTCCGTGTGCGCCCCCTAGGCGGCCGGGAATCCCAGGACGTCATATGACGTCCACCCAGGATGGGAGATCCCATCTGTGGACGTCATATGACTATACGCGGGTATTGAAGTGGTTAAATAAAAGGCAATTTATTCTTAAATATATCTATGCAGTGATAAATATAAATAACCAGCTATATGATTAGAGAGCAAAATCTGTAATCCACTCTGAGAATAACAGACAGAAAAGATATACTGTATATACTATTAGAAGAGATATACTGTATATACTATTAGAAGAGATATACTGTATATACTATTAGAGGAGAGATATACTGTATATACTATTAAAGGGTGAACCTGGTAAATGTCATCGGTCTCAGATCAAATTATTTTATTCAAAAAAAAAAACAATGTCTTCCTTCAAACAAAATGTCATTTTAAGAATTGTTCGTTAGATTTTATAATTTATCCATGTGGCCAGTATAAGGCTCGGTACACACCTATGCAGTTTGCTTTTGTTGATCTCTTTCTGCAGTGCTTTTTGCTGTGCGTTTTTGATTTTTGAGCACGTGATTTTGCTGCGACTTGCATTTTTCTTTTTGGCCAATTTGTTGTTGGGCAGATTAAAAAAACACAAATTGCTGCAAAAACGCATTACATGCTTTTCTGCAGCTTCTCCATTGAAGTATATTGAACCAAAAAATGCACAGTTTTGAATTTAAAAAAAGTCCCTGACCCTTTCCAAATACGCATCGGCTGAAAAAAGCATAGATGTCAATGAACTGTAGTGCGTTTCTGCAAAAAACACCAAAAAACACATAGGTGTGAACCAGGTGTAAGACGTTTAGTAACATAATGGGGTTAAAAAAACTAAAATAAGCCCTTTATAGTACAAAAAAAGCAGATAATCACTACTGTAAGGGGTTCGTTTTTTTTTACTGTAGAACTGTGAAAGTAATATTTACAATAGCGATTATTTGCTCTTTTTGCACTAAAAAGGGATCGTTTTAGTTTTTTTACTTAACCCAATTATGTTACTGGTCGATTAATTGATTATGAAAATACTAATCGATTAATTGACAACTAATCGATTATGAAATTAATAGATTAGTTGTTTCAGCCCTACACACATGTATATTATGATCTATCAGACTAGGGGTGGTAACCTACTAAAGGAAGAGACTTCTTGTATTTAATTGGATGATTTACATGAGTACAGCATCATTGAGCCTGTGACCAACCCCAATGGGACAGGGGAGTTTGGAGGGGACTGCAGAATAGCATCTTGTCTATTGACTATGGGCCCTGGCATTTGAGGAAGCTGTCCTGTTATATATAGTAATGCAAGATGACATGTTACCACATTTAACAGTTAAGGAAGCCATGATGGTCTCTGCCATCTTGAAACTCTGAGAAGATGGATGTGAAAAGAAAGCTGGTTAATGAGATCTGTTTCTGGGGTGGGCACTCCCTGACCAATCAAGGCTTGTCTAGGGGCCTAGCTGTTAGCTCACCGGTTAATTATTTAGCTGTTGATTAGATCACTGTTAGCTTTTCATTAGATGTACTGATATTACTGTTTTAATGTTTAGGATAATGTGATCAGGCTCTTATCTGATTTTATGTTGAATACATTTGGGAATGTATAATAAAGAGTTCCAGTTTGCACCTAAGCTAGTGTCGGCTCTTTCTTGAGTGCAATTTTCAGTGTGTGATATAATATTTACAACTTTCTACAGCTCTGGCACTTTCTACAACTCTGTTATGACTTTCGACAGACTTCTGACGGACTTTCTAACGAACTGACTTAACTACATACGATCACAGAAAAGTCCAATGGATTTATACGTGATGATGTACACCGGACTAAAATAAGGAAGTTGATAGCCAGTAGCCAATAGCTGCCCTAGCGTGGGTTTTTGTCCATCGGACTAGCATACAGACGAGTGGATTTCTGGGTCCAGCGGAGTTACAACGTAAAGATTTGAAGCATGTTCCAAATCTCAAGTCCGTCAGATTTGCGACTGGAAAAGTCCGCTGAAGGTCCGGTGGAGCCCACACACGATCGGATTGTCCACCGGATTTGGTCCGTCGGACCAGTCCGGTCAAAAAGTCCGACCATGTGTACACGTCATTAGGCCTCATGTACACTGCTGTTGGTAAACAGGTGTTCAGGAGCGGTTGGCCATTTTTTTTTCAACTGCCCCTGAACTCTCCTCTGTTATCTTATCAGTACATGTACACGGGGTCGTTTTATAGTAGTTTCTAGGCAGTTGTGTTTAGAGGCTTTTTTTGGAACCCAAAAAATGCGTTCAGAAGCTGTGTTTAGAGGCATTTCAAATGCTAAACTCGGCTACCTGCGTTTAGGTGTGTTTTTGTCTAGTAGTGTTTTTAAAGAGAAACATTTTATATAATACCTTTGAGCCTGGAAAATGCTAAAAACACACCAAAAACTCAATTATCACTACCTGGAAGCTTGATATACCATGTGATATTCCCCTCATCAGCCAATTATGCTGTACAATACACAACTTGCATTACTTGACGCTGAAGTTGAATAGGAATTTCACTCACCCATCAGCCATTGAGAATTTAACCTGATGACCCCCTCATTGAGCTTGAGACCCTAATGTCTGGCTGTTTGCATTTCTAGATGGGGTCTAACCTTTTCCAAGAGAACGTCAAAGGTGGCAATTGACCTGCGTGTAAAATTAAAACATTTCTCTGTGTAATTACGCAGCTGAACATAGATATTAGAAAAGTATCCTGTGGACATGCGTTGAGCCATCAATGGAGGTGTCCAGTAGCGAGGAACTCTGGTCCTCTCACGCAATTTTCTACGTTCTTGGAGCCTCAGCAAAAGCAACATCAGGAGCATTTCCTCACACATCAAGAGCATTTCCTCACACATCAAGAGCATTTCCTCACACATCAGGAGCATTTCCTCACACATCAAGAGCATTTCCTCACACATCAGGAGCATTTCCTCACACATCAGGAGCATTTCCTCACACATCAGGAGCATTTCCTCACACATGCTCATCACAGGATCCATATTAACAAACCAACCAAACAATAATGCCCCGTACACAAGGTCGGATTTTCCGATGGAAAATGTCCGATCAGAGCGTGTTGTCGGAAATTCCGACCGTGTGTGGGCTCCATCGGACATTTTCCATCGGATTTTCCGACACACAAAGTTGGAGAGCAGGAGATAAAATTTTCTGACAACAAAATCCATGTGTACACAAATCCGACGGACAAAGCACCACGCATGCTCAGAATAAATAAAGAGATGAAAGCTATTGGCTACTGCCCCGTTTATAGTCCCGACCTACGTGTTTTACGTCACTGCGCTCAGAACGATCGGATTTTCCGACAACTTTGTGTGACCGTGTGTATGCAAGACAAGTTTGAGCCAACATCCCTCGGAAAAAATCCTAGGATTTTGTTGTGGGAATGTCCCAACAAAGTCCGACCGTGTGTATGGGGCATAACAGCTAGCAACAAGCACACTACTTTCTCTGGTGCTACTCACACTGTCCTCTCACAGAATGGCTGAAATAGTTAATAAATACTTGTTTTTAGTGCTTTCTAATCATTTGGGAGGGTCTCCTGAGGTTATCTTTAGCAAAGGCTCCTGAACGCAAACGTGGCTAAAAACACATTTTTAAACGTGGATTACTAGCTGTGATGTTCCAGCATTCAGGAGATTTTGAGAAATGTCCCATGTACATGAAGCCTTACTTTGACTCTGTACGACTGTTTACTTTTCACTCCTGTATGACTTTGTTATGGAAATTCTCATAAGACCGAATAAAAAAAAATCAGAAGTGATGTAGTGTATTTATTTTTCAGATGACAACTGTACTGATTAAACAATCGTACAATCTGGTATCATACAATACATTTTTTGTGCTTGTCATATCGGATGAACTATTGTGATTGGCTCTTGAAAGCTCTGTACTAACGATCCGATTATCGTACGATCGCTTCGAAAGCGGTATCAGCAGCATTATTCATTCAGAGTTCTGAGAGTGAATGAACCGCAAGTATCATCAGTGTTCATTGATTCTTCCTGTCGGTGTGTAACTGCCTGCCCATATGAAGTACAAGCAGAAAGATATGCGGCATTACACCTATGATCTGATTTGCGGGTGCAATACTGTCCAGGCTCCTACAAAAATAATAATATATGCAAAAAAGTGCATTAATAATAAAAAGTATATATATTTTTTTTTAAGGTGATCTTATCCTTTACAAATACTGCATTTGGCAATTAGAAATTGCCTAGAAATGTCCCATCATACTTTGCACCATCTGATGGCCAAATGTGTTATTTTCCAGTTTAAACCAATGAAAAAGTAGCACAGGAAATAGCCTGCAAACATTTGTTTTGCCCTAGTTGCACAGAATGATTGTACATACGTGTTCTCTAGCAAACTGCTATGCGGTTAAAAAAAAAATGTATTCCACCCCCTAAGCCTCTGTGTAACCCAAGGCCTCACCTTGACCTCCTATATCTGGCAGGGTAGAACAAGACTTGTACCTCCACAACGGCTGTGGTAATTTCCAGCTGGAGATTTAGATCATCTCATCCATGTATGAAGCTCATTCCCTGA
This sequence comes from Aquarana catesbeiana, assembly GCA_037953035.1. Lineage (NCBI taxonomy): Eukaryota > Metazoa > Chordata > Amphibia > Anura > Ranidae > Aquarana > Aquarana catesbeiana. The sequence continues at coordinate 242,602 of JBBHAA010002763.1, forward strand.
GGATCATGTAAAGCAGTCGAGCTTCACTACATATAGAGTTGGGCTTTTTAATCTCACAGTTGTGCACTTTGAGGAAGCAACCCTCAGAACCTTTCCCAATCCATCCGAGAGTCTGAATTGGTCAAAATTCAAGTTACGGGTGGCTGTGCAAAGCACCACCTGGCTGAACAGTGACCTCGGTATTCAGGTAGTCTCCGGTGTTGTGGCTGTCAGATCTCAATAGTTGGCAGTGGGGATCTCCTCTTAGTACAGATTGGGAAAACTATTGATTTTCTCTCGTTCAGCCTGTGAAATGAGGAAGCTCCCTAATGACAGAGTCAAACCCTTCCCCCGTGACCTTTTATTAGTTTTCATTTTAAAATATACCTAAAGCCTTTTATTTTATTTTTTTTAAATCAGTGTGTTCTTCTCTGATCGACAGAAGCCTTTTTTTTTTTTTTTTTTAATTGACTTGTCTTATGCCCCTTTTACATGGGAGGGGACCCACTTGCTTGGCAGGGTATCTGTTTACTGACCCCCCCATGAGCAGTCAGATGAGTGGTCCATGTTCACTCATGTGGAAAGGACACAGCCTGCTGTCCTCTATGGGCGGTTGGATGTAAGTGGACTGCCTGCCTGTTTATACCCAACTGCTGTCCAATCCAGCTGGATTGGATGTAGGCGGTTGTGAACTCCCTCCCCTGCTCCATAGAGGAGAGTAAAGAGTCTGATTGGGTCTGTTTTTTCAGGTGGACCCTATCGGACCTCTAGCGTGAAAAGGGCCTAAAGCCCCATATACACTATTCAATTATCTGCAGATTTTTGTCTTCAGATTTACCAAAACCATATAATAATGAGGTCAAACCTTAAGAGTTTCAATTTGTATGCAATCAGCCAGGCCCTTGCCCTACATGTTTTTGATAAATCTGAAGACAAAAATCTGCAGAAAATCTAATAATGTGTATGGGGTCTTATGGGGCGTACACACGGTCGGACTTTTTGGCTACAAAAGTCAGACGGACGCCGACGGACCAAATCCGGCGGACAATCCGATCGTGTGTGGGCTTCCCCGGACTTTCAGCGGACTTTTCCAGTCGCAAATCTGACGGACTTTAGATTTGGAACATGCTTCAAATCTTTACATTGTAACTCCGCCGGACCCAGAAATCCGCTCGTCTGTGTGCTAGTCCGACGGACAAAAACCCACGCTAGGGCAGCTATTGGCTACTGGCTATCAACTTCCTTGTTTTAGTCCGGTCGTACGTCATCCCGTATGAATCCGTCGGACTTTGGTGTGATCGTGTGTAGGCAAGTCCAGTCGTTAGAAAGTCCGCCAAAAGTCAGTCGAAAGTCTTTCGGACGGGCTGTCGGACTTTTGTAGCTGAAAAGTCCAACCGTGTGTACGCCTCATGTTGGAAAATGTTGTCGGTGGGTGTTTTATGTACAGCATTTTCCTTCATCCACCCATAGAACCATGTATGGCCAGATTTATACAGTTGGCACCAGAACAGGTAAAGGAGGCACATTTTCCAATGGGACACTTGTTCTGGTGCCAGCTCAATATATTTTTTCTTTATTCTCACATCACTTTCTGACGATGATCACCTGAATATATAATCTCCTCAGTGGGGACAGATGGCAAGAATATCTGAGTGGTCCCATCCAAATCTTACAAATGTTTGGCTTTAGATACACTTCAAAGTCAGGCTTGACCTATTAGTGGATACAAAAAGTAAAATTAACCCCTTCCCGCCGACCGAACGCATATATGCGTCCTCGGCTTTCCGGGGTTATACCGGGATGATGCCCGCAGCTGCAGGCATCATCCCAGTACCGTTGTTTTCAGCGGGCGATCTGCTACCCGAGTATAACAACCGATGCGGCTAAAAGCCGCTCGGCTGTTATACCGGAGGAGCGGGAGGGGACATCGCCGCCTCCCGCCGCTGTTACCGGGCCTCCCGTGCGATCGGGAGGCCCGGTGTCCATTCGGGAATCTCCGGCGGCTGGGGGCGGGCTGGAACGAAGCTGCGAGCGGCTTCGTTCCAGCCTTCTAATTGTAAACGCGGAAGCGACGTCATGACGTCACTTCCCGTTTACTCGGCTGCCAATGGCGCCGAATTTAAAAAAGTACACAGTATTCAGAATCGCCGTTTTCGGCGATCTGAATACTTTGAAGTGTAAAGGAGGGATGGGGGATCTTTTAGACCCCCGATCCCTCCATAAAGAGTACCTGTCACCACATATTACTGTCACAAGGGATGTTTACATTGCTTGTGACAGCAATAAAAGTAAAAAAAAAAATTTTAAAACACAATTTATAAAAGTACAAAAATAAATAAAATAAATAAAAAAAAAAAAAATTTTTAAAGCGCTCCCGTCCCCGCGAGCTCGCGCAGCGAAGAAAACACATACGGAAGTCGCGCCCGCATATGTAAACGGTGTTCAAACCACACATGTGAGGTATCGCCGCGATCGTCAGAGCGAGAGCAATAATTTTAGCCCTAGACCTCCTCTGTAGCTCAAACCTGGTAACCGTAAAAATTTTTTAAAGCGTCGCCTATGGAAATTCATAGGTACCGTAGTTCGTTGCCATTCCACGAGTGCGTGCAATTATAAAGGGTGACATGTTTGGTATCTATTTACTCGGCGTAACATCATCTTTCACATTATACAAAAAAATTGGGGTAACTTTACTGTTTGGATTTTTTAAAATTCATGAAAGTGTCACTTTTCCAAAAATTTGCATTTAAAACACCGCTGCACAAATACCGTGTGATAAAAAATATTGCAACAATCGCCATTTTATTCTCTAGACTCTCTTCTAAAAAAATATATATAATGTTTGGGTGTTCTAAGTAATTTTCTAGCAAAAAATACGGATTTTAACTTGTAAACACCAAATTTCAAAAATAGGCTTAGTCATGAAAGGGTTAAAAGAATAAATATATATTTTTTTAAAGTAGACAGTAATATTGCACATCCCAGCTGGCATGGTAAGTATTTTCCAGGGATGAGGGGACCGGGGTGACTTCTAAAGAAGATCTGTATGTGCTGGGGGCTTCTTTCTCTTGAATCGGAATGGAAGGATCCAACCCCAGCGCCGGCCACAGTCTCATCCTCCGCTCCAGACATGGATCCATTCTCACCGGTGGAGGTGGATTCATTGTGGATGGGTTGTACATATCAAACCTCCATAATACTCAGAGGAAGAGCCTTTTTCTTTTTGCAGTTCACCTGTAAATAAAAAAAAAAAATTTTTTTAAATTAAACAACTGCAGATCAGGGGCTCGTGCGGAATATTACTGTAACCCCCCCAGGGGGCACTGTGTAATTTACAGTCCTATGACTATGGTTTTCACATCATCGTCTTTTTGAGTGATTTGGGAGGCAGCCACTAGTACAGTTCTCCCTATTTAATTAATAGGGCTGCAGTGTGCATGCGCAGGATGAAGAGGTCATGGCGGGGACACTTTAAGAAAGGTTAAGTGGCTCCAGGCATTCAATTCCGGGCCCTCTCCTGCAGTACTGCTTTTCCACCACTAGATATCAGTCTTCTCATGGCTGTCACTCAACCCACTTCCTGTAAACCTGGGCTGTCATGGACACCCCCCCTGGGAGGGACTTCAGAAGGACAGCCTGTGCTCACTAAGCCACTGCACTAAATACCACTCATTACAGTCCCTTCCAGAAAACTGCTGAGTGTGTATATATCTCAGAACACCCAATAAGAGGATAATATGTGACCAGTCTAAACTATGTTTCATGTTCACCAATGCCAGGAGCCTGGCAGACAAGATGGGTGAACTAGAGATACTGTTGTATGAGGAGGATTTTGGGGGAATTTCAGAGACCTCCTGATTGTCTGGCAACCATTCAAGGGTATATCCTTTATCACAAGTATAGAGAGGGTAAAAAAGGGGGAGGGGTATGCCTATGTATCAAGAATAATGTACAAGTGAATGTGAGAGATGACATCACTGAGGGAGCTAGAGAGGAGGTGGATTTCTTACAGGTAGAGCTCGAAAAGGGATGAAGCTAAGGGGAAAATAATACTGGGAGTATGCTATAGGCTCCCTAACCTGAGGGAGGCCAATTGGCTTCAGTATAAATGACACAAATAGGAAACATAAGGGGAATACAAAGACACTGAATTTCAAAAGAGCCAACTTCCCTAAACTACAAACCTTGCTAAAAGGCATGAATTTGGATACAATCTTAGGAACAAAGAACACGGAGGAGAGATGGGTTTGCTTTACGAGCATATTAAATAAGGGCATTAGCCGATGCATCCCATTGGGTAATAAATTTAAAAGCGCAAACAAAAGTCCTGGATGGCTTAACTCCAATGTAAAAATGCATATAAAAGCAAAGGGGAAGGCCTTCAAAAGATACAAGGTTGAGGGATCATCATCAGCATTCAGACTTTATAAAGAATGCAACAAGAAATGTAAGGGTGCAATTAGGACGGCTAAGATAGAACATGAAAGACACATAGCGGAGGAGAGCAAAAAAAAATTCAAAAGAAATTGTTTAAAGTATGTAAACTAGAGCTGCACGGTTAATTGTGCAGAATCGTTAATCGCGATTCTCCGCCCGCCGCGATCGCAACTCCGGATTTGTGCGATTCTGCCCATTAAAGCAATTTGAATGTTTTGAGTTGAAAAGCATGCTTCATGCCGACGCGCACTGATCGATGTAGTCCCTGGGATGTTTCCCTGTTTCAGAGCGGAGGGGAAGCCGTTGGAGCCAGCGTGCTGACGTCACACAGCAAAGAAGAATGTGATTGGTCAGGCAAGTAAAGTTTCTTCTTCGTCTCGGGGACAAGCATGGCTGCAGCGCTGAGGAAATGTGAGCTGCTTTACTTTTTTTTTTTTTTTAAGAATCAAATGCTCAATCTCTCTTTCTCTTCAATCAAGTCTCAATTAATCAATCTCTGAATTAATGAGAGAAAGAGAGAGAGAGATTAAGAGTCTCAATAAATCGCTCTCAATCTCAATCAATCCCTCTCTCCTAAAAAAAATTACATTGCGAGAATCGTCATCTTTTTATTCTAAGTAAAAAAATTGTGATTCTCATTTTGGCCAGAATCGTGCAGCTCTAATGTAAACAGTAAAAAAGGAGGACAGACCATATTGGCCCCATAAAGAATGAGGAAGGACATCTGGTTACAAAGAAAGGGGAGATGGCGAAGGTATTGAATTTATTCTTCTCCTCAGTCTTCATGAGGGAATCGGGGGGCTTCAGTAACCAAAACTGCAGTGTTTATCCTCAGGACACATCACAGGAAGCACCTCCATGGTTAACAGAGGATAGAATTAAAATTAGACTTGGGAAACTTGACATTAATAAATCACTGGGACCAGATGGCTTGCATCCGAGGGTACTTAGGGAACTTGGTCAAGTAATTGCCAGACCATTGTTCCTAATTTTTACTGACAGTCTACTGACTGGAATGGTACCAGCTGATTGGAGAAAAGCCAATGTAGCACCAAATATTAAAAAAAAAAAATCCCTGGGAATTACAGACCAGTTAGCCTAACATCAATAGTATAAAAGCTCTTGGAGGGGATGATAAGGGACTATATACAAGATTTTAATAATAAGAACGGTATCATTAGCAGTGATCAGCATGGATTCATGAAGAATCATTCTTACCAAACCAATCTATTAACCTTCTATGATGAGGTGAGTTGCCATTAGATAAAGGAAGGTCCGTAGACGTGATGTATCTGGATTTTGCAAAGGCATTTGACACAGTTCCCCTTAAACGTTTACTGTACAAAATAAGGTCCGTTGGCATGGACCATAGGTTGAGTACATGGATTGAAAACTGGCTACAAGGGCGAGTTCAGAGGGTGGTGATAAATGGGGAGTACTCGGAATGGTCAGGGGTGGGTAGTGGGGTCCCCCAGGGTTCTGTGCTGGGACCAATCCTATTTATCCTGTAACCCCTATCAACCAATCAGTGAGCGGTAATAATGTGCAGTAACCGCTAGCAGCCAAGCGGCAAGCAGAAATTATGTGTTGTAACTTCTAGCAACCAGCCAGTGAGCAGTAGGGATAGGCTGCAACCTCTGGCAACCAATTGCAATCGCTGCGTGATCTGCTGCAGTAAACTGATTTGGAGTCTACCTGCTATTTTTTGTAGGTCTCAGAATGGAGGGGGGCCCCAAGAAAATGTTTGCCCAGGGCCCAATCAATATTAAAGATGGCCCTGATCCTGGGGAAATTTACTTTGATTTAGTTCCTTGGCTCAGAGCACAAGCCTATTGTTGTGTCAGACCATAATTTGTCAGATTAGCCATCGTCATCAATTTTGGTGAAGCACAAACAGCTGTGTAAGGCTCTGTTTCCACTTCTGCGAGTTGTTGTGCGACTTGACACATGTCAAGTCGCAGGACAAGTCAAAACCCATGCATTTCAATGGTCCCTGTTCTAATTGGTGCAACTCAAGTCGCAGTGACTCCAAAAAAGGTTTTTGCACTACTTTGTTTCAACTTCAGTGTGACTTGTTCTTACAGGTCGCAGACATTGCATCAAAAATCGCATTGCAAAGTCGCACTGTAAATCTCACGACTTAGTCGTCACAACAGTGGAAACCTAGCCTCAGACTAGGTTTTCACTATTGCGACCTGAAAGTTGTGCGATTTTTGCCACGATTTTTTGCAGCGATTTTGATGCAACTTGAAACAATACCTGTGTATTCTTGAGGTCTATGGACCTCAAGTCGCATCAAGTGGGACCAAAGTAGTACAGGGAGTACTTTGAAGTCGCTGCGACTTGAAGTTGCACAGATATGAACGGTACTCATTGGAAATCATGGGAATGCGACTTTGCATCCAAAGTCGCATGACAAGTCTCAATAGTGGAAACCGAGGCTAAATGAAAAGCGGATTTTTGTGCAGGTGAACTGCATTCTGATGGGCCAACTTCACAGTTAACATTGCTAGTCATCAGATTTGTCTGTAGCCTTTACAGCGCATACGCAGGAATAACGATCGGATTTTACTACCGCGGGCGAAGTACCAACAGTAGTAAAATCCAATCGTTAAGCCCAGGTTCACACTGAGCTGCGGGAATGAAATGGTGCCAGTTCAGCTGAACTCCCATCCTTTCATTCCCGCATGTCAGTCCCGACTTCGGGGGAATTCCAGAGACACCTGTGCAGGTTTCTGCACAGATGTCAATGGAAATCGCACCCTGAAATCGCCAAAAGTAGTAGAGAAAATGCCTTTGGAAACTTGTGGTGCTGCACGGATTAGGACGGTGCCATTGCTGGCAATTGTCGCTGATTTGATATGTCAAATCACATCAATGTGAACCAGGGCTAAGGCTCCTTTTACACTTGTGCGACTTAAAAAGTCATGTGATTTTGACGCGATTTGAAGCAATGCCTGTGTAATCTTGAGGTCTCTGTCTCAAGTCGCATCAAAAGTTGAACCAAAGTAGTGCAGGGGCTACTTTGAAGTCGCTGTGACTTGAAGTCATACAGATATGAACGGTACTTATTGGAAATCATCGGGTGTGACTTGTCATGTGACTTTGGAGTCCCAAGTCGCAGGACAAGTCAGACAAGTGTGAAAGGGCCTCAGGCTGTCTGTACCTCATCACTGCTACCTGATGATTGATTTGGTGGATTGTTCTACTGGTGATAACTCAGGAGAAACAACTGACATTCCTCTACTAGTTTGGTCCACATTGTTTGCAGGGAAGGGGGCGGAGCTCTCTCACTCTAGGATCTTATAACCAGACCTGATCTGCACACTTATCACTCCATAGTGAACTCTATTATACGGATCCATCCAGTTCACTGAAAAGAATCGATGTAAAAGGACGATTGGTTCATGAACTGGACATCACTATCAGGAATAGTTGATCAGTGAGTGCAGAGATCAGTGTACAGCCCGGACACCGAGTACATCACCGACCCACCGAGACATGATCTGTCCATCCATTTCTCCTGTGTATGGAGGTGAGTGCACATCCCGGGGGCAGAGTGATGACAGCGGGGTATAACGCTTGGTGTATGTGGGGGGGGGTAGAATGCTTGGTGTATATGGGGGGGTAGAATGCTCGGTGTATATGGGGGGGGTAGAATGCTCGGTGTATATGGGGGGGTAGAATGCTCGGTGTATATGGGGGGGGGGGGGTAGAATGCTCAGTGTATATGGGGGGGGTAGAATGCTCAGTGTATATGGGGGGGTAGAATGCTCAGTGTATATGGGGGGGGTAGAATGCTCAGTGTATATGGGGGGGGTAGAATGCTCAGTGTATATGGGGGGGTAGAATGCTCGGTGTATATGGGGGGGTAGAATGCTCGGTGTATATGGGGGGTAGAATGCTCTGTGTATATGGGGGGTAGAATGCTCGGTGTATATTGGGGGGGGGTAGAATGCTCGGTGTATATTGGGGGGGGTAGAATGCTCGGTGTATATGGGGGGGTAGAATGCTCGGTGTATATGGGGGGGTAGAATGCTCGGTGTATATGAGGAGTAGAATGCTCGGTGTATATGGGGGGTAGAATGCTCGGTGTATATTGGGGGGGGTAGAATGCTCGGTGTATATGGGGGGGTAGAATGCTCGGTGTATATGGGGGGGTAGAATGCTCGGTGTATATGGGGGGGTAGAATGCTCGGTGTATATGGGGGGGGGTAGAATGCTCGGTGTATATGGGGGGGGGGTAGAATGCTCGGTGTATATGGGGGGGGGGTAGAATGCTCGGTGTATATGGGGGGGTAGAATGCTCGGTGTATATGGGGGGTAGAATGCTCGGTGTATATGGGGGGGGGTAGAATGCTCGTATATATGGGGGGTAGAATGTTCGGTGTATATGGGGGAGGGTAGAATGCTCTGTGTATATGGGGTGTAGAATGCTCGGTGTATATGGGGGGTGTAGAATGCTCGGTGTATATGGGGGGGGGGGAGTAGAATGCTCGGTGTATATGGGGGGGTAGAATGCTCGGTGTATATGGGGGGTAGAATGCTCGTATATATGGGGGGTAGAATGCTCGGTGTATATGGGGGGGGGGTAGAATGCTCGTATATATGGGGGGTAGAATGTTCGGTGTATATGGGGGAGGGTAGAATGCTCGGTGTATATGGGGGGTAGAATGCTCGTATATATGGGGGGTAGAATGTTCGGTGTATATGGGGGGGTAGAATGCTCGGTGTATATGGGGGGTAGAATGCTCTGTGTATATGGGGTGTAGAATGCTCGGTGTATATGGGGGGGTAGAATGCTCGGTGAATATGGGGGGGGTAGAATGCTCGGTGTATATGGGGGGTAGAATGCTCGGTGTATATGGGGGGGTGGTAGATTTCACCCATCATGGACATGAACTCGCCACGGGAGCGCGGGGCACAATCCGACAGAAAATACAAATTCTGTCGGCTATCATGCGCAGTCTCGCAGTGATAACACTGATGTTACGTAGTGCGCATGCGCTCTTCAGCCCGGGCACTACCCGATGGGGGGCACTTCTCCACAGAACACCGGCACTAGATGAAGCATGCGGCTGCAGTAGAGATCTCTGATCATAGAGACACACAGGGGAGGTTTTCCTCCGTTCCATCAGGACACGTCCTCCAGTGCTGCTTCTCTATAATGACTCTACAGAGCGGCTGTCAGAGTAACATCCAGCAGAGGCATCCCCTGCACCCCCCTAGATGTGCTCACTTTATCCCAGCAGTGCCCATTAGAGGTTATAACATTTATTACAGAAGTATTTATAATACATCACCAAAATACTTACATAGTGTGGAGACGAAGAGTAGGGAGACCAGCGGCCGGGCGCCCCGAGGCAACAGTGTACCCTAGGCGGCCGCCTAGTTTGCCTAGTGGTAGCAGCGGCCATTCTCACACACCGGATACCAGAGAATGAAGAGGTTTGTAGTCGGTAATCTCTGAGAAATATAACGGGAAGAATCCGGAGCACAGAGAGCGGCAGTTCACTGTCTGTCCTGAAGAGGGCAGAACATCACAAGTGATTGGATGAAGGGGAAGACATACATTGATTGGCTCAGCAATACAACAAACTGTTTCAGTTATAGGAATTCCTCCCCCAATAAGATTTCTTGGGGAAGATCGAAAACCAGAAACATCAGATAAATCCTGGAATATCTTCACCGATCCGACAACAGAGGAGAGAAGTCTGACCGATCACCGTTTGTACGATCCTAGTGATCGGGGGCTCTGTATACAGACCCAGTACTGCAGTTCCCTCTTCCTCCATAAGGTGGCAGCACACACAGCTCCAGGGACTGCAGTTCCCTCTTCCTCCATGGGGTGGCAGCACACACAGCTCCAGAGACTGCAGTTCCCTCTTCCTCCATGGGATGGCAGCAAATATACAATTCCAGGGAATGTCAGTCGGTTCCTCCGGTGTGTTTTCTCTCCGGTGTGAGATGAAATCTGCGGACATTCCCCGCTCTTCTCACCCCACATCTCCGCTTCCCGCTCATCACATCCCCGTACAGATCTCCTCTCTCCATTGTACAGCGCCGATATACTCAACCAATCAGCACCCTGCCCTTGTATATATTGTTCAGTTCTATGAGCCGTGTGCAAAGTGGTGGGCGTGGTCTGGGTGTGTCTCTGTGTTCTGATTGGCTGTTTATATCTTTATAGGAAATATATAGAGAGGAGTGTACAGGGAGGGGGAGGGATGGGAGTTACATCACGTGATCTCACATTTCTCTGATCACAGGAGGAAACCGTTTTAACCCCTTATCTACCAGAACAGTTTTATCATTTTGCACACATGTTAACCCCTTCCCACCCAGGCCAATTCTGACATTTCTCTCCTACATGTAAAAATCATCATTTTTTTTGCTAGAAAATTACATAGAACCCCAAACATTATATATGTTTTTTTTAGCAGAGACCCCAGAGAATACAATGGCGGTCGTTGCATCTTTTTATCTTGCATGGTATTTTTCAAACTCGTTTTTTTGGGGGGAAAAAAAACAGTTTCATGCCTTTTAACTGCTTCAGTCCCAGAAGATTTTACCCCCCTTCCTGACCAGAGCACTTTTTGCGATTCGGCACTGCGTCGCTTTAACTGACAATTGCGCGGTCGTGCGAAGTTGCACCCAAACAAAATTGACGACCTTTTTTCCCCACAAATAGAGCTTTTTTTTGGTGGTATTTGATATCCTCTGCGGTTTTTATGTTTTGCGCCATAAACAAAAAAAGAGCGACAATTTTGAAAAAAACACAATATTTTTTACTTTTTTGCTATAATAAATATCCCCAAAAAATATATAAAAAAAACATTTTTTTTCCTCAGTTTAGGCCGATATGTATTCTTCTACTTATTTTTGGTAGAAAATAAAAAACGCAATAAGCGTATATTGATTGGTTTGCGCAAAAGTTATAGTGTCTACAAAATAGGAGATAGTTTTATGTCATTTTTATTATTCTTTTTTTTTACTAGTAATGGCGGAGATCTGCGATTTTTATCAGGACTGCGACATTATGGCAGACAAATCGGACACTTTTGACACATTTTTGGGACCATTGTCATTTATACAGCGATCCGTGCTATAAAAATGCACTGATTCCTGTGTAAATGACACTGGCAGGGAAGGGGTTAACCACTAGGGGGCGATCAAGGTGTTAACTGTGTTCCCTGTGTGTTCTAACTGAAGGGGGGAGGGGACTGTGTAGGGGAGATGACAGATCGCTGTTCATACTTTGTATGTCTCTTCTCCCCTCAGAGAACCGGAAACTGTGTTTACACACACAGATCCCGGTTCTCGGTGTGTCACCAGTGATAGCGGGAACCCGCGGTGATTGCGACCACCGGGCACTCGCATCAGCTCCGGGGGGCGGGCAGCGGGCGTGTGCCCCTAGTGGCCACAGGGCGAAGCGACGTTACATAACTTTGTTTCGCCCAGCCGTGCCATTCTGCCACAGTGAAACTGCGGCAGCTGGTCAGCAAGTGGTTAAAAAAAAAAGAAAACAGTAAAGTTAGCCCAATTATTTTGCGTAATGTGAAAGATGAAGTTACGCCGAGTAAATAGATACCTAACATGTCACGCTTCAAAATTGCACACACTCGTGGAATGGCACCAAACTTCGGTAGTTAAGAATCCCCATAGGTGACGCTTTAAAAATTGTTACAGGTTACCTGCTTAGAGTTACAGAGGAGGTCTAGGGCCAGAATTATTGCTCTTGTCTGAAAGACGCGAGTAGAGGAGAGCCGATCGGCTGCTCTCCTGACAGGGGGGTCTGTGCTGATTGTTTATCAGTGCAGCCCGCCTCGGATGTCCACCCAGGACAACCAGGGATGCCACCACACTGGACCACCAGTTATGCCACCCTAGACCCCTAGGGAAATGCCAATCAGTGCCCAGGCAGCTACCAATCATTGCCCATCCCCAATGCCTGCCAGTGCCATCTATCAGTGCCACATATCAGTGCCGCCTATCAGTGCCCAGCAGTGCCGCCTATCAGTGCCACCCATAAGTACCCATCAGTGCAGCCTTTCAGTGCCCATCAGTGTCGCCTATCAGTGCCACCCACGAGTGCCCATCAGTGCCGCCTATCAATGCCCATCAGTGCTGCATATCAGTGCCCCCTACCAGTGCCCATCAGTGCCACCTATCAGTGCCCATTGTCAGTGCCCATCAGTGCCACCTCATTGGTGCCGCCTTATCAGTGCTAGTCAGTGTCATCTATCAGTGCCCATCAGTGCCACCTATCAATGTCCATCAGTGCTGCATATCAGTGCCACCCATCAGTGTCGCCTATCAGTGCCCGTCAGTGCCGCCTATCAGTGCCCGTCAGTGAAGGAAAAAACCGTACTTATTTACAAAATTTTATAACAGAAACTAAAGAAAAATTTTCTTTTTATTTCAAAAATTTTCGGTCTTTTTTTTATTTGTTTAGCAAAAAATAGAAAATGTGGAGGTGATCAAATTCCACCAAAATAAGCTCTATTTGGGGGAACAAAATGATGAAAACGTTTGGGTACAGTGTTGCATGACCGCGCAATTGTCATTCAAAGTGCGACAGCGCTGAAAGCTGAAAATTGGCCTGGGCGGGAAGGCGGTGAAAGTGTCCGGTATTGAAGTAGTTAAAATCTGCATTTTCTTTTTTTTATATAGAAATTAATGCAACAGCCCAAAAGGTATTTATTTTCTGAAAGGAGAGGCCCTGGAGATAAAATATATATACAGTATCTCACAAAAGTGAGTACACCCCTCACGTTTTTGTAAATATTTTATTATATTTTTCATGTGACAACACTGAAGAAATGACACTTTGCTACAATGTAAAGTAGTGAGTGTACAGCTTGTATAACAGTGTAAATTTGCTGTCCCCTCAAAATAACTCAACACACAGACATTAATGTCTAAACCACTGGCTACAAAAGTCAGTACACCCCTAAGTGAAAATGTCCAAATTGGGCCCAATTAGCCATTTTCCCTCCCCGGTGTCATGTGACTTGTTAGTGTTACAAGGTCTCAGGTGTGAAAGGGGAGCAGGTGTGTTAAATTTGGTGTTATCACTCTCACTCTCTCATACTGGTCACTGGAAGTTTTACATGGCACCTCATGGCAAAGAACTCTCTGAGGATCAGAAAAAAAATAGCGGTGCATTGCGGGTGGTTTTAACCCTTTCTCGGCCGCTAGCGGGGGTAAAAGCGCCCCGCTAGCGGCCGAAATGCGCTGTTAATCCGACGGTAAAACGCTGCTAATAGCGCCGTTTTACCGCCGACGCTATGGGTGGCCCGGTGTGAAAGGGCTCTGAAGATGGGGTAGGCTATAAGAAGATTGCCAAGACCCTGAAACTGAGCTGCAGCACGGTGGCCAAGACCATACAGCGGTATAACAGAACAGGTTCCACTCAGAACAGGCCTCGCCATGGTCGACCAAAGAAGTTGAGGTCACATGCTCAGCATCATATCCAGAGGTTGTGTTTGGGAAATAGACATATGAGTGCTGCCAGCATTGCTGCAGAGGTTGAAGGGGTGGGGGGTCAGCCTGTCAGTGCTCAGACCATACGCCGCACACTGCATCAAATTGGTCTGCATGGCTGTCATCCCAGAAGGAAGCCTCTTCTAAAGATGATGCACAAGAAAGCCTGTATACAGTTTGAAGACAAGCAGACTAAGGACATGGATTACTGGAACCATGTCCTGTGGTCTGATGAGACCAAGATAAACTTATTTGGTTCAGATGGTGACAAGCGTGTGTGGCGGCAACCAGGTGAGGAGTACAAAGACAAGTGTGTCTTGTCTACAGTCAAGCATGGTGGTGGGAGTGTCATGGTCTGGGGCTGCATGAGTGCTGCCGGCACTGGGGAGCTACAGATCATTGAGGGAACCATGAATGCCAACATGTACTGTGACATACTGAAGCAGAGCATGATCCCCTCCCTTCAGAGACTGGGCCGCAGGGCAGTATTCCAACATGATAACCACCCCAAACACACCTCCAAGACGACCACTGCCTTGCTAAAGAAGCTGAGGGTAAAGGTGATGGACTGACCAAGCATGTCTCCAGACCTAAACCCTATTGACTATCTGTGGGACATCCTCAAACGGAAGGGGGAGGAGCGCAAGGTCTCTAATATCCACCAGCTCTGTGATGTCATCATGGAGGAGGGGAAGAGGACTCCAGTGGCAACCTGTGAAGCTCTGGTGACCTCCATGACCAAGAGGGTTAAGGCAGTGCTGGAAAATAATGGTGGCCACACAAAATATTGATACTTTGGGCCCAATTTGGACATTTTCACTTAGGGGTGTACTCACTTTTGTTGCCAGCGGTTTAGACATTAATGGCTGTGTGTTGAGTTATTTTGAGGGGACAGCAAATTGACACTGTTATACAAGCTGTACACTCACTACTTTACATTGTAGCAAAGTGTCATTTCTTCAGTGTTGTCACATGAAAAGATAAAAGAAAATATTTACAAAAATGTGAGGGGTGTACTTACTTTTGTGAGATACTGTATGTATATATGTATACACACACACATTTAGGGGAGATCATCTCTTTTTGAACCCCCTGTATAGAGAGGAGTGATCACCACATGTGGGTCAGATTGCTGCGGCAGGAAGGAGACTCCTAACTCTATCGGGTTCTTCTCACTCTTCATTGGCTCAGCAGCCTTATGATTGGGATCTGATCTGTACACAGAGGACTTTCATCTCCCTCTGGATCTCAGAAAAGTGTCTTCCAGCATTTCCAACAAAGAGTGACATAGAAGCGTCTTCATCAGATATGAACAGACACATAGGAACGAGTGACATCTCTTCTTGCTGTCAGATGGCCGCGGTCTTCTCTTCCCTCCTCTCCTCCTCCTGTGCTCATCTCCAGAGCCTCTCCCATCCTCTAGGACAGGGTTTCTAAACTCCAGTGGATCCCCAACAGGTCATGTTTTCAGGATTTACATTATTTTGCACAAGTGATTTGATCAGTTTCACTGCCTTAGTAATTACCAGACGTTTCATCTGAGGGAAATCCTGAAAACATGACCTGTTGGGGCGCCTTGAGGACTGGAGATGAGAAACACTGATGTAGGAACTCCTTACCCCAATCTGTCCAATTATCTCCTACTCTGTCCACTGTCAGGAGATCCCTGAAAACTCATCTCTTCAGGGAAGTCTATCCCGCCTTCAACTAAAAACCAAATCTTCTATTTCTCCCATCAGTACATCCCTCACAGTTATTACCTTTTCTTCCACCAGCCCCTCCCTATTAGATTGTAAGCTCCCAGGAGCGAGGCCCTCCTAACCCTCTTCTATTGAATTGTATTGTCTCTCTTATATTGTAAAGTGCTGTGCAAACTGTTGGCACCATATAAATCCTGTATAATAATAATACCCGGCCCGGCTAGGATCACTCTGCACCTCCTAAGGCCGGGTTCACATTGAAGCACAGAGCGGCTCCCAGCGGGGGGTCCGGTGCTCCCCCTTCACCATTTCAGCCCAAATTTTTGGCTGAATTCAGACCTGAAACAGACCAGAAGATACACAGGACTCCTCTACAAATCACTCCGGAGATATGTGAACCGGCTCCATAGAGAATCGATCACAATCTCCCTGAAGACCTGACTTATCCTTTCTGATCTCCTCTCCACCTGTCAGCCCCCCACCCCCCAAAAAAATAAAAATTCAAGTTATATTTTTGCCTAAAATACAGTAAAATTATTATTAATAATGAAAAACACAATTCCTGCTAAATCTAAAAGATAGAACTGTATGGAGTTAATAAATGAAGCTCTTTGGGTGGATGAGATCTTGTGGGTCATTCACACGGGCGCTGTGCTCTGTACAGTGTGAATCAGTGGTTTATTACTTTGTGCAGGTGATATACCTCCTCCGCCTGTCAAATGCTCTCTGAAGAGTGATTCAAATACTGACCACTCTTCAGAGAGCAAAGCACACGTGAATGAGCCCCTAATCCAGGGTTTTAACATTTCAAGTCCTGAGCTACTAGCCAGGCCTTAAGAGTTACTGGCCACCAGTTACCCCACCTAACCCCTACCCTGCTCCGCCCCTAAACACACCCTCATAAATTATCTCATGAAATGACACTGTTATATGATTTATGCAGAATTAAGTTACAAAAATAAATATTAACAACAACTTGATCAGTGCCCATCAATGCAGCCTCACCAGTGCCCATTAATGCAGCCTGACAGTGCCCATCAATGCAGCCCAATCAGTGCCCAGCAATTCCTTTTACTGGCATTCACTGGCAGGAGAAATTTGCCTGTTTTTTACTGGCTGCCAGTAAAATTACTGATGGTTGGCAACACTGGGCATAAGTATGATTCAGACCTATGCCTCCAATTCTACCCCCCATTTATTACACCTATGCCTCCAAATAGCCCCCCCTTTCCTCCCAGCACACATCTTGTTCAATTCCCAATTCAAAGCCTCCATGTGCTGCTTTCAATCACAGCACACTGACAAAGTTACCTTTCTCCTGAAACCACGGGGGGGTCAGACATTGTCTAAACACTGAGGGCGGACCGAGAGGGTTTGAGCCTGCCCACCTAGGACTGCCTTGATGACATGAACCGCCCCTCTCCTTAGATGTGCAGCAGGAGGGGAGTGGAGAGGGGCGGTCCCAGGCGGCAGACTGCTCCTCCTGAAATGCCCCTCTGTGCTCCTCTGTGCACTGCGGGGGAGGCACTGGATATACATTCCTGGACAGCACAGCCCTGACCATACTCACTGATCATTATTTCACTCACCAAATGTGAGCAGGCGAGTTGACATTTTGAGGGCTGCCCTAATCTATCTTTATTTTTAGAATTTTTAAACTTTTTTTTTTTTTTTTAAGGGTTTTTAAAAAAATTTTTT
This sequence comes from Aquarana catesbeiana, assembly GCA_037953035.1. Classification (NCBI taxonomy): domain Eukaryota; kingdom Metazoa; phylum Chordata; class Amphibia; order Anura; family Ranidae; genus Aquarana; species Aquarana catesbeiana. The sequence continues at coordinate 259,902 of JBBHAA010002763.1, forward strand.
TATATATTTTCTTTTAGTTGTTTGATTTTTTTTTTAAAGCCCTGTTGGGGGCTTTAGTGAAATATCAGGGGTCTAATCTCTAATGTCTTTACTTTTAAAGACAGAGAAAGGAAATGAGGATGTCAATTCCCAATCCCTTCCTCTGCAGCCTCAGCTGCACTGCACAGAGAATGAATAGGAAGTGTTCTGTGCTGAGCGGCTTCCTGTTCATTCACAAACTGAAGCATAGCAAACACAGTTTACTATGGGGGCGGAGAGCAGGGGGTGGGGATGGAGATACAGCACTAGTACTGGGGGTATAGCACTGATCACACTGACAGAAGGTACAGCACTGGTACTGGGGGTATAGCACTGATCACACTGACAGAAGGTACAGCACTGGTACTGGGGGTATAGCACTGATCACACTGACAGAGGGTACAGCACTGGTACTGGGGGTATAGCACTGATCACACTGACAGGGGGTACAGTACTGGTACTGGGGGAAGGGGGCTCTCCATACACTGACAGGGGGTACAGCACTAGTACTGGGGGTATAGCACTGATCACACTGACAGAAGGTACAGCACTGGTACTGGGGGTATAGCACTGATCACACTGACAGGGGGTACAGCACTGGTACTGGGGGTATAGCACTGATCACACTGACAGAGGGTACAGCACTGGTACTGGGGGTATAGCACTGATCACACTGACAGGGGGTACAGCACTGGTACTGGGGGATGGGCTCTCCATACACTGACAGGGGGTATAGCACTGGTACTGGGGGGAGGGACTCTCCATACACTGACAGGGGGTATAGCACTGGTACTGGGGGGAGGGGCTCTCATCTGATGGCTACAATGACAAGTGACACATTGAAGTCATGGTGTCGGGATGATTGAAGTCGGTCCCGGGTGCTAAAAAGGTTGGGGACTCCTGAGACGGACTCCTTCCCTCTGCACATACTGATGGAATACTAGATGGGAGTTAACAGATTTTTCTCTTCCTGCCAATAAAAAGAAAAGAATAGTGGAAAGACACTAATTTATAACCTACCGAGTCACCAGATCCAAATGTATAAAAATATTTTTAGTGAAAAATATATAAAATATGTATCCAGAACAAATACAAGAAAAACTCTGTATTCCCCTCAGTCCTCTCCTCCCTCCCAAAACACCCAAACAAAAGTAAAATAACGGAGAACCACATACCCCACCACCAAAAAAACTTCCTCCATGCAGCCGGGAAGAATACAAGATCATAATAAGAATGTCACAATGGAGACACAAGTGATGACCCTGCAGAAAAAAACACACAAAGTGGAGATCCTGAGAGCAATCCAAAGGGAGCGCAAGAATATAGAAACCTCATAAAAACTATAATAATTCACAATAGATAATAAATCAATCGCTCAGATGCTCTGGATATCAATAATCAGGAGAATATTTACTTAATCATAGAACAATTTCAGCTGCTGCAATTGTAGAACTTTAAAAGACAGAGCACCGGTCCCTGAAAACAAGAAGTTAAATGTAAAGCAAATCAGATGATGATTGTAGTACAGGAGGAAAGGTCTGGATGAAATCAGCTGGCAGAAGATGAATCCCATACAGAGGACTAAAATAGACCCTTCACATGTATTGTGGATTTATAAATCGATTTATCCATCCAGCTGAACAATACATGGGAGACGCCTCCTGAACGGAGTTAACTTGTTGCAATTAGATGGATCAATCCAGACAAACTGTTCTGTGTATAAATATATATATAGAGCTTTTCTCCTGCAGAGCAATTAAACTAATATTCTCCTTATTATTTATTGATATCCTGAACATAAGCGATTGATTTATTACCTATTGTGAATTATCATAGTTTTCATGAGGTTTGTATATTCATGCGCTCCCTATGGATTGCTCTTAGGCTCTCCACTTTGTGTGTTTTTTCTGCGGGGTCATCACTTGTGACTTTCTTATTTTTGCTTTTAGGATCTTGCCTTCTTTCCTGCTACATGGAAAAACTTTTTTGGTGGTGGGATATGTGGTTTTCTTTTGATTGGGTGTTTTGGGAGGTAGGGGACTGATGAGAATATAGTGCTTTTTCATACAGTCAGGTCCATAAATATTGGGACATCAACACAATTCTAATCTTTTTGGCTCTATACACCACCACAATGGATTTGAAATTAAACAAACAAGATGTGCTTTAAACGCAGACTTTCAGCTTTAGTTTGAGGGTATTTACATCCAAATCAGGTGAACGGTGTAGGAATTACAACAGTTTGTATATGTGCCTCCCAAGTTTTAAGGGACCAAAAGTAATGGGACAATTGGCTGCTCAGCTGTTCCATGGCCAGGTGTGTGTTATTCCCTCATTATCCCATTTACAAGGAGCAGATAAAAGGTCCAGAGTTCATTTCAAGTGTGCTATTTGCATTTGGAATCTGTTGCTGTCAACTCTCAATATGAGATCCAAAGATCTGTCACTATCAGTGAAGCAAGCCATCATTAGGCTGAAAAAACAAAACAAACCCATCAGAGAGATAGCAAAAACATTAGGTGTGGCCAAATCAACTGTTTGGAACATCCTTAAAAAGCACATCTTGTTCGTTTCATTTCAAATCCATTGTGGTGGTGTATAAAGCCAAAAAGATTAGAATTGTGTCGATGTCCCAATATTTATGGACCTGACTGTATATGTATGTTCTGTATTTTTGTTCTGAATACATTTTATACGTTTTTCAATAAAACCTTTTTAGATTTTTGTATGACTCGGTAGCTTATAAATTGATGTCTCTTTCCACTATTTTTTTTTTTTTACACCCACCTGTATTATTGGTTAGCACCGGAGTCCTCAATGTGTCGGCTTCCTTGACCACTTTTCTCTTGTTAATTTCTAGGACTGTTCTCTTCCTGCCCCCTACCTTGGTTTGCCTTCCAAATCATCTAATCCAGTTTTGTACAATTATTCTGTGTGATGGCATTGCTCGTGTAAATGGAACAAACAAATGGCAAGCACCCCAATCTGTAACTGGCCTTTGCATCAAGGAGCACATGGAAGTGTGATGCATGTAAAAAAAAAAACAACAAAAAAAAGTTCCCAGCTCACATACCAACCAACAGTTCACGTTAAAACAAGAGATTTAGTTTGCAAACATGCAAATACTTGAGTAATCTGCAGAGACCACTTCATGGCCCCCCAGTGTACTTCAGCCCTAACTCTATACATTTGCTGGGTGTACAGTACATCCCTGTACCTTTAAGGAGGGGTGTGCTCCCTCCCCCCCAGGCATACCTGCCCTTAATCTATACATTATTATATACTGCTCCAACTTTGGAGGCTCTCAATTTATAGCATTAGGACTGCAGTACTCTGGTGTGTCATGATGTGGCTCTGCAAATTACTCATGTATTTTCAAATGTGTGCAAACTAAACCTCTTGTTTTAACTTGAACTGTTAGACACAATAATTTGATTCATTGCAGGTTGGCTGGCAAATGATTTAGGAATTTTTTGATTGTGTAAATGGATCCTATTTTTTTTCCCTCCATCTCCCCAAGTCTGCAGATCTCCCATCAGTGATCAGAAGTCCCCAGCTGGCCATGACAAGGTCATCAATAGAGTAACTACACTAATATAGTAACTACATTGGGGAGATTAGTAAGAGGGAATCATGGTGGACTCACCAGATGGTGGTCTCTTATGCCGGGGGGGCTAAATAAAGAGTTTGACCTTAGATGCCTTCTTAGTGACCGGTAATATCATCTGATAACATCAGTATTTTGAATTTCACATAAGGGGAGACCTTATTTATGATAGGCCCATATTCAACATATAGGTTGTTAGATAGTGTATAGGTTACTATTATGGTAAATTTTATTTGTATATAATTGGGGTTGAGCTAGCGCTCACCCAATATGAGGGTTAGAGTCTCTATTTTGGGGGGTTTAATATGGTGGCTACTTAGGGCAGCCACCTAATGGTACTTTATCATAGGGGTCTGCTAACAGACTAGCCGGTTCCCTATTATTATAGCTTATTATTATTTTATATTATATTTATTCACCCTTTATGAGGGGTTGTGGTCCCTGGGGTGACATCTTGTCAACCTTTGTTTGGGGATATATGGGTTATTCATGGGATTTTGTTTCCTTTTGGCATTATTCCTATGTAACAGCAGGCAGGGTTTGTTTACTTTGCTACATTCGGGATGTAGCTTACATTCCATGGTGAATGATTATTCACAGCCTCACATTCATAAGCGGGTTATATATTTACATTTATACCTATAGGGACCATCGATATGGCTACCAGTGAGCATTAGCCGAATATTATTTATCTGCTAATAATTGTTATTGACTTTATATGTTAATTAATTGAACCCTCACATGTTTGTATAGTGGGAACTAATCATATTGTTTTTATATTTCATTTATTATCATTGTTAATCATCATACTTGCCTATTAATCGCTTGCCGACCAGCCGCTGTCATTTTACTGCGACAGGTCGGCACGATCCCATGAGCCATCGTAGCTATACTTCGGCTCGTGGGATCGGGATAGCAGGTGCGCTTACATGCCTGATGCATAGTGGGGGTGCCGATGCTTGTGGCCGACGGTCACGTTGACCGCTGGCCACATGAGGCAGAACAGGGACGTGTGTGTGTGTAAACACACAAATCCCTGTTCTGTTCTGTGATGCGTGACAGATCGTGAGTTCCTATTAGCTAGGAACCACAATCCATCACTTCCTCTAGGTCAGTCCCCTCCCCCTACAGTTAGAAACACACTAGGGAACACAGTTAACCCCTTGATTGCCCCCTAGTGTTAACCCCTTCCCTGACAGTGACATTTTTATAGCACTGATCGCTGTATAGATGCCAACGGTCCCAAAAACGTGTCAAGTGTCCGATGTGTCCGCCATATTGTCGCAGTCCTGATAAAAATAGCAGATCACCGCCATTACTAGTAAAAAATAAATAATAATAATACAAATGCTATAAATCTGTCCCCTAATTTGTAGACGCTATAACTTTTGCGCAAACCAATCAATGTATGCTTATTGCAAATTTGTTTATTTTTTTACCAAAAATATGTACAATAATACATATCGGCCTAAACTGAGAAAAAAATTAGCCTTTTTTTTAAAAAAAAAATGGGGATATTTATTATAGTGAAAAGTACAAAATATTGTTTTTTTTTTGTGTTTTTTTTTCAAAATTGTCGCTCTTTTTTTTATAGCGCAAAAAATAAAAACCGCAGAGGTGATCAAATACCACCAAAAAGCTCTATTTGTGGGTGCAGCGTCAGTTAAAGCAACGCAGTGCCGAATTGCAAAAAATGGCCCAGTCATTCAGCAGCCGAATCTTCTGGGGCTGAAGTGGTTAATTATGCTCTGTATGTGATGCATTTATGGTATTTGTGAACATGATCTGCGAGGATATCGATCCGTTCCAAAACCGTTCTGAGTAATAGTATAGATTAGTAGTTAAGGACTTTTATCTGATTGAATATGTCTTCAATTACGGGGCTTTTGAACTACACTAAAATGGCTGCCAATTACCCATTTCTTTTCGCTGAGCCAGCTGTCCAAATCCCCCTGAGGAAGACACGTGATTCCCTGTGTCGATACGTGTGGGGGAGGGGACAGGACAGTGTTTGGTAGCAGCTGCTGCAGAATAGAATGATAGCCCTACAGATACACTCTGATTGCCTGTTTAGTTTGATGCGCTCTAAGCACTTGTTACATGTGAGTACCCACTTGTTGTGGTTTTTTAAATAAAGGATTTTAAAAAATGGTATCACGCTATCCAGGTCTTTTTGTATTATTATGAGGATACCACTCTAGGATGATTCAGGATACTTGAGCAGCTCATTCCCACAGAGCCCAGGGGTGGCTCTTAAGCGCGTTAGACCAAACTTAGGTGTGCAGTCACATGCCCTAAGGTGAGGGTATTACTAAAGGGGAGCCCCTAAGTGTGGCACTTATCTTTAAGTTTGGAGCACTTGTCACAAGGAAATTTTCAGTGCATGATTTACTATGGACTTTTACTATTAAAGCGGAGTTCCACACATTTAAAAGTCAGCAGCTACAAAAAGTGTATCTGCTGACTTTTAATAATCGGACACTCACCTGTCCCACGGTCCAGCGATGCGGGCGAACGAAGCCCCGCTCCTCTCCCCCCTCCTCTCTGTGGCGCCGGCATTGTAACTGTGGGCACCCGGCTGCACGCACTGCGCATGCGCACTGTGATTGGCCAGGCAATCTTCTGGGACCTGTGATGTGTCCCAGAAGTATGCAGGGAGGGAGGGGGGGGGGGTGAACTTCCTTGTGGAGTCCCGGGAGGAAGTGAGAGCTGGATGCCTCTAAAAAGAGGGTATACACTCCCCCCCCGAAAAAAATTACATGCCAAATGTGGCATGTCAGGGGATTACCATCACTTAAAGCAGAAGTTCCATTTTTGGGTGGAACTCCGCTTTAAGCATGTTTTGCACATCAAATGTTATTCAGTAATAGAGCACATGAGCACTTTAATATTTTATAATGAGATTTTGTATGAATTCATATTAGGTTGTACTGATGTATGATGTTGCTCAGTTATTAGAGATCATCTGTTCATCACTAGGGATGGGCGAATGGTTCAGCCCGAGTATAAGTTTGGGCCAAACTTTGGTTGTTCGGACTTTCGGCGAACAATGAACATTATGCGGTGTTCGCGGCAAATTCAAAAGCTGGGGAACCCCGTTAAAGTCTATGGGACACTAACCAAAAGTGCTAATTTTAAAGGCTTGTATGCAATTTATTGCCATAAAAATTGTTTGTGGACCTGGGTCCTGCCCCAGGGGACATGTATCAATGAAAAAAAAGTTTTAAAAATGCCAGTTTTTTCGCGAGCCGTGATTTTAATAATGCATAAAGTGAAACAATAAAAATTATATATTCCTTTAACAACTTCAATACCAGGCACTTAGACACCTTCCTGCCCAGGCCAATTTTCAGCTTTCAGCGCTGTCGCAATTTGAATGACAATTGAGCGGTCATACAACACTGTACCCAAACAATTTTTTTATCATTTTGTTCCCACAAATAGAGCTTTCTTTTGGTGGTATTTGATCACCTCTGATGGGCAATGATAGTGGGCACTGATGGGCACTGATAGGTGGCACTGGTATGCGGCACCAATGGGCACTCATATGCGGCACTGATGGGCATTTGTAGGTGGCATTGATGGGTACTTATGGGTGGCACTGATGGGTACTTATTGGTGGCACTGATGGGTGGCACTGATGGGCACTGACAGGTGGCACCGATGGACACTGATGGGTGGCACTGATGACACTGATGCCCCTAAGGGTGGCATTGCTGGGCATCAGTGCTATATAATGGTGCCAATCGGTGCCCATTTGTGGGCACTGATTGGCACAAATTGGGCATTGACTGGGCACATGTGGATGGGCATGGGTTACATACCTGGCCATCCACATGTTGCCCCTCTCCCTGGTGGTCCTAATGGCGATCCCTGGTGGTCCAGTGTGGTGATCTGAGGGGGGGCTGCGCTGATAAACAATCTGCGCAGACCCCCCCTGTCAGGAGAGCCGCCGATCGGCTCTCCTCTACTCGCGTCTGTCAGACGTGAGTGAGGAAAAGCCAATCAACGGCTCTTCCTATTGACATTGTGATCAGCCGTGATTGGACACGGCTGATCACGTGGTAAAGAGCCTCCGCTGGAGGCTCTTTACCAAGATCGGTGGAGCGGTGTGTCAGACTGAAGTGGTTAAATATCGTGCCTGGGGGGTGTCCTTAGTCTGCCTGTAAAGTGGTGCATCTTTCCCGTGTTCAGAACAGTACCATAGCAAAATGACATTTCTAAAGGAAAAAAGTAATTTAAAACTGATTGCGGCTGTAATGAATTGTCGGGTCTCAGCAATATAGATAAAACGCATTGAAAAAAACAGAATGGGTTCCCCCCAGTCCATTACCAGGCCCCATTGGGTCTGGTATGAATATTAAGGGGAACCCTGCACCAAAATAAAAAAAATGGCATAGGGGTCCCCCCCAAATCCATACCAGACTCTTATCCGAGCATGCAACCTGGCAGGCTGCAGGAAAAGAGGGGGGGACGAGAGCGCCTTCCAATTTCCTCCTGCACCATACCAGGCCACATGCCCTCAACATGGGGAAGGTGCTTTGGACTAGCCCCCAAAGCATCTTGTCCCCATGTTAATGGGACAAGGGCCTCAACACAACAACCCTTGCCCGGGTTGGTACCTGAGTCTGCAGGCGGGAGGGCTTATCAGAATCTGGAAGCCCCCTTTAAACAAGGGGACCACTAGATCCCGGCCTCCCCCTATGTGAATTGGTAACGGGTACATTGTACTCCTACCATTTCACTAAAAAGAGTCAAAAATAGTAAAAAAAGACAGGAGAGGCCGAGATGTGGGGTCCCTTTGTTAAAGGGGCTTCCAGATTCCAATAGGCCCCCCGCCTGCAGACCCCCACAACCACTGGGCAAGGGTTGTGGGGATGAGGCCCTTGTCCCCATCAACATGGGGACAAGGTGCTTTGGGGTTGACGCCAAAGCATCCCCCCATGTTGAGGGCATGTGGCCTGGTACGGTTCAGGAGGTGGGGGGGCACTCTCTCATTCCCCCTCTTTTCCTGCAGCCTGCCAGGTTGCTTGCTCAGATAAGGGCCTGGTATGGATTTTGGGGGGACCCCCACGCAAATTTTTTTAAAAATTTGGGGTTCCCCTTATATTCATACCAGACCCAAAGAGCCTGGTAATGGACTGGGGCGGGGGCCCATGCCTTTTTTTCAATGAGTTTTATCTATATTGCCGAGACCCGACAATTCATTACAGCCGCGAGTAGTTTTAAATGACTTTTTTCCTTTAGAAATGTCATTTTGCTGTGGTACTGTTCTAAACACGGGAAAGATGCACCACTTTACAGGCATACTATAGACACCCCCCAGGCACGATATTTAAAGGAATATTTCATTTTTATTGTTTCACTTTAAGCATTATTAAAATCGTTTTTTTTAAAAAGTTTTTTGCATTGATACATGTCCCCTGGGGCAGGACCCGGGTCCCCAAACACTTTTTATGACAATAACTTGCATATTAGAATGAGCACTTTTTTTCATGTTCGTGTCCCATAGACTTTAACGGTGTTCTCGTGTTCGTCCGAATTCTTTACCTGTTCACAAGTTCTGATGTGAACCGAACCGGGGGGTGTTCAGCTCATCCTTATTCAGCACATTACTACATTGTTTATCAGATAAATTTAAGATTGGCGCATAGGAGCACTATATTGCAGGTTTTTTTGTTATGTATTTTGTGTATAGGTACTTATATTAGGATTGCACCATGCTGCACAGATATTAAATTATCGTCCACTCAGCGCAACATTTTTTTGGTTGTAAATGTCATCAATAGAAATGAACACACAAAGAACTGGAGCTGATGAGGCTTTGGGACGATCGATGTGTTTATGTTCCTCTTCTCTGCTGGGATGTTTTTTTGCTTCTGTTCATATTCATTATACCATAAATTACAAGTGGAATTTAGGGACACTATGAAAGTTCTGCTCACATTTCTGATCTGTCTTCTCCTCCCAGGTCTCCTGTATATGATGATCATATCGGTGTCATCAGGAACGGTGTATGTACAGAGCGGATCAAACATCACTGACTGTAATATGAAATGTCCCGAGGATGACAGTGAAGTGACTCTGGAGCTGTACAGAGTATGCAGAGGAGAGGAGAGGACATTGCTGGAAAATCACTGTTATTACAATCACACTAAATCTCATGACTCCAGACTCCGACTGCACACAGGGAGCGGCTGCTGGAAGCTGACACATGCCAGGAAGGATGATTCCTGTGTGTATAAGATCTGGTGTTACCGTAATCCGGGATATCTAATATCCTCTACAGAGATCCGCGTTCTGGGTAAGAGTCCATATACTACATCACACTTCTCTACACTGCATTGTACTCTATGGGGGAAGAAGTGTCTATTATACAGGATGAGTGAGGAGAGGAAATGATATAACAGATTTCCAGTATTCCCCACTGATATCTCCCCATCTGTCCTCCTCAGTATAAGTATACAATAAGAGCTAGCACTCTATTCCATGTATCTGGGCTCTGTGTTGGTGACCTATGACTGATGGTGAATGTTCTTCTCCAGATCCGGTTCTCATCTCCAACATCACCAGTAACTGTAGCCGGCTCGGTGAGGAGATGGCGGTGAGCGTCCAGTTCTCTGGAGAAGAGAGCGCTGTGACCTGGGAGGTGGACGGGGAGCCTCTCCCTGAAAGATACCGGCTGATAGATGACAATAGGACGCTGATTATCCCCAGTGTGCAGAGAGACGACGCCGAGAGGAGATTCCGGGTCAGGATCACAAATCCGGTCAGTGAGGAGATCCGGGAATACCGTCTGGAGATCAGAGGTGAGAGGGGCAATTACTGGGGGAATAGAGGAGGGTGTCATTCTTCCCTGGGACTTGCACTATATACTGTATATATGTGTGTATAAAATATACAGTATGAGGTCAGTGTGCAGGTTATATATAATAGTCAGACAATGAAGGTAATAAAAAATAAATTAAATGGACGGACTCGATGGAATACTCCGGTCTTTTTCTGATGTCACTTTTTTATAAGCTGAAGTTTGGTGTATAAATATTGTAATATAATAAAGCAGACTGTAGAACGGATACATTGTATATTGATCACACATATAATCTCTACACAGAGATGTGTTCTAAACATTGTATTTATTTTCTGACAGATCTTACATCAGGTCATATTAGATCCCAAATGTTTCTCATTCCTGGAGTGCTCGGTGTGATTATTGGGATTTTGGTGTTTCTGGTGAGTAATGATTACATCTTTCCTTTCTGTGATCAGATTATTCCTCTAGATCAGCAGCCGCCTCTGGAGAGACTCTGTTGATTTAACATGGATCTATACTGAAAGTTATGTTAGCTGTTTCTGGAAAGCATAAAGAGCAATGTAAGGTGTGAAATACTTGCTGCTCCTGGAAAAAATGCTGCTTTAGACCGGGTTCACACCACTGCGAATTGGATGGGGGATCACATATGAGCCGCTGAATTCGGACCTGAAACGGACCAAAAGACGCACATTGTTTTTCTGCAAAACGCTCCGGACCTGCTGTGGAGATATGTGAACCAGCTCAATAGAAAGCCGGTCGAATTCTCCTGCTATTGCGAGTTAGATGCACAGATTTTGACCTGCCCTCTATGGAGCTGGTTCACATATCCCCACAGCAGGTCTGGAGCGTTTTGAAGAAAAACGATGTGCGTCTTTTGGTCCGTTTCAGGTCCAAATTCAGCGGCTCATATGTGAACCGAGCATTAGACTCCCTGCCACTCATGCAGGGCACAGGGGTGCTGCACCCTAATCCATGTGTTCAGCCCCTAATCTACATGCAGAAGCTGTGATGATGAAGATGTGATGAGAGCCTGAGGCTCTAATTAGCTTCAAAAAAGGGTGGGCTCTGGACGCAGAGCATTGCACCCAGAGCCCACCCAGTGTGATATTAGCAAATTAATATTCACTAATGTCTTCCTGTTTTTCCTCCCAGCCAATCAGGACGTGGGTCCTGAGACACCATTGGCCATGAGTCCTGAGACCCAATTGGCTGGGAGGAGAAGCAGCTGCTGGTACTCAGGAGGAGACATGGGGGGGAGCCATGAACTGGATGGGGTAGTTGTGGGGCTGGCAGGGGACCTGGCAGGTTACGGGTGAGCGATGTGGTGATCAAGCGACGTGGGGAGCAGCAATCAAGCGAGCACTGGGGGGGCACTGCTCCCTACAGAATATGACTTTTTGGTCATGCAGTTTCTTCTGAAGGGGAGTTGAGAGCTCGGGATGGTTAATGTTCCTCTTGCAGACAAGGTTTCAGGTGCTGGTCACATGATCTTTACTGAAGGAGGAGATTAGCCAAACTGAACCAAATGCCTATAACTGTGTAAGCAGCACTGGAGGAAACCCAAAGCAGAAATTAGTCCAGGAAAGTAAATACTCCACTTCTTCCATTACTCTTTATTTATACATTTTAGTTTTATATTCTTGCTTAAGTCCATGTCTGCTATAACCAGCTCAGGCCTCTTATTTTGCTCATCTTGGGATGGGAATGAAGGGGATACATTGGGGGGGCACCATGTGATTGTAGAATGTATGGATGAGGTCTGTGCAGTGACATCTGGTACAGATAAAGGTTGGTGAGTGGGGGGGGGTGGTTTTAGGGAAATATCAGTCCTTAGATTTGGTGGCTGTATTTGTCTTCTTTTTTTCAGTCTAAGATCAGCAATTACAGATAATAGTTTTGATCCTGCCAGATATTCAGTGTCCTCTTTCTTACAAACTTCTACAATACATTCCCCTCCCCCATATAATGGAGATAAAGATCAGTGTTTAGTCCAATTCAGGAGAGCAGCCTAGGGTGACAACTCCGCTCTACACAGATACAGTGCAGTGAGTGAGTGTTGTCACCCTAGGACAGGAAGTGTGTTATTCACATAATTACCAGGCAGGTGAAAATAAAGATGAAACAACAGAAGCCATATCACATGGGAGAATGGACTATTGGATGATGGAGGGTGGGAATAAGCTAGAGAGAGAACAGTCCCAATGCAGTATGTTGGTGATAGTCTCTGCAATTTTGTGTGATTTATATTTCCAGATTTACTGCAGAAAAAGAGATTTGAAGAGCAATGATGTCTCTGAAGATGAACCACTGGTAGAGGACATATCTGTGCCACCCATCCAGAATGGATCCATACCCACCAATGGTGTCCTTGAAGATGAGCCACTGGTAGAGGTCAGACCAGTGCCACCCATCCAGAATAGATCCATACCAACCAATAAGACTGGATTCCCACCTTACACAAATTTTCCTCAATAAATAGAAACGGGCCCCCTACTCCATGTAGAGGAGCTCACTTTCTGCATAGTTACATAGTTAGTCTGGCTAAAAAAAGACACAAGTCCATCTAGTTCAACCAATAAAAGGGCAACAAAAATATACAACCCTTTATACACAATCCTATACTCACAGTTGATCCAGAGGAAGGTAAAGAAACCAGCAATGCATGATCCAATTTTCTCCATGATCCAGAGTCTAATGTTTGTCTGTCTAACAGAGATTTGTTAGCAATCATTAAAAAAAGACCCTTCTCATATAATTCTTGATTAGAAGCAGTGGAGCACTTCCTCACATATGAGGGAACGTTCACACCAGATGTATCGATCAATACAAGGACACTCTAAAAACAATTGCTGTCTATGAGCCCTTCACACCGCACTGCAATTGATGCAGCGCTACACACAAAAGTCTACATAAATGTAACATTCTTGTCAAATTACAAACAAAATGTGAGTATCTTGAACCCCTGATGTGTTGAATTAAGTCAAACTGCATTTTAAAAAATGTGCAGGTCAGTGTGCAGAGAGATGAATGTCAATGCACATTAACCTGCATGCGGTGCATGTGTTTTCTATGCACTCAGGTGTGATTGAGCCTTCAGTGCCTGAACACTCCTCTCCTCTCAGGTACCTATCAGATGTGTGACATCATCAACTGTATACCCCGCCCACTCCTACCTATATCACTCATGGGGTCATCAGGGGCGGAGTCTAGAAGAGCTGCCTTTATGTAGGTGTCACCTCCATTAATATAGTGGCCATCTAAAGATTCCTGAGAATATTCCCTTTCAAATTGGATGTGCAGCCATTTTTTTGAGAAGTAGAGAAGAGTGTTAACCCCATCAAGTTATGTTTTGTCTTATAACACAATTCCGCCATTTCCCTTCATTTTCCTGCCTTGGGGTGCAACAGGAAATGAGTCTTAGAAAGTTGTCACAGAGACCAGTGAAGGATATTTTCTCACTTTTGGACTTCTCATTATGTTCTGTCACCAGGACAAATAGAGATAAAGAGTCTCCATAATGGGGACATAGCAATAAAATTTTGACTTGGGGTCCAGCCCTGTGGTAAAAAAAGCCTTTACTTGCACAATAAAAGGGGATTATACCCTGAATAATGTCCGCCAGCATTTGCCATAATATGGAGTATTCACAGCACTTACCTCTGGGTGTGCTCTCCTCCAATGATGAGAGGTCTGAGCCCCCCACATCCACTCCATCCCTGCCGATGCCACACCCTTCCCCTCCTCTTCCAGAGCTGCCATCTTCTTCCTTCTCCCATTGGATGTACACTGGAGTTATATGATCTCAGCATCCGGCTCCATTCCCGGCATCTGTGAGATCCCCGGACTATACACTGCACTCTGCATGTACTACAGTCAGTGTGCAGAATAACATTGCCAGCAGGAAAAATCAATTTCCTACATTTCTCAGGATTTTCTACTGATTGGTAATCTGTTTTGCCATCTGTTTACACCCCCCAGACGAGCAAAACATTGATCTGGACTTCTTATTCCGGTGACAACACTGCCGGGTGATTGTTGGCATTTCCTGGCTATATGTCTTCTGTTGGAATGTATTTGAACATTGCCAGGTCATATTAATCCACAATATTGTAGGAGGAAATTACTGATGCCATTTATACTAAGCTGAAATCCAGTCAAACTGCTAAATAATCAGGTAAAATCCACATCAAAGGATTTATAATTCTGTCCGGACACTTTTGTGATTCACACATCAGAGCCGGACAGGTGATGTTTACAGCTATAGAATAGAGTGATGTCACCTCCTGCCCACAGCATGCTGATTGGATGGTGAAGGGACAGCAACACAGAATAACTTATCATCTCTGCCCTCTCCTCCTCTCAGCACATGTGCAAGCAGCAGAGCCCTGATTGGCTCATACTTATGTCCCTCCCTTCCTAGTCTGAATGCTGCTGTTCAGAGGGTGATGGGGGGTGATATCCAGACAGATTCAGATATCTAGGCTAGTTATCTGCAAAAATAATTATAAGTCCAACTCCGTGCTCCTTGACCCCCTTCCCCCGTATATATGTGTGTTTTTAACATTTCTTAATTACCCTTTTCTGATGTCTTCTGGCCAGTCATGTGGCACGCTGGGTTCATGTCCTCTCTGGTCTTCTCCCAGGGTGGGCAGTCCTGGATGATGCAGAATGTGGCACTGATTGCTCTCTGCAATATTACACAGTGAGTGGGGGGAGCGGATGTGCACAGGGGGCGGGATCATAGCGCTCTGCACTCACAGTCTTTCCTCAGTCTTCCAGCAAGTCTAGTCACACTGGATATCCCTCAACCTGGAAGACTGAGGACATCTTGTGGTGATGATGAGATTTTTCAGGGGACAATTGTTGAATATTGCATTGAGCACTGAGGCTGGACATGGACAAAATATATATATATATATATATATAATGAATATATTGTATAAGATGTAAAGAAACTCAGAGAAACATTCACTTTTTTATGTTGTAAATAGTATAATTTATATGATGTGTATGTTCTGGTTCTTCTGATGGTATAATCTGTACTGTCTGTATATATTGCTAAACTTTGCTGTATGCATATACAGTATCAGTTCTTCCAACTGTATAATCTGTATCTTCGGTGAATACCGGTTCTCCCAATTATCCCGTTAGCATTGAATTATCTCAGGATAAAGCACTTAGCAAATAGAAAATGTGCAATAATGAGACATGGAATGTGTAAAGTGTACCTGTCTATATACACTGAAGATCTATTATCTGTCCAGAATGTGATCACATCTCTGAGCCTCCCTTCCTCTATGGAGGACAGGTACTCTTCTCCTCTACATAGAACAGAGAAGATTGGTTTCATTTGAAGTCAAAAGTAAATTGCACTTCTTTTTTAATTCACTTTTTAATATTTGTATCAGATTTATATCAGTCATTGCCACAATTTTGGGCCAGAAGTAAACTATATTTTTCTATGTGTTCTTTTATACATATTGTATACATTTTAATATGATTATTATTAGTGTGTCACTAACAGAACAAATCAAATAAAATTCAGAACTTGGTTGTTGGTCTCCTTTCTCTGCCGTCTTCCTGTACAAATAACCCATAAAAAATCTCTAGTCTCGCCATTCTCAGCCAAGGTTCCCCCAGAGGTGCTAGGGGTTCCTCAGGCTTCTCCTGGCTGACTGACCTTCTATGTAGGGGTGTTGGCATAGCTCTGGAGCCAATGCAGAAATTAAGATATTAAAAAAACAGCAGTTGCTTCAGAGTGTGTACTTCCAAATGATTTGCAAAATGTATTGATTTGACCAAATGAATGCCTTAAAGGGGTTGTAAACCCTCAAGGTTTGCATTCTATGCATTGAGGTGAAAAACCTCCAGTCATGCAGCAGCCCCCCCGAGACCCCCTTTTACTTACCTGAGCTCCGTAATTCCCATGACGGGAATGACCACACCAGCTCAGGTCGGTGTCTCATGTCCTGATTGGATAGATTGATAGCAGCGCAGCCATTGGCTCCCGCTGCTGTCATTTAAATCCAATGATGCGGGAGCTGGGGGCGGGGCTGAGTCCTGCTGTCTGTGTCAATGGACGCAGCAGCAGGATATGGGAGCATGCTCACACGGGTGTCCCGAGGGAGAGTGCTTCTCCTATGGAGCACTCGAGAAGAGGAGGAGCCAGGAGGGCCGCGGAGGGGGCCCAGAAGAGTAGGCTCAGGGCCACTTTGTGCATAACCAACTCATAACCAAAGCTTGTTTGGCTGGGCTTCTCCTATGGGTGACAGTGCAGTTCGTTTTGCACTCCTGTGACCATTTGCTACAGAGAGCAGACTGAATTCCTTTCTCTGCTGACATCACCAATGTCAGTCTAGGCACCGCGTCATCCCAACCATGGAGTCTGGATCCACCAGGTGCCTGGACTGACACCCTGCTCAGCCTCTCAGCGAGCCGCTGAGAGCCTGAGCCGGCCGCTCCGCCCCTCCACAGCTCAGCGCACCAATGAGGAGGGGGAAGAGCAGAGAGCTGTGACTGACAATCTGAAGCTCTCTGCTCACCGAGCTCTGAAAACTGAGTGATCAGCAGTGTTCAATCACTCGGTTCTCAGTTTAGAGACAGCGGGGGACAGATGCAGCATCGGACTGATACTGCATCCACCTAGGTAAGTATTAAAAGAGAATTATGTTTTGTTTGTTTTTTTTCCCTCATCATACTTGCTGCATCCACCTAGGTAAGTATTAAAAGCGAATTATGTTTTGTTTGTTTTTTTTTTCCCCTCATCATACTTACCTTGGTGGATGCAGCATCGTTCCCCCTGCGCCTCTTCACTGAGAACCGATCGATCGAACACTGGTGATGGCTCGGTTCTCACAGCTCCCCAAGAAGAGAGCTGCTGACTGTCAGTCAGTGGCTATCCGCTCTGCCCCCCCCCTCACTGGAGTGCTGAGCTGTGGAGGGGGTGGGGAGCAGCCGTCTCAGGCTCTCAGCGGCTCGCTGAGAGGCAGAGATGGGCGTCAGTCCAGGCGGATCCAGACTTCCATTGTCATGATGACGCAGTGCCTGGACTGATTCCAATGATGTCAGCGGAGAGCGGAATTCAGACCGCTCTCTGCTGAAAACGGGTCACAGGAATGCAAAACTAATTGTACTCCTGTGACCCAGAGGAGAAGCCCAGCCAAACGAGCTCAGGATAGACTTCTCCTTTAATCAGGAAAAAAATTCCTTTACTTCTCTTTTAAATAAATCTCAGTTAGTGTGTTCAATACTTTTCCCCTGTGTCATTCCATTTTATTACACAGAACTTCATTTGTGAACGTATTTGTTTTCTTGAGTGAATTGCATGGGTTGTCACTGACATGTGGTGAAAAATTCATGTCAATAGGACCTTTAGAAAAATGGTGACGTGTTCAATACTTATGTATATAAAAACACAGAGGGTAAAATATGTTATTTTGGACTTCCATATGATATATTATATATATATAGTGTGTTTGTCCAAACAGAGAATCAATACTTAATGGCTGGCCAGGACTGTATGGACAGAGTAGGAGAAGAGATGTCTTCAGTCAGAGAGCGCACATATCACTGACCGCAGCATCGAACAAAAAAAAGACAGATCTTGGGAGACGATCCAATTTGCACAGATAAATAAATAATGGAAGAGTAGAGCGCAGGAGGGTGTCAGTAAAAAAATAAAATAAAATAAAAGAAGTTTTAATATAAATAAAAAACAATATCCACTTACATTGTGGTTTGTAGACTTCTGAATGGGTACATTTGGAATTCATCCATCACTTAGATTGAGAATATGTGACTAATACAGCACAGGGTCATGTGATAATGAGGGGATGGCGCAAAAGCTCCAAATGGGACATCACAAAAGTACAGAGGAGCCCAGAGGAGATCCAGAGATTTGCACCGGCCGGCTGTCAAAGACAAATCCAGCATTGGAGCAATAAGAACATCTCACTCCACAGACTGACTCCACACCACCACTCAGGACTGGAGCACAGGTGAGACTCTCAGAGAAATCAGGCAACGTGTTTCTGAGGATTCCACCCCTTTCTCAAGCCTGAAATTGGCAAGAGTACTTGGAGATTTTTTATTTTTATAAACTCTTTATTTATAGAGACCAAACAAACACACAGTACAGCAAGGCATACTTTCAATCAGCAAAACTGGTTACATAGTTACATAGTAGGCGAGGTTGAAAAAAGACACAAGTCCATCAAGTCCAACCTATGTGTGATGTGTCAGTATTACATTGTATATCCCTGTATGTTGCGGTCAATCAGGTGCTTATCTAATAGTTTCTTGAAGCTATCTATGCTCCCCGCTGAGACCACCACCTGTGGAAGGGAATTCCACATCCTTGCCACTCTTACAGTAAAGAACCCTATATCATTACAGTGTATACAGTACATGAAGTACAAAACATAATGTGACAGTTCTTCAGAAAGCCAGGGAAACAAACGGTATGCACTTCAAGAGGACCAGACGCTGTAAGCCTACCGCAAATAAAGTACAGCTATAGATGCAAAGTAATCAGGAGATGTTGGCGGGGGACCAATGTACTCCATCCAGTTTTGAAGAAAGATAGGGGTTAGCAAGATGAAGGCAGAAAGAAGGCGCAGAAGAAAGAAATAAAAAAGGGGGGAAAGGGAGAGGAGAGCTAAAAATGATAATAAGGGTCTCCTCCCTGGAGCTGGAGTCATGGAGCTCCTTGAAACATGTCAGAGAAAATGAATTGGGTCCAGTAAAACCAAGTCTTGTGAATTCCGTCCTCTTGTCGCCTCAAAGAGGAAGTAAGGTCCTCCATATACATAATATCATTAACCTAATGAATCCAATGACACACTGTAGGAGGTGACACAGATTTCCAAAGGACTGGGATGCGAGCTCTGGCTGCAATGCTGAGGTGTCTCATTAGATAGTGACGGAACTTCCATTTGGATAGTGGGCTGAGATGTAATAGGTAGGCAGTTGGGTCATTGTCTAGTGCCAAACAGATACAGATAAGAAAAGCAGATACAGCCCGACTCGTGTGTTTGTGTGTGAAACAAACAAGGAGAGGGAGGATGGAAGGGAGTATTCTGGCACTTTGGCACCCCCACCTCTGCAGGCGCCGGGGTGCACTGCACCCCATGCACCCGCCTCGGATCGGCCCTGTCGGGCTGTATCTGCTTGTCGCACGTCAACCACTGTCTTACTAGTTCCTCCTCCACTCGGCCGCCTGTCCAATCCAACATTCCTCCTCCCATTTATTTCCGCCCAAACCCTGCCCACACTCCAGCCTTTTGCATGGACTCCTATGGAGACCAACCTGAGGGGGAAGCTACGTGAGCTATCTGCACAACTCCCTCTAACTCCTGAATTCTATTTGCTTTGCCTCTACTTCTCACTCATTTCTTACTCCCCCCTGCAAACTGGGGGGAGGTAATTGTGCAGACTGGTGGAAGGGGGCTGAGCAGATGGGGAGGGGGTAATTGTGCAGACTGGGGAAGAGGGGATTGTACAGACTGGGGGGTAATTGTGCAGACTGGGGTAAGGGGGGTTGTGCAGACTGGGGGAAGGGGGGTAATTGTGCAGCCTGGGGGGTAATTGTGCATACTGGGGTAAGGGTGGTTGTGCAGACTGGGGGGGTAATTGTGCAGACTGGGGGAGCGGGGGTTGTGAAGACTGGGTGGGTAATTGTGCAGACTGAAGTAAGGGGGGTAATTGTGCAGACTAAAGTAAGGGGGGTTGTGCAGACTGGGGGAAGGGGGGTTGTGCAGACTGTGGGGGTAATTGTGCATACTGGGGGGGGGGGTAATTGTGCAGACTGGGGGAAGGGGGGTTGTGCAGACTGGGGGGGTAATTGTGCAGACTGGGGGAAGGGGGTGGTTGAGTAGACGGGGGAAGGGGGGTTGTGCAGATGAGGAGGGGGTAATTGTGCAGACTGGGGAAGGGGGGATTGTACACACTGGGGGGGTAATTGTGCATACTGGGGTAAGGGGGGTTGTGCAGACTGGGGGGGTAATTGTGCAGACTGGGGGAGGGGGGGTTGTGAAGACTGGGTGGGTAATTGTGCAGACTGGGGTAAGGGGGGTAATTGTGCAGACTAAAGTAAGGGGGGTAATTGTGCAGACTGAAGTAAGGGGGGTAATTGTGCAGACTGAAGTAAGGGGGGTAATTGTGCAGACTGAAGTAAGGGGGGTAATTGTGCAGACTGGGGTAAGGGGGGGTTGTGTAGACTGTGAGGGTAATTGTGCATACTGGGGGGGGGGTAATTGTGCAGACTGGGGGAAGGGGGGGTTGTGGAGACTGGGGGGGTAATTGTGCAGACTGGGGGAAGGGGGTGGTTGAGTAGACGGGGGGAAGGGGGGATTGCACACACTGGGGGGGTAATTTTGCAGACTGGGGTAAGGGGGGTTGTGCAGACTGGGGGAAGGGGGGTAATTGTGCAGCCTGGGGGGGCAACTGCGCAGACTGGGGTAAGGGGGGCTGTGCGGACTGGGGGAGGGGGGATTGTGCAGACTGGGGGAAGGGGGGGTTGTGCAGACTGTGGGGGTAATTGTGCATACTGGGGGGGTAATTGTGCAGACTGGGAAGGGGGGGTTGTGGAGACTGGGGGAAGAACTTGTTCCAGCACTGAGCTCCAGGTATAAGCACAGAGTACCTAAGCCAGGTTATGCTGGGGGATGGGCCCAGGGCCCCCCACAGTGGTGGAACACTAGGGCCCAAGCACAAGTGTGACCCTGTGAGTTCCCCCACTGCTGGGGGGGTTACTAAGGCCAGAGCAGCTGTGCATGGCAACCAATCAGCTCCTATATAACATTTTCAAAGCTTCATTGAACAAGCTGAAGAAGCTAGAATACCTTCACCGATCCAAAAACAGATCGGGACTGCAATTCCTTCTTCCTCTATTAGGTGGCAGCACACACACACAGCTCCAGAAACTAAAATATAATCAGAACTGCAGTTCCCCCTATTCCTCTATTAGGTGGCAGCACACACACAGAGCTCCAGAAACTGAAATATAATCAGAACTGCAGTTCCCCCTATTCCTCTATTAGGTGGCAGCACACACACAGAGCTCCAGAAACTGAAATATAATCAGAACTGCGGTTCCCCCTATTCCACCATTAGGTGGTAGCACACACACAGAGCTCCAGAAACAAATATAATCAGAACTGCAGTTCCCCTTTTCCTCCATTAGGTGGGAGCACACATACACAGCTCCAGAAACTGAAATACAATCAGAACTGCAGTTCCCCCTATTCCTCCATTAGGTGGCAGCACACACACATAGAGCTCCAGAAACTGAAATATAATCAGAACTGCAGTTCCTCCTATCCCTCCATTAGGTGGCAGCACAAACACAGAGCTCCAGAAACAAATATAATCAGGACTGTAGTTCCCCCTATTCCTCCATTAGGTGGCAGCACACACACACAGCTTCGGGAAGTGGAAGTCAGTCAGTTCCTCCGGTGTGTTTTCTCTCCAGTTTCAGATTAAATCTCCAGACACTCCCCGCTCTTCTCATCCCACATCTCCGCTATCCGATCGGTCACAGCCCCGTACATATCCCCAGCTCCTCTCTGTGCTCTAACATACAATGTAACCATCATCGCCGCACTTTCTCTCCTCTTATATACGCAACCAATCGGCAAGCTATATGTCAATGTCATGTATGTAGTCCAGTCCTATGAGCCGTGTGCAGTGGTGGGCGTGGTCTGTTGTGTCTCTGTGTTCTGATTGGATGTGCACAGTATTAGATGAAATACAATGTATCTATTTATATATTTTATAGTAAATAAATAGAGTACAGGGGGAGGGGGGGACGGAATGTCATCATGTGATCCCACATGTCTCTGATCACAGGATCAACCTGGTTTTACCTTTTTTTAAACAATTTTATAATTTTTGCACGCATGTTAAAGTGTAAGTCCACCCTAACACTAAAATCTCCACATCTACAGACATCCACGATATAACACTAACCTATCTGGCCCTATAAAGAAAAAATCAGTATATATACTTTTCCTGATGCTGCTCCAGCAGGGCAACTGATAGAAATCATGGGGCCCCATACAGCCTACCTGGCGGGCCCCCTTCAGCCCCACCCATGGCCCCTCCCCTGAACTCGCCTCAAAAAAATAATCACATGTAACAATCTTACAGGCTGATTGTACCCAAGTCGATCTATCACTTGGGTACAATCAGCCTACCCATAGTTGGTTCAAATCTTAGCCGGTCCCTGCTAAACCAGGCAAGATTCTAATCATCTATGGCCGGCTTAACTGACTGACACTGACATCAACAGTGACACTAATATAATGACCAGCTAAGGGAGAAGAGTGTGGAGTATATGGTGGTGGGTAGTATGTGCAGGATGGTGTCAGCAAAGCAATAGACAGTGTCAATTTTTTTTGTTTATTTTATTTTTTATCATTTTATTTCTGTATTTTTTTTTACAAGGATTTTGTGAGGGCAGTGGATAGTGTCAGTAGTTTTTTATTTTTATTAATGTATTTTATATTATTTTTTACAATTTTATTTTTAACAATATTTTTCACAGTGCTTTGGTTGCGGGTGGGGGGCACTGTGGACGGTTATGGCTGGACGGTGTCAGTAGTTTTTATATTTTTATTATTTTTTTTTTACAATTTTATTTTTTACAATTTATATATTTTTTAGTTGTTTTTATTTTTTACAATGCTTTCTGTATTTTTTTTGGGGGGAGGGGGCAGTGGACGGTGTCAGTAGAGAAGTGGACAGTGTCAGTATTTTTTTATTTTTATTTTATTTTTTCTTTACAATTTATATATTTTTTGTCATTTAGTTTTTTTTTAACAATGTTTTCTTTTTTTTGGGGGGGGGGGGGATGGACGACATCAGTGTTTTTTAAATTATTTTTACAATTTAACCTTTAAATAATTATTTTTTACAAATCTTTTTTTTATTTTATTTTTTATTTTATCAGCCCTGTTCAGGGGGAGGGCTTTGGTGAGATATCAGTAGCCTAAACAGACCCCCGACATCTCCCCTTTGAGACAGGGAAAGGTACTGAGGACACAAATTCCCCAGTCACTTTCTCTGCAGCCTCAGCTGCACTGAAAGTGGTAGTAAACCCGTTACAATCACTTTTACCTACAGGTAAGCCTAGATTAAGGTTTACCTGTAGATGCTCGAAATATCTCCCAAACCTCCACGGTTTAGGAGATATTTACAAAAAACGGCGCAGGCACACTTTAGACTCCTTTAGAAGTGGCGAGCGTGCCATTTCTAAAGGAGATCGTGCCGTGACTGGTGGATGTAATTGCGGCTCCAGCCAATCATCGCGATACCCGGAAGAAAGATGGACGCTTTGTGGAAGAGGGGACAGGGGCTTCTGTTTCAGGTAAGTGACACATACTGGGCTACTATGTGGTGCATCGTAGCCCATTATGCTTTACCTTTGCAGGAAACAAAGAGGAAGTAAAACCCATCAGCTTGTATAACAGTGTAAATTTGATGTCCCCTCAAAATAACTCAACACACAGCCACTAATATCTAAACTGCTGGCAACAAAAGTGAGTACACCCCTAAGTGAAAATGTCCAAATTGTCCAATTAGCCATTTTCTCTCCCCGGTGTCATGTGACATGTTAGTGTTACAAGGTCTCAAGTGTGAATGGGGAGCAGGAGTGTTAAATTTGGTGTTATCGCTCTCACTCTCTCATACTGGTCACTGGAAGTACAACATGGCACCTCATGGCAAAGAACTCTCTGAGGATCTGAAAAAAATAATTGTTGCTCTACATAAAGATGGCCTAGGCTATAAGAAGAATGGCAAGACCCTGAAACTGAGCTGCAGCACGGTGGCCAAGACCATACAGCGGATTAACAGGACAGGTTCCACTCAAAACACACCTTGCCGCGGTCGACCAAAGAAGTTTAGTGCACGTGCTCAGCGTCATATCCAGAGGTTGTCTTTGGGAAATAGACGTATGAAATTTTATGTTTACTGAACATTATGTTTACTGAAGTTTACTGTTTACAGTAAACTGAAGACAAGTGTACAGTTTACTGAAGACAAGCAGACTAAGGAGATGGATTACTGGAACCATGTCCTGTGGTCTGATGAGACCAAGATAAACTTATTTGGTTCAGATGGTGTCAGGCGTGTGTGGTGGCAACCAGGTGAGGAGTACAAAGACAAGTGTGCCTTGCCTACAGTCAAGCATGGTGGTGGGAGTGTCATGGTCTGGGGCTGCATGAGTGCTGCCGGCACTGGGGAGCTACAGATCATTGAGGGAACCATGAATGCCAACATGTACTGTGACATACTGAAGCAGAGCATGATCCCCTCCCTTCGGAGACTGGGCCGCAGGGCAGTATTCCAACATGATCACAAACCCAAACACACCTCCAAGATGACCACTGACTTGCTAAAGAAGCTGAGGGTAAAGGTAATGGACTGGCCAAGCATGTCTCCAGACCTAAACCCTATTGAGCATCTGTGGGACATCCTCAAACGGAAGGTGGAGGAGCGCAAGGTCTCCAACATCCACCAGCTCTGTGATGTCGTCATGGAGGAGTGGAAGAGGACTCCAGTGGCAATCTGTGAAGTTCTGGTGAACTCCATGCCCAAGAGGGGTAAGGCAGTGCTGGAAAATAATGGTGGCCACACAAAATATTGACACTTTGGGCCCAATTTGGACATTTTCACTTAGGGGTGTACTCACCTTTGTTGCCAGCGGTTTAGACATTAATGGCTGTGTGTTGAGTTATTTTGAGGGGACAGCAAATTTACACTGTTATACAAGCTGTACACTCACTACTTTATATTGTAGCAAAGTGTCATTTCTTCAGTGTTGTCACATGAAAAGATAGAAGAAAATATTTACAAAAATGTGAGGGGTGTACTCACTTTTGTGAGATACTTTAAATCAGGGGTTATGGACAGGAAGATGAGGAGGATCGATACTGTGAGTCTGAGCTGTATTCATAAAGTGAGGGGGAGAGTATTGAGGGAATGATGGGAAGACTGGAGATCAAATCAGAAAAATAAAGGGAAGGGAGAATTGGGGGGAATGATCGCTACAAAATCTGCATGAAACTGCATATAGTATAGGAATAGTAATTATACATTGTCAATAAAGGAACAATAAATAATGTACGTAGTAAATATATCCAGTGGCAGCCGGTCCATTAGGGGCATCGCATCACAAATTGTCAATACTGATACTAAATTGTATACATGACCAATACACAAATAGTCAACATACTGATAGCAAATACAGTAAAACCTTGGATTACAAGCATAATTTGTTCCGGAAACATGCTTGTAATCCAAAGCACTTGCATATCAAAGCAAATTTCCCCATAAGAAATAATGGAAACTCAAATGATTTGTTCCACAACCATATATTCATAAGTCCTTCAGTTTATAGTCCATATAAAAAGATTATAGCAATGGGATAGGTTGTGTAACCATAAAATGTCCATCCACAAATGGAAGCCTCCACAAGGGGATTAGAAGCAAAATCCAGGAGGAGCTCCAGAGTATAAAAGAGAAGAGAGGCGCCTCTAAGTGTAGCAATATGTTGCTAAATGTTGTACCTTCATTAAATGTAACCACATTGCTACACTTAGAGTCACCTCTCTTCTCTTTTATAATAAGTTGTGACATGATGTTACTTGTATATCAAGACATCGCTTGTATACCAAGTCAAAATTTATTTAAACATTTTGCCTGTCTTGCAAAAACCTCTCAAACTAAGTTACGCTCAAACCAAGGTTTTACTGTAGTATATATGGTGAACATAGAGGGTGTAAAATGGGGCAGTGTGTGCAGGAGGGTATGATGGCATGCAGCAGTGTGGAGGGCATGACATGGGCATCAAACACCCAATGATTCAGTGACACTTGTAGTAGTACCTTCCTAGTTATTTGTTGGTTCCTCTGTAGTGAGTGGAGTGGTTGTTGATTGTGTTGGTCTGACCTGGATTCCTGAGCTGAGAGTTAGATTACTTCTCCCTGCCCCTAGGAGAAACTTCCAGAGCATAGGGGGAGATTAAAATAATCAGTTGAATATTTATCGTGCTCCAGCCAATCCCTTGAAGGAGGCATGCAGAAGGTAATAAATGTGCAGGAGGCCTGAGCTGATTGTTCTTTCTTCCCCAAGTTGGGTTGCTGCCCCTGGAAGAGAAGGCTGCTGAGAGAAGAGATTGCAGTCTGGGCCTCAGAAGGAGCTAAACGTTTTTATTTGTTAGAGGGCACTGTCTGATCTGGAGAAGGATCTTTTGTCTCTCTCACTGAAGAACTACCTGTGGAGGCCGGGTGGTGGACAGCTCCTCGGACACTATGAGTAAAGACCGTGCTGTGGACTGTTAGTTGTGCGAAGTGCCAGAAGGCAAACACATGTCAGAGGTCTCTATATGGACTGGAACTGCTGCTAGAGGGTCCTGAATGTGCCGTCCTCTCCCTGTTACCTCCAGGAAACACGGAGTTTACAATTAGTGTTTTGCCAATATTGCAATTGAATGGTTTTGAGAACCCAGTGATCCTGAACCCGTCTTAAAGCGGAGTTCCAGGCTTTTTTTGTTCATTAAAAGTCAGCAGCTACAAAAAGTGGTGATTTAGTTTGGGTACAGTGTTGTATGACAGCGCAATTGCCATTCAAAGCGCGAGAGCGCTAAAAGCTGAAAATTGGCTTGCGCCAGAAGGGGGGTAAAAGTGCCTGGTATTGAAATGGTTAAATATTGCATGTTTTTTACTCTGTTCTGCTTGTGAATTGGACTTTAAAGGAGAAGTCCAGCCTGAGCTTTTTAGGCTGGGCTTCTCCTATGGGTCACAGGAGTGCAATTAGTTTTGCACTCCTGTGACCCATTTTCAGCGGAGAGCGGTCTAAAGTCACGGCCATGGGTGCGCGCATGCGCACTGTGTACTCCGTGACCGTGCCCGCGGGTCCCACGGACTCGATGTCCGCTGGGGGCCTGCGATCGTGTCACGGAGAGGCAGAACGGGGAGATGCCTATGTAAACAAAGCATTTCCCTGTTCTACCTAGCAACACGACAGGGATCTACTGCTCCCTGTCATTGGGAGTAGTGATCTCTGTCATGTTGTTGTGAGACCATCCCCCCACAGTTAGAACACAGTGAGGGAACACAATTAACCCCTTCAATGCCCCTAGTGTTTAACCCCTTCCCTGCCAGTGTTATTTACACAGAAATCAATGCATTTTTATAGCACTGATCGCTGTATAAATTACAAGGGTCCCAAAATAGTGTCAAATGTATCCGATGTGTCACCCATAATGTCGCAGTCATGATAAAAATTTCAGATCGCCGCCATTACAAATTTTAAAAAAATGTATAATAAAAATACCATAAATCTATCCCCTATTTTGTAGGCGCTATAACTTTTGCACAAACCAATCAATATACACTTATTGTGATTTTTTTTACCAAAAATATGTAGAAGAATACATATCGACCTAAACTGAGAAAGAAATTTGTTTTTTTGTATATATTTTTGGGGGATATTTATTAAAGCAAAAAGTAAAAAACATTGCTTTTTTTTTTCAAAATTGTTGCTCTTTTTTTGTTTATAGCGCAAAAAATAAAAAGCATAGAGGTGATCAAATACCACCAAAAGAAATCTCTATTTGTGGGAATAAAAGGATTTTGTTTGGGAGCAACGTCGCACGACTGCACAATTATCAGTAAAAGCGACGCAGCGCTGTATCGCAAAAAGTGCTCTGGCCAGGAAGGGGGTAAATTCTTCCGGGGCTGAAGTAGTTAAGAGCTTACCACATGTTTTTTATGTAATATATACCGGCACATTTTTCATTTAGCATTAAAGACCAGACAATCTTTTTTTTTTGTGAATTTAACCATTTTTACTGCATGTGATAACTTATGTAAATGAGTCACATGACCTTGTTATCACATGGGGTAACCATTAGTGAATTGACAGGATAACGTGGCAAAAGGGATAGTTAGAGATAGATACAGACACCAAGAGAAGGACCCATTATTCAAAGTCATCTCCAAATAGGAAAATAACAAAAAAAAGCTTAGACTTAAAGAGGAAGTAAAGTCTTCCTGTTTAATTGCACCTACAGGTAAGTCTATTAAAAGGCTTACCTGTAGGTACTGTAAATACCTCCTAAACTTGCACACGTTTAGGAGATATTTACAATATATACGCTGCCACAAACGTCATTGGCGCATGCGCACTAAAAGGAACAGCCGATCGTGCCGTTTCTTCAGGTCTCTGTGCTGTGACCGGCGACACCCGCGCGCATGCATGGGAGTGATGTCATCACGGC
Source organism: Aquarana catesbeiana (assembly GCA_037953035.1). Lineage (NCBI taxonomy): Eukaryota > Metazoa > Chordata > Amphibia > Anura > Ranidae > Aquarana > Aquarana catesbeiana. Next base: position 288,624 of record JBBHAA010002763.1, read on the forward strand.
TCCGGCGAATCACAGCACTGGAGCCCGCGAACCCGGAAGTAACTCTGGGAAAGATCAGCTGTAGACTTCCACCCGGTCCACTTCTAATCCGAATAGCCAGTTACCCCCATCAAGGTTAGCAAGATGGATTAAACACTTCCCAATTGCTCCGCTCGATACTCCTCCAGCAGATTTTTAGGATATCTTTAAAAAACAAAGAAGGAGGAACTTCATAGTGCGATAAATCATTGGTATTTTTATTCCAAAAATTCTTCTCATGCACAACGAAAGAAGAAACATACAAACACACAGCTACAAGCTATCAGGCTGCCAGCTGGTGCGTGGTGACGTCACAAGATTCTCTCCAACCAACGCGTTTCCATGTAACAGGCAAACGGCTTTTTAAAACCAGTTCTGTTGGTGAGGACAGGAGGGGGAAGGGGATACGTAGGCGCTCATTCACACGTGCTTTGATTCCTGAGACACGCCTCTGAACCACCTGCTTTAACTCCACACAGTTGTAGGGAGGGTGCTTGCATTGTGCCACCATTCACTTGAATGGGTCCCGGTCAGTGGGTGCTACACCTGCTAAAAGTAACAGTGGGTATAACTGCAGCATGTGAATATGCTCAGCCATTGTCTCTACAGCTAAAAGGTGGTAGCGGTGGAGGGGCGGTAAATCCCCTTCAACTGCTAGTGCAAATATAAGTTTTTAATACATTAAAAAATAAAAATTTAAAAAACATTGAGAATTGTTTATTTAACCACTTAAATGCACATTAAAAAAAAAAAAAAAAAAAAAAAAAAGTAGACTTCCAGCCCAACACTATGTCTAAAAATGTTCCCTCCCCCTTCTACCTATCCTGTTTCTAGAGTTAGTGAGCAACGGCTGCAGGGGAGAGGAGAGCGCGCTCGACAACGCCTGAGAATTTGGGGAGCTGTGATGTCATGCATAGGTTTTCATGTTCCAGCCATTGTTGGTGCTCCTTCCTCTTCCCTGCAGCAGCCAATGCTGATCATGTGACCGGAGCGGACTATAAATAAGGAAGTGCACAGATCTTTTTTACTCAGGGTAGGTAGGATCAGTGGCGCCCCCCCATCCATGCATCCAGCCCCCTAATCTATATGCAGAGTATCAGATGCATGGATTCCAATGGGGGAGGGGGGGTTTGAAGCATGTGATTAGAGCCAGAGGCTCCAATAGGCTTCAAAAAAGGGTGGCCTCGGGGCGCAGAGCACTATGCCCTGAGTACACCCACTTGTGTGGCAATAGCGAATAAATATTTGCTATTCACACACTGATCCTCCTGGCTAATCAGGAAGCCCCTATTGGCCACGGAGTCTAATGACTCCCTCCCTATCTCCGCCTTTTGTCTCCCGCGGGGGTGGGGTGTTGTCTTTTGCTCGGGGGGTTGTTAGTCTGTGTGCCACCCTCCACCCTGAAATTTGGAGCACCAGCCGCCACTGGGTAGGATAAGTCGGAGGGGAGAGAAAATCTTTTGAAACATAGTTTTAGGTAGGAATTTTATTTTAAATCTAGGAGTAGAGGAATGGGGTAGAAGAGCATCAGACAGAAGAATGATTACTTTTCTCCAAAAGGCGATCCGCCGATCATTTATTTCACTTGAACTGCAGAGATAAGTACAAATACAAATCGCAGTCACATAATCATGTGATATCAATGTACATCTGGCAGTCTGAGGTTTAATATTAAACATTAGGTGAGTGGTAGTCGGTCTTCTACTGAATGGCGCATGGGGGGAGGGGAGGCCTCTGTCAGTGAGATTTCAGAATTTATTTAAGGCTTTAAAATTTCAATTAGGGGGGGCACCTTTCACTTTTTTTAAAAAAATAAATACAATGAACAGATATCTTATTTCTCCGTGTCATTTGACATCACAGGTCCTCCTCCTCAGGCGGTAGGTGCTCCTGTACTGAAAGGCTCTCAGATAACCCCTATCAGGTTATATTTCTGGCTCCCCCTTAGGAGATTTCTCAGAACTTCCTATCCCAGGGAGAGAACAGGAAATGACTAAAGTGAAGAGAATTCCCATCTTAAAAATGTGTCCCCATTGGATGATTTCCCCCCACTTTCTGTTCTGGGATGTTGGGATGGAGGCCAATTGCTTACGGTGCCTTGGACCTCACCATTCTTTCTCACTTCCTGTTCTGGTGACAGCTGTTAAGTTTGGGATCCTCTTCAGTTTCTGTCTCCGGGATAAAGTTCACCAGAACCAATAGGGTGAATCGACACAGTGAGGGACACAGACAGTAATACAATCCCGACAGAGGGTCTAACCCACAAAAGTAAAAAAAAAAAAAAAAAAAAAGCTTGCCTTTACATATATTTTAATATTTGATTTTGGGGCTCCTGTTAATGCAGTGAAGAGAATACAAAAGACAATAATGTCCTGAATGTGAAAACTTTATTCTTTACAGGTACTTCTATAGCGCCGTCAATTTACAAAGCGCTTTACATATATTATACATTCACATCGGTCCCCTGAGGAGCTTATAAAAAAAAACAAACACTTTATTCCAAAATATGGATGAGATTCTGAACACAATACGAAAAAAGTATAAAAAATGTTATTGCTGTATGGGTGTGACCTCCTAGAGTTTTCCAGCATGAAGGATATAAAATGACAGAATATTTATCCAGAGTGAGGTAATATAACCAACCCAGTGCCAAGTTCACACAGATGTCTGTCTCTATCTCCCCACTGAAAAGCGATTCAAGGTGGATCGCTTATCAGAGAGTGGTAGATCAGTAGCTTCCAGGTGATGCCGACACCTCATGAATGTTTATTTTTTTGCATTAAAGCAACACGCAGCACCCATGAGCCAAGCATCTGGCTTGTGGTGGTGGTGCAGTCCAATAGACTTCAATGGGAAAGTTTGATATGTGCTGCAACCGGATTCAAATCTGCCAGACTTGCCACATGTGTGGAACCCCCTCCAGCTGCCTTGCTAGGCTTTCTTTGGACGGTTGGGGGTGAGTAAAATAAGATTACATTACAAATATAAATAAAACAACGGAGGAGATTTACTAAAACTGGAGCAATCACGATCTGGTGCAGCTGTGCACGGTAGCCAATCAGCTTCTATCTTCAATTAAGCTTTGACAATAAAACCTGGAAGCTGATTGGTTTCTATGCAGAGCTGCACCTGATTGTGCGCTCTCCAGTTGTAGTAAATAACCCCCCAATGTTGATATGTCTGGAACATGATACATATTCTTAAAAAAAAATAAAAAAAATTCATAGACAAAGTATTTACAAAATGTTACACTTAAAGTGGAGTTCCACCCACTTTTACAACTTTTCAGCATCCCTCACTAAACTGCGCACTGTAAACGAATTGGATATTTTTTTTTATTGTTTTTCTCAGCACTTACTGTATATCTGCTGTATTCATTTTTCACTTCCTCCTCCCTGGCCGTGGCCCATCGCATCATTTCCTGTTTGCAATGCCTTCTGGGAAGGGGCAGCAACTTCTTCTGACACTGCCATTGCTATGGAAACCTGACCTGAAACCTATTACACTGCTTGTGCTGCACTGAGCATGTGCGAGATCTGCAAGGATGAGATCCAGGAAGAAATACAGTCTGGCTTCAGATGCCCACACTTAAGATGGCCACGGCCTGCTGTAAGTTTATAAAATAACAAACTACTGCTATAAACTAACAAAACAGACCTTAGTTTACAGACTAACTTTACTAGAATACATTAAGCTTGTGTATTATAGGGGTATTTTTATTTAAAAAGTATAATTTCAGCCGGAACACCACTTTAAGGTCAACATTCTGCCTTATTCTCCAATGTTACCTGACCCAAAGTCCTTCCATGGCATTAGACAGGTGCCCTTTACATCTTCCACATCTCATTGTTGCACATATTCCATCTAATAAGTGCTTTATTGCAATAAACCCTGAGATTGAGCAACTATGAGAACCCTGAGATGATGATTGGGAAACCCCGTACAGACATTACAGATTATGCCATCAACAGAGGAAATGCATATGGAGAGGATTTCTAGAGAAGTTTTGTAATGGAAAGGTTGGGGGACATTTGTGCATTTCTTCACACTATGGGGCACATTGATATATAAAATTATATATATATATATATAAAAATATATATATATATATATATATATATATATATATATATATAAAAATATATATATATAAATAAAAATATATATATATATATATATATATAAAAAAAAAAAATATATATATATATAAAAATATATATATATATATTATATATATATATATATATATATATATATATAGCTTTTGTCCTGCATGTGCATTCAGTTGGGGCAAAATATAATGTTTTAGGCTATTTTTGCTGTAGGTTGAATGTTCTTCATTCATACACAATAAAGCAAATTATGAAAACTCTGCATTACGGCCACTAGATGGAGCTGATGATCACTGGAGATACCTAGAAAAAGTATATAACAATATTGATACTTTAATATAAATTGTACTAAAACCCATTTGTTATATGTAATTTGTTTACGTGTCCATACCAACATTACATTGTAATATGTTTTTATGTTAATTCAATAAAACTTTGTTAAACAAAAAAAAAAAACATTTATTATGATTTTCCGCTCCATCTACTGGCCATAATGCAGAGCAGGGGCCCCATGTTTTTTCATGGTGAGGACACGCCCACATTTAGTCTTTTGCTCTCTTCATATAATTATGGTGGAAAAACCAATGGAAGGTTTATTAAAATAAGAGCCTGAAATGTGTTGTGCCAAGTTGTCAGATTCCAAAACTTTTATAGACAATCTTCCTCATTCCATATAAGTGAAAATCCAGCTTTTCTCTGACATTCCTCAAAACACAACACAAATATCCTGTATTTATCATTCACATATCTTATATCTCTCACATATACTGAGACAGGGATTGCAGATTATCAGAACGGTCAATAAAAAAAAAAAGGTGCAAAACACATCACATATTTTTTTAACTGGTTCCTTTTCAAGAAGAAAGTCACAATGTGGTCCATGTAATAATTGTAATATTCACTCTAAGGAGTCATGTATGGAAGGAATGGGACACATCCACACAGCTCATATAATTTCATATGATAGGAAGCGCCATCTAGTGGCCATAATGCTGTATTTTTCCTGGCTTAAAAACGGATAACACAGAACACAAGCAAACATGTTGGGTGTGTTTGTCTATGTAAACAACTGCGCAAGTCATGCTGCTAGGCATCACCGCAAACGTCACAGTGAGAGTGATAATTCGAGGTCCCTAATTTACCGTTAAAGCGACACTATACTCACCTTGAATCCAGCAATGGACCGTCCTGGATCTCCCCCATCAGGCCACTGACATCTTTTGTGGCCGACTTCTGGGTCTCATCGCTCGCTGCTATTTTTGGGAGAGATGACGTCCCTCTCACTCATGTACGGGAGTTCATTCAGGTTTGGCATTGTCAAATTTGTACAGTGAGCTGCACGTGGAAAGGCAGGTAAGTAAATTAGTGATAACCGCTCACATGGGGCGCCGCCCCCTAATCCATGCGCCCGGCCTCTAATCTACATGCATGGTTCCGAGCACATGGATTTCAATTTTTTTTTTGGAAGCGCATGATTAGAGCCTGAGCTTTGGCTGGCTGGGTGGGTGCGGGAATTGAGCACCAGCCGCTACTGTAACTTGAATGCAGAAGAAGCAAAAGCATGTCCCTTCTGCATTAAAATTCATGCCTGTTTGCCCCCAAGACCCCTTTCACACTGAGCCGCCCCGGGCGTCAGTGGTAAAGCGGTGCTATTTTTAGCGTCGTTTTAGCGCCACTATTCGGCCGCTAGCGGGGTGGTTTTGACCCCCGCTAGCGTCCAAAAAGGGGTTTAATCCGCCCGCAAAACACCGCTGCAGCGGCGCTTTGCTGGCGGTATAGCAGCGCTGCCCCATTGTTTTCAACGAGCAGGGGCGCTTTAGGAGCGGTGAGTTCACTGCTCCTAATGCGCTCCAAAGAAGCTGCATGCAGGACTTTTTCTGATGCCCTGCCAGCGCACCGCTCCAGTGTGAAAGCCCGAGGAGTGAATGGAGCCGCTGTTTCAGGGCTCTTTGCAGGCGCTATTTTTAACGCTATAGCGCCTGTAAAGCGCCTCAGTGTGAAAGGGGTCTAAACGAATAAGATGTAAATGCATTTAAAGTGCCAACTACTGGAGATGAGGTACTGTGATCTTTTTGCAGTTTTGAGGCTTGGCATATTTGGTATCAAAAAAAAAAAAAAAGTATTCTACAGGGCCTCTTTATTCAGAAAATATATACAATTCTGTGGGGGGTTTAAATAATCTTCTAACCAAAAACGCTGATTTTTTTTTTAATGTGTGTGAAAAAGGAAACAAGTGTTCCAGAGGGGAAGTGGCCAACCCACAGATCCTGTCCACCTACCTACCACACCAACTACAGCTGCTGAGCAAGTAAAACAGTTTACCCAATCAATGTGGGATTATAAAGTGCACTTAATTTAAAAAAAAAAAAAAAAAAAAAAAAAGGAAGAATGAATACTAACAAACTACCATACTAAAAGTGCAAAACAGGTAAAAATAAAAATCAGTTCACAATAAACGTGCAAATAAAGTGCCACAGACAAAATCTAAAGTGCAACATTCACCCAAACCAATTCAGAGAATGCAAAACAAAAAAGGCCCATAAATCTATTTACAATCCCTTATAACAAACTGCAATAGTAAAGTGCTTCTTCCACAGAGTGCTGCGATGAATGCATAAAGTGCTGATCCGCTCCAGTATCATCTTACTTACCTTGAGGACTTGACCCCATAAATCAAATGGTTAAATCCCCCCACACATCGCTTTCTTTCCCCCACTCTGTGGCCAATAATCCTTCACAATTTACCATTGAGAGAAAAAACACAAAAAAAAACAAAAACAAGACATTCCATAGCATAAAAACAAACATTTTTACAAATAAAAGCATAAAAACATCTCACTCATAAGACAGGTGCTGCAATATCACCAGAACCTGCACTCAGCCGCCCCTCTTAGGCTCTGTAACAGTGAGACTTCCTGGTGTGTGATGACATCATCATATCTCCGCCCACTCACAGCAGACAAATAATTTTGCACTGTAACATTATTGTGCACCGATTAATTATTTTTCACTTGTTTTGCTCTTTATAGTAGTTTGATTTGGCAATTTTATTATTTGGTAGGTTCATTTTTTTTTTTTCTAAATCCATCTATAAACACACATTTTTACCCAGCACACTCTTAGGAATAGGGAGTGTAGGATCAGACAGCAACTTTTAGATTTTAAGGGGTCCAGTTATAAAAAAAACTAAAACAAAAAATAATGCTGGATGCATGACACAAGCATTTGGCCAGCCATCACGAATATTTACCATCATTTGCCTGATTTGTTTATTTCCTATGATTGCCAGCTCCATCTAGTGGTCACAATGTGGTATTTTCCTGAAATGCATCAATCCAATCCAAATACCACATTATGGCCACTAGATGGAGCCGACGATTATAGGTAATAAACGCCTTTGGCAAATTAGAGCGAATATTCGTAGTGGCTGGGTGAATGCTTGCGACATTTGTCCAGCAATGTTTTTTTTATAATTAACCCTGATGTGATCTCTGACTTCTTACACAAAGCTGAAGATATTTTGATTCTTACACAAAGCTTACTTACTGTATAACTGGTTTTAAAAACAAACCTCCAGCCATTTTTTTGGGGAGAGAGAGAGTGGGACACGCACAGCTATAAAAGTTGTGTAGGGGTGGTTTGGCACCTCTGTGTTGGGACTGATTTCCATCACTTCCTGTGTGGTCAGTGGAACAGGAAGTGAGTAAAATCCCCCCCCCCCCAGCACATACAATTACAACTTGGATGAGGTTCTAAGCTTTCCACACTAATTAAAAATTTTTTTGGCTGGAGTTCCACTTTAAGATCTCCTTAAAAACAAAAATAAACCACAAATCATAATGTACAGATTGCATAATAATAAAAGTAGATAAAATAACGTATCAATACATATCCTCCAGAAGTCCACCGGCCATGACTGCCAGAAAATGGCACGGGTTTTTCATTCATCAAAGATGCCCTAGTAGAGTTTGTGGAGCACACTTCCATCCCCCGCTCCAGACAGGGATCCCTTCTAATTGGTGGATTATTCCTCCGCCCTCACTCTTTATTCAAATGTAGATCAACGATCCCAGGACTGGATATGGATTCGTTATGAATGGGTTGTGAATATCCAACCTCCATGACACTCAGAGGAGGATCTTCATGGATCCCATGGGTGGATGTGGATTCATTGTGGATTGGTTGTGAATATCCTTCCTCCATGATACTCAGAGGAAGATCTTTACTTTCTTCTTTGCAACAAATCTAGAAATATAAAAAGACACGACTGCAGGTCAGGTGATAGAGCAATACATCTCTATCATACAGGGAGAAAATAGTTATTTGATCTCCTGCACATTTTGTGTTCTGTGGTCAGATGAGACCAAAATTGAGCTCTTTGGCATTAACTTGATTCGTCGTGTTTGGAGGAAGAAAAATGCCGACTATGACCCTAAGAACACCATCCCTACAGTCAGGCACGGGGGTGGAAACATGATGCTTTGGGGCTGTTTCTCTGCTAAAAGTACAGGCCGACTTTGCATCATTGAGGGGCCAATGGACGGGGCCATGTATTGTAAAATCTTGGATGAGAACCTTCTTCCCTCAGCCAGAACACTGAAGATGGGTCATGGACAATGACCCAAAACATACCGCCAAGGCAACAAATAAGTGGCTCAAGAAGCACATTAAGGTCATGGAGTGCCAGTCTCCAGACCTTAATCCTATAAAAAAAAATTTACGGAGGGAGACGAAACTGAGTTGCCAAACAGCCAAGAAAACTTAAGGATTTAGAGAAGATCTGTAAAGAAGAGTGGACCAAAATCCCTCCTGAGATGTGTGCAAACCTGACCACCAACTACAAGAAACGTCTGACCTCTGTGATCGCCAACAACGGTTTCTCCACCAATTACTAAGTCATGTTTTTCTTGAGGATCAAATACTTATTTTACTCACTGAACTGTATCTTAAATTTTAGCATTTGTTTTATGCTTTTTTTTCTCTTTATGGTTAATATTCTGTTTCTATCATTTAACTGCTTGACATCCGGAGGCCGTCATATGACGGCCTCCACTTTCGGGGGTTATATCTGAATGATGCCTGAGGCTACAGACATCATTCAGATACCAGCATTTTCAGCCGGCGATTCCGTACACCATAAGAACGATCATAGCGGCTGTTCCACCCCTTGATCGTTCTTACGGGCGGCGAGAGGGGACGTCCCCCCCCTCCCGCCGCCCTCCGGTGCTTCTACCGACTCACCTCAGCGATCGGTGAGTCGGATAGTGGATCTGCCAGCGCCGGATGTTCACCATAGAGATTTCCGGCGGACCAGATGGTCGCCGGAGTCTCTATGATCGTTCGGAGGCCGGGCGCTATGTTATGACGTCACGCCCGGCCTTGCATTAAAAAAAAAACGGCGCCGCTTCGGCTGTGAAGCGGCGATCGTTTTATTTATTTTTTTTTATTTTAGGCTTTCCAGCCTAGAGGTGAGATGTGGGGTCTTATTGACCCCCCATATCTCACTGTAAAGAGGACTGATCATGTCATATTCCTATTACAAGGGATGTTTACATTCCTTGTAATAGGAATAAAAGTGATCAAAAAAAATTTTTTAAAAAGTGTCAAAATAAAAATTAAGTAAAATTAACAATAAAAAAAATAAAAAAAAAAATTTTAAAGCGCCCCTGTCCCCGTGAGCTCGCACGCAGAAGCGAACGCATACGTAAGTCCCACCCACATATGAAAACGGTGTTCAAACCACACATGTGAGGTGTCGCCACGAACGTTAGAGCGAGAGCAATAATTTTGGCCCTAGACCTTCTCTGTAACTCAAAACATGTAACCAGTAAAAAAATTTTAAAGCGTCGCCTTTGGGGATTTTTAAGTACCAAAGTTTGGCGCCATTTCACGAGCGAGTGCAATTTTGAAGCGTGACATGTTAGGTATCTATTTACTCGGCGTAACTTCATCTATCACACAATGCAAAAAAATTTGGATAACTTTGCTGTGTTTTTTTTTTTTTAAAGCATAAAAAAAAAGCGCGAAAAACGCGTTTGAAAAATTGCTGCGCAAATACCGTGCAAGATAAAAAGTTGCAATGACCGCCATTGTATTCTCTAGGGTCTCTGCTAAAAAAACATATATAATGTTTGGGGGTTCTATGCAATTTTATAGCAAAGAAATTATGATTTTTGACATGTAGGAGCGAAGTGTCAGAAATGGCCTGGATGCGAAGTGGTTAAAATACACCTATAATACAAAGAAATGAAGGGTCTATAATTCTAAGTGGGCAAACGTACACAATCTCCAGGGGATCAAATCATCTTCCCCCCATTGCATTTATTACCCATGCAATAGAGGAAATCCAGACAGCTGCACTCCAGTAAAAAAAAATTTCTTTATTGAATAAAATCAGTCCATACAGCAATCAAGGACAGTGGATGAATCAGCTGACGCATTTTACACCCCTTACTGGTGTCATATACCCGAGGTCAGCATTTCCCAAAATATATGTGTCTTGTATCTCCATCATAAGAGTTTAACTTAACAACTATGCTGCTCGGAATCACTTGTATTACCCACCTACCTATCTCACAAAAGTAAGTACACCCCTCACTCACATTTTTGTAAATATTTTCTTCTATCTTTTCATGTGACAACACTGAAGAAATGACACTTTGCTACAATGTAAAGTAGTGAGTGTACAGCTTGTATAACAGTGTAAATTTGCTGTCCCCTCAAAATAACTCAACACACAGCCATTAATGTCTAAACCGTTATGATCACCATGTATGAATACCTAAGGGGGGGATATGATCACAATGTATGAATACCTAAGGGGGGGATATGATCACAATGAATAAATACATAAAGGAGAATATGATCACAATGAATAAATACATAAAGGAGAATATGATCACAATGTATAAATACACAAGTGGTCCATATAATGAACTTTGTGTAAAGTTATTAATTTTCCCGTCATTACAGAGGACAAGGAAAGACTGAGGTCTCATTAAAGAGAACCTGTCACTAAATAGTCATCAATATAGGGAACTTTTTGGAAGTGCACTGAACAATTGCATTAATAGTGGGAGGGGCTTAAAGCTTGAGCCTACTGTGTACACAGCAACATATACTACAGTCTGTGCCCACAAAATATTCACCTCCCTGTCCACCTCAACCCCCCCCCCCCCCCCTCATCCACAGCAGCGGTGGGGTTGTCATCTTGTGCCACTGCCTCCTGTCTGCCCTGTACAGCACAGAGCTGCTCAGAGGATACAACACAACTTTACTGTGACAGCAAGTAAACATTATAGGTGGCAGTGCCCAGCATAGGTGCTCTGGGCACCCCCTTCCTCAGGTTTGAAGGGCAATATGAATTCTCTACTTTAACCTCCAAAATGAAAACAAAGAAAACCTGTTGGATATCCCCAACCTTCCCTCTTTGCCAAAAAATAAATAAATAAAAAATTTATAGATAATAGCCGTCTAGTGATACCTTCTAGGGAACTATTATATAAAATATTACTCACCGGAACACGGATAGTCATTCCAGCAGCAATGGGAGGTCCTGGTAATGTTTGGGAATTTGAATGAGAATCTGTCAGAGAATAAGTTCATATTAACCATTTTGTGAGATATTATGCAGATTGTGATAATGCAATGTATAGAAATAGAACCGTGTAATTATATACAAGATTTATAACTGACCTGTAATATCCCTGAAGCAGAGGAGAATAGAGAAAAACAATGTTACCATTCTGTGTCACACAAGAATATAAGACCCCCCATGTTCAATCTATAGAGTTCAGGTTATTACCCCAATGTATGGACCTGTCCCAGGTAGGAATATTGTGCACAACCTTAGTCCTTTAAGTTCAGCTTTGGCCATGACCAGTCCAGTTATATAATAATACTACATGTACATATGGGAGTCCAGCACAGCACAAGACATCTTCTACACTGCCAGCTACTAATACATGTAACTATAGGGCCCCTCGCACATGGGGCCATCCAGCATTAGTGTGCAATGCATGGGAAGGAGAGGAGCAACATCCAAACCTGCTGAAGGCAGCCTGATAAAGTGTATGGTAGGCTGCAGCTGGATGCTGTACAGAGCGGTACTGATGTTTCCATCTATTTTGGGACAGGGTTCTGGAATACAGGTTTTCCACATTCTGGAACTTTGTCCTTAAAAAGGGGCAGGACACTAAATGCCAGTACCACTCGGTAAAACACTCAGCCCCATCTAGCTGGAACCTGCCATAGAACTTGACAGGCTGCCTGCATTGGAGCTGGATGTTGCACCCCTCCCTCCTGGGCACAGTAGGGACGCACTGTAGCTGGATGGACATGTGTAAGGGGCCTCACTGGATATCATTTGGCTCGCTTAAGCAAAGGGTCATCAATAATTAAATTTATAGAATACAGAATTCACTTTTTTGTTCATCTTTGAATTTCATTGCTGCCCTTGCCATGTCTATCAGACAGGCAGCATTAAGCCCAAATGAAAGAGGCAGGCTGGCAATGCTGCTGGTAATTGCAAAGCAGCAGTTACAGTATATCACAAAAGTACGTACACCCCTCACATTTTGGTAAATATTTTCTTCTATCTTTTCATGTGACAACACTGAAGAAATGACACTTTGCTACAATGTAAAGTAGTGAGTGTACAGCTTGTATAACAGTGTAAATTTGCTGTCCCCTCAAAATAACTCACACAGCCATTAATGTCTAAACCGCTGGCAACAAAAGTGAGTACACCCCTAAGTGAAAATGTCCAAATTGGGCCCAACTAGCCATTTTCCCTCCCCGGAGTCATGTGACTCGTTAGTGTTACAAGGTCTCAGCTGTGAATGGGGAGCAGGTGTGTTAAATTTGGTGTTATCGCTCTCACTCTCTCATACTGGTCACTGGAAGTTCAACATGGCACCTCATGACAAAGAACTCTGAGGATCTGAAAAAAAGGAATTGTTGCTCTACATAAAGATGGCCTAGGCTATAAGAAGATTGCCAAGACCCTGAAACTGAGCTGCAGCACGGTGGCCAAGAACATACAGAGGTTTAACAGGACAGGTTCCACTCAGAACAGGCCTCACCATGGTCCACCAAAGAAGTTGAGGTCACGTGCTCAGCGTCATATCCAGAGGTTGTCTTTGGGAAATAGATGTATGAGTGCTGCCAGCATTGCTGCAGAGGTTGAAGGTTTGGGGGGTGGTCAGCCTGTCAGTGCTCAGACCATACGCCGCACACTGCATCAAATTGGTCTGCATGGCTGTCATCCCAGAAAGAAGCCTCTTCTAAAGATGATGCACAAGAAAGCCTGCAAACAGTTTGCTGAAGACAAGCAGACTAAGGACATGGATTACTGGAACCATGTCCTGTGGTCTGATGAGACCAAGATAAACGTATTTGGTTCAGATGGTGACAAGCGTGTGTGGCGGCAACCAGGTGAGGAGTACAAAGACAAGTGTGTCTTGCCTACAGTCAAGCATGGTGGTGGGAGTGTCATGGTCTGGGGCTGCATGAGTGCCGCCGGCACTGGGGAGCTACAGATCATTGAGGGAACCATGAATGCCAACATGTACTGTGACATACTGAAGCAGAGCATGATCCCCTCCCTTCAGAGACTGGGCCGCAGGGCAGTATTCCAACATGATAACCACCCCAAACACACCTCCAAGACGACCACTGCCTTGCTAAAGAAGCTGAGGGTAAAGGTGATGGACTGGCCAAGCATGTCTCCAGACCTAAACCCTATTGATCATCTGTGGGGCATCCTCAAACGGAAGGTGAAGGAGCACAAGGTCTCTAACATCCACCAGCTCTGTGATGTCGTCATGGAGGAGGGGAAGAGGACTCCAGTGACAACCTGTGAAGCTCTAGTGACCTCCATGCCCAAGAGGGTTAAGGCAGTGCTGGAAAATAATGGTGGCCACACAAAATATTGACACTTTGGGTCCAATTTGGACATTTTCACTTAGGGGTGTACTCACTTTTGTTGCCAGCGGTTTAGACATTAATGGCTGTGTGTTGAGTTATTTTGAGGGGACAGCAAATTTACACTGTTATACAAGCTGTACACTCACTACTTTACATTGTAGACAAGTGTCATTTCCTCAGTGTTGTCACATGAAAAGATAGAAGAAAATATTTACAAAAATGTGAAGGGGGGAACTCACTTTTGTGAGATACTGTAAAATGTTGTCAGCCTCCAACAGGAAGTGCTGTTACTGGCAGGATGTCCAGGTAAGAGACTTTGTAGCAGATTCATAAAATAGGATATCTTAAATTGGAACTTCACCTGAAAAGGGAAGTTCTTTTTATCAGTGGTGGCTGGTGGTATAAGATGCACCCACAGCCAGCCATCCCCGGTTGGTCGCCAGATCAGGGGGCCAGACGTGTGGATGGGGGGGGGGGAATGGGGGGGCTGACTCTGAAGTCGCAGGAAATCAAGATGGTGGTACTGAGGACCTGAAGACTGATGAAGAACCAGCCTGGGTGAGGTAAGTGCATGTTTATTAGAAGCCAGCAGTTATAGTGTTTGTAGCTGCTGACTTTTATTTTTTCCAGACCAAAGATCTTCTTCAGGTGTCTGGGAGACATTTTAGGGTGATTAAAACAAATAAATTGATGTAAAGGGGTTGTAAACCTTCCTGTTTTTTCACCTTAATGCATCCAACATAGTTGACGGCCCCTCAGCCCCCCCCCCCCCCCGTTTAATTACCTGAGCCCTGGAAAGTCCCACGTCGAGAACGCGATAGATCTCGGCCCGGTCTTCTCGCCTCTTCATTGTATAGATTAATAGCAGTGCAGCCATTGGCTCCCATTGCTGTCAATCAAATCTAATGACGCGGGCATCGGGGGCAGGGCTGAGTTCAGCATTCGTGTCTATGGACGCAAATGCTGGACTAGGGAGCGCGCTCGCAAGGTAGCTCCCTTGGGAAAAATCGCTTCCCAGAGGGATTTATCTGATGCGGGGAGGAGCCGAGACAGCCGCCGAGGGACCCCAGAAGAGGAGGTTCGGGGCCACTCTGTGCAAAATGAGCTGCACAGCGGAGGTAAGTACAACATGTTTGTTATTTAACCACCTGATCACTGGGCACTTAAACCCCCTTCCTAACCAGACCAATTTTCAGCTTTCGGTGCTCTCACACTTTGAATGACAATTACTCAGTCATGCAACACTGTACCCATATGAAATGTTTGTCCTTTTTTTCAAATAGAGCTTTCTTTTGGTGGTATTTAATCATCGCTGGGTTTTTTATTTTTTGATCTATAAATCAAAAAAGACTGAAAATTCTGTAAAAAATATATATAATTCTTAGTTTCTGTTAAAATTTATGGCAGAGTATGGGCAGAGTATGGGCAGAGTATGGGCAGAGTATGGGCACTACAGATCCAGCCCACATCGCTGCTGCAAGCGATCTCTTCCCCTCTCCCCTCGGACTGTACAGATCGGTACAGAGAGGGGAGGGAGGAACCATCATCATGACATGACGCCAGTTTGTTTACAAGTGATCGATCTGTCATTTGACGGAACGATCACATGGTAAACGGCTGATAGCGGCTGTGATCTGTGATGTGCCGGGTCTCCCGGACCCGGTGGTGACGGATGTTCCCGGGTGCGTGCCCCAGGGGGTGCACAGGAGCAAGATTCTGGGAGGACGTCCATGGACGCCCACCCAGAATAAGCCGACCGCGCTGTAGCCATCTTTCAGGTATGGCCCGGTCGGCAAGTGGTTAAAAAAAATAAATAAATAAACCTTTACAATCTCTTTGAAGCGAGCTTCTTCCCCAGGGTTATTAAGGCTGTCAATACATTAATGAAATGAAAGAGGTCACATAGTCTTGTTTTTTTGTCTTGTTTAGTTTTTAATATGAGGACACTTTTTATACTTTTATAATACAGGGACACACATACATATATATATTTTTTTGGTGTAATTAAATCCTGTGTGATAAATGCATGGTTGATATTGTGATGTATGAATAATGTGTGGAGTAGAAATATAATTTCATTGTGAATTTGTTTTCTACAAGGACAATAAATCTTATCTTATCTTCAAGTGACTTTGCTGCTGAAGAATAAACTCTGGTATGAGCTGCGCTGAATCATCTCACTCAGGAAACCTGTTATGCCCCGTACACACGGTCGGACTTTGTTCGGACATTCCGACAACAAAATCCTAGGATTTTCTCCGACGGATGTTGGCTCAAACTTGTCTTGCATACACACGGTCACACAAAGTTGTCGGAAAATCCGATCGTTTTAAACGCGGTGACGTAAAACATGTACGTCGGGACTATAAACGGGGCAGTGGCCAATAGCTTTCATCTCTTTATTTATTCTGACCATGCGTGGCACTTTGTCCGTCGGATTTGTGTACACACGATCGGAATTTCCGACAACGGATTTTGTTGTCGGAAAATTTTATCTCCTGCTGTCCAACTTTGTGTGTCGGAAAATCCGATGGAAAATGTCCGATGGAGCCCACACACGGTCGGAATTTCCGACAACACGCTCCGATCGGACATTTTCCATCGGAAAATCCGACCGTGTGTACGGGGCATTAGTGTTGATAGAGGCAGCTGTGTGTGATTAAGGAATGGCCACTAGGTGGCACCAACGCATTTCAAAGGATCACTTTCTTTCACAAGCCTTGTTTCCACAGTGAGCTTCCATGGCTCCTGTTACTAGAAATCTTTACATTCCTGTATATCATATTGTGGTTGTCATTCCGGAGGAGCGGAGGATACTTCACTATCAGATATGGTTTTATTTATAATAAGCCTGTACAGCTTTTAACTCCCTCCTGCACCCATGTACTTTTTATATTAATCAAAATATTTTTTTTTTATTATTCGAAATGTTGTCTTTGCTCCTCTTACCTTCCATTTCCAGCTATTCCCGGATCTCCTCACTGACCGGGTTTGTGATCCTGACCCGGAATCTCCTCTCGGCGTCGTCTCTCTGCACACTGGGGATAATCAGCGTCCTATTGTCATCTATCAGGGAGAAGAACCGGATCTGTAAATCAGGAAAATGACAGAATATACCCATTAATTGTCTGTTTAGGAGCTCAAAACCTGAACCAGCTGTCAGAGCTATGCCTTGCTTGTAATGAGCCTACACACCTGGAAAAAAAAAATACACCTTTTTGAATTAAAAAACTAAGACAGCAATAAAGTTAGCTCAAAATTTTTTTTATTTTGTGAAAGATAATGTTACGCCGAGTAAATTGATACCAAAGATGTCACACTTCAAAATTGCGACAAACTTTTACCCTTAAAAATATCCATAGGCGACGTTTAATAAAATTGTACAGGTTGCATGTTTTGAGTTCCAGAGGAGGTCTAGGGCTAGAATTATTGCTCTCACTCTAACGATCGCGGCGACACCTCACATGTGTGGTTTGAACACCGTTTTCATATGTGGGCGCTACTCACGTATGCGTTCGCTTCTGCACATGGGACGGGGCATGTTTAAAAATTATTAAATTTTCTTATTTATTTTACCTTTTATTTATTTTTTTTACAAAAAAAAAAAAAAAAAAAAAAGGAAGAAGAAGAAGTGTTACTTTTTTTCTATTACAAGGTTACAAGGAAAGTAAATATCCCTTATAATAGAAAAAAACCATGACAGGTCCTCTTAAATATGAGATCTGAGATCTTTTTGACCCCAGATCTCATATTTACACTAAAATGCAATCCTGCTATAGTATGGAGATGGGTGGGGGCCATCTTCCCCTCACTCCTCTCCATACCTAGCCACCAGAAGGACCCGATCACCTTCGCTGCTGCTGACAGCTCCAGTAAGTGGTGGAGGGCACAGGAGAGCGGCAGGAGGGGGTGCCCTCTCCCGCCGCCAAGTGATTCCGCGGCGAATCCGCCGCAGACCACCATTATCGGAAACCGGACCGCCGGCTGAAGAGGATACCAGGGTTATGACAGCTAGCTGCTGCCATAACAAAGATATACCACTTCAAACAGCCAAAGTATATAGGCGTGTGGTGGTCCAGAAGTGGTAAAAAAAAACGAAATGTTTCCACCGCTACCAACAGCTCCGGTAAGCGGCGGAGGCTACCGGGAAATGGCGGGAGGGGAGGGGGCACCTCTCCCACTGTCAATAATCCGCCTCTGAGACCACTTTTATGTTAAAGCAGTCCACCTGTCGTTTTAAAAAAATAGCAGTATTTAACATCAAAGTAGCGACTTATATTCACGGTGGGCGGTCTGAAAGTGGTTAAACCTGAACTCTGCATTAGTTCTTTGCTGTATGGTCTCCAGCAGTGGCGGTTGGTGCTGAATATTCTAGGGGGCGGGCTATCAATACAGATGGGTGCCATTTTCTTGTAGACTAAAAGAAAATGGTACCCATCTGTATAAATAGATTGATAGCCCGCTCTTCCTATAGAAATCCCCCTGAGGAAGATAAAAAACCCTGTATCGACACGCGTTGAGGAGGGTCACGGACGATGGCGGCACTAGGAACTAGCGCAGAGCTAGTTATTTCCATGAGAAGTGCTGGTGGGGCTTGTGTAAAGTGGAGAGGTGATTCCCAAACATGGATTTTATCTTTGCTGTTTACAGACCGGTGCGCCGGTAGCACCAGAAAAATATGAGTACCCAGTCATCGGTTTTCATGCTATATAAGCACTCAGTTTTCCAGTCCCATCTCCTCCATCCCACATCCTCCTCCTGTTGCAGTACCATCAGCGCCATCCCATGTACTTTTCCTCCTCCATCCCAAGTCCTCCGCCTCCCCATGTGCTCCTCCTTCAGTCCCATCTCCCTCATCCCAAGTCCTCTTCCTTCTCCAGTCCCATCTCCTCCATCCCACATTCTTCTCCACTCCCATCTTCACCATCCCATATCTTCTTTTTCCAGTTTCATCTTCTCCACCCCAATGTCCCCTTCCTTCTCCATTCCCATCTCCTCCATCCCACATCCTCCTCCTTCTGCAGTCCCATCTTCCCCATCCCATGGAGAGGAGTACAGGGGGCCAAGCATGGAGTGTTATGGAGAGGAGTACAGGGGCTCAGACATGGGGCGGTATGAAGAGGAGCACAGAGGGAGGTATGGAGAGGAGTACAGGGGGTCAGACATGGGGCGGTATGGAGAGGAGTGCAGGGGAAGGTATGGAGAGGAGGCGTGCAGGGGTCAGACATGGGGCGGTATGGAGAGGAGTGCAGTGGGAGGTATGGAGAAGAGTGCAGGGGAAGATATGGAGAGGAGGAGGAGTGCGGGGGGTCATACATGGGATGGGATGGAGAGGACTACAGGATGTCTGAAATGGGGGTGGCATGGAGGGGAGAGGAGTACAGGGGGTCAAATGGGGGTGGAATGGAGAGAAGTGCAGGGGGGGGAGGCACATGGAGAGAAGTGCAGGGGGGGGGAGGCACATGGAGAGAAGTGCAGGGGGGGGAGGCACATGGAGAGAAGTGCAGGGGGGGGAGGCACATGGAGAGAAGTGCAGGGGGGGGGAGGCACATGGAGAGAAGTGCAGGGGGGGGAGGCACATGGAGAGAAGTGCAGGGGGGGGAGGCACATGGAGAGAAGTGCAGGGGGGGGGGGGGCACATGGAGAGAAGTGCAGGGGGGGGGAGGCACATGGAGAGAAGTGCAGGGGGGGGGGGAGGCACATGGAGAGAAGTGCAGGGGGGGGGGAGGCACATGGAGAGAAGTGCAGGGGGGGAGGCACATGGAGAGAAGTGCAGGGGGGGGGAGGCACATGGAGAGAAGTGCAGGGGGAGGGGAGGCACATGGAGAGAAGTGCAGGGGGAGGGGAGGCACATGGAGAGAAGTGCAGGGGGAGGGGAGGCACATGGAGAGAAGTGCAGGGGGGGGGAGGCACATGGAGAGAAGTGCAGGGGGGGGGGAGGCACATGGAGAGAAGTGCAGGGGGGGGGGAGGCACATGGAGAGAAGTGCAGGGGGGGAGGCACATGGAGAGAAGTGCAGGGGGGGGAGGCACATGGAGAGAAGTGCAGGTGGGGAGGCACATGGAGAGGAGTGCAGGTGGGGGAGGCACATGGAGAGGAGTGCAGGTGGGGGAGGCACATGGAGAGGAGTGCAGGTGGGGGAGGCACATGGAGAGGAGTGCAGGTGGGGGAGGCACATGGAGAGGAGTGCAGGTGGGGGAGGCACATGGAGAGGAGTGCAGGTGGGGGAGGCACATGGAGAGGAGTGCAGGTGGGGGAGGCACATGGAGAGGAGTGCAGGTGGGGGAGGCACATGGAGAGGAGTGCAGGGGGTCAGACATGGGGTGGTATGGAAAGGAGTACAGCGTTTTAGATATGGGGCGGTAAGTAGAGGAGAAAAGTACAAGGGGTCAGACATGGAGGTGGTATGAAGGGGAGAGGAGTACAGGAGGTCAGACATGAGATGGTATGGAGAGGAGTACAGGGGGGGGGTCAGACATGGGATGGTATGAAGAGGAGTACAGGGGGGGTCAGACATGGTATGGTATCGTATGGAGAGGAGTACAGGGGGGGGGTCAGACATGGTATGGTATGGAGAGGAGTACAGGTGGGGGTCAGACATGGGATGGTATGGAGAGGAGTACAGGGGGGGTCAGACATGGAGGGGAGAGGAGTACAGGGGGAGGTATGGAGAGGAGTACAGGGGGTCAGACATGGGATGGTATGGAGAGGAGTACAGGGGGTCAGACCATGGAGGGGAGAGGAGTACAGATGATGTGAATCCCCTGCACTCAGCACATATAATAGTATACTCCAGGATCCTCCCACTTTGTCCTATAAAAAGAGATAAGGGGCGGGGTAAAGGTAGGAGGATACATAAGTGAAGGGGCGGGCTATGACAGATCTGATTGGTCGGTGGAGGAGGAGGTTTGACCGAGGTTGATCACTCTCGGTATTGCGGGAATATACCGGGGAAGCGGGCATGGTAGCGGAGGGGAGACGGTGAGGAGACGGACGGAGATCTCCCGGATAAAATACATGGAGAGATCTGACAGGAGAAGGGAGAGCGTCTGGTGACGTCACAGGACATAGCGGAGAGCGCCACCTCCCCGGCAGAGAGGAGAACAGCCCCGAGGAGGTGAGGATTGGGATTGTGCATCCATCACCTGATTGGTCGGTGTGATGAGAGGGACGGATACAATGTATCGGAGGAGACACGTGCTGCTTTTAGAGATTGGATCCAATGCATGGAGGTGGGAGGAGCGGATTGGATCCAATGCATGGAGGTGGGAGGAGCGGATTGGATCCAATGCATGGAGGTGGGAGGAGCGGATTGGGATCCAATGCATGGAGGTGGGAGGAGCGGATTGGATCCAATGCATGGAGGTGGGAGGAGCGGATTGGATCCAATGCATGGAGGTGGGAGGAGCGGATTGGATCCAATGTATGGAGGGGAGAGGAGCGGATTGGATCCAATGTATGGAGGGGAGAGGAGCGGATTGGATCCCATGTATGGAGGGGAAAGGAGCGGATTGGATCCCATGTATGGAGGGGGAGGAGCGGATTGGATCCAATGCATGGAGGGGGAGGAGAAGATTGGATCCAATGCATGGAGGGGGAGGAGAAGATTGGATCCAATGCATGGAGGGGGAGGAGAAGATTGGATCCAATGCATGGAGGGGGAGGAGAAGATTGGATCCAATGCATGGAGGGGGAGGGAGAAGATTGGATCCAATGTATGGAGGGGGAGGAGAGGATTGGATCCAATGTATGGAGGGGAGAGGAGCGGATTGGATCCATGTATGGAGAGAGAGAGGAGCGGATTGGATCCAATGTATGGAGGGGAGAGGAGCGGATTGGATCCCATGTATGGAGGGGAGGAGCGGATTGGATCCAATGTATGGAGGGGGAGGAGAGGATTGGATCCAATGTATGGAGGGAGGAGGAGCGGATTGGATCCAATGTATGGAGGGGGAGGAGCGGATTGGATCCAATGTATGGAGGGGGAGGAGCGGATTGGATCCAATGTATGGAGGGGGAGGAGCGGATTGGATCCAATGTATGGAGGGGGAGGAGCGGATTGGATACAATGTATGAGATGGCCGGACTGATGGATTTGTACCCCGGACTCTCCCCGGTGATGATCGGATACAGAGGTCGGAGGGTCTCTGATCTCTGGAGGTGACCCGGATCGGTGCGGAGGGAGAAGCTGGAAATCCTCAGAAATGATCCGAGTTTTCTTATTTGTTTTTCTGATTGCAGCCTCTGGGGTGATGAGAGGAGCACCGACTGATCTTCTCCGGTGTATGGTGGGGGGGGGGCAGATTTCAGGGTGTCGCCCATATAAATGGGTTGGATATCGGTGTACCGGTAGTGGACAGATCTCTCGGTTCTATCAGGCCGGTGTCGGAGGTCTCTGGTCATACCTGGTAATGCTGCCACCGAACATCCTCCTCTAATGTCTGTCTGCACTGCAAGCGGACCTGTACCCCCTCCCCCCATCATACTACATGTATAGAAAGGCGGGCTGATCATACCCAGTGTATGGAGGAGAGGAGTACTGGGGGGGGGGGACAGGGTGAAGTATGTGGAGGAGAGGAGTACTGGAGGAGGGGGGGGGGGGGGGGGAGGACAGGGTGAAGTGTGTGGAGGAGAGGAGTACTGGAGGGGGTGAAGTGTGTGGAGGAGAGGAGTACTGGAGGGAGAGGAGTACTGGAGGGGGGGGTGAAGTGTGTGGAGGAGAGGAGTACTGGAGGGGGGGGGGGTGAAGTGTGTGGAGGAGAGGAGTACTGGAGGGGGAGGACAGGGTGCAGTGTATGTAGGAGAGGAGTACTGATGGGGAGGACAGGGTGCAGTGTATGTAGGAGAGGAGTACAGGGGGGGGTCAGACATGGGATGGTATGAAGAGGAGTACAGGGGGGGTCAGACATGGTATGGTATCGTATGGAGAGGAGTACAGGGGGGGGTCAGACATGGTATGGTATGGAGAGGAGTACAGGTGGGGGTCAGACATGGGATGTATGGAGAGGAGTACAGGGGGGGTCAGACATGGAGGGGAGAGGAGTACAGGGGAGGTATGGAGAGGAGTACAGGGGGTCAGACATGGGATGGTATGGAGAGGAGTACAGGGGGTCAGACATGGAGGGGAGAGGAGTACAGATGATGTGAATCCCCCTGCACTCAGCACATATAATAGTATACTCCAGGATCCTCCCACTTTGTCCTATAAAAAGAGATAAGGGGCGGGGTAAAGGTAGGAGGATACATAAGTGAAGGGGCGGGCTATGACAGATCTGATTGGTCGGTGGAGGAGGAGGTTGACCGAGGTTGATCACTCTCGGTATTGCGGGAATATACCGGGAAGCGGGCATGGTAGCGGAGGGGAGACGGTGAGGAGACGGACGGAGATCTCCCGGATAAAATACATGGAGAGATCTGACAGGAGAAGGGAGAGCGTCTGGTGACGTCACAGGACATAGCGGAGGAGCGCCACCTCCCGGCAGAGAGGAGAACAGCCCCGAGGAGGTGAGGATTGGGATTGTGCATCCATCACCTGATTGGTCGGTGTGATGAGAGGGACGGATACAATGTATCGGAGGAGACACGTGCTGCTTTTAGAGATTGGATCCAATGCATGGAGGTGGGAGGAGCGGATTGGATCCAATGCATGGAGGTGGGAGGAGCGGATTGGATCCAATGCATGGAGGTGGGAGGAGCGGATTGGATCCAATGCATGGAGGTGGGGGAGCGGATTGGATCCAATGCATGGAGGTGGGAGGAGCGGATTGGATCCAATGTATGGAGGGGAGAGGAGCGGATTGGATCCAATGTATGGAGGGGAGAGGAGCGGATTGGATCCCATGTATGGAGGGGAAAGGAGCGGATTGGATCCCATGTATGGAGGGGAGGAGCGGATTGGATCCAATGCATGGAGGGGGAGGAGAAGATTGGATCCAATGCATGGAGGGGGAGGAGAAGATTGGATCCAATGCATGGAGGGGGAGGAGCGGATTGGATACAATGTATGGAGGGGGAGGAGCGGATTGGATCCAATGCATGGAGGTGGGAGGAGAAGATTGGATCCAATGTATGGAGGGGGAGGAGAGGATTGGATCCAATGTATGGAGGGGAGAGGAGCGGATTGGATCCAATGTATGGAGGGGAGAGGAGCGGATTGGATCCCATGTATGGAGGGGAAAGGAGCGGATTGGATCCCATGTATGGAGGGGGAGGAGCGGATTGAATCCAATGCATGGAGGGGGAGGAGCGGATTGGATCCAATGCATGGAGGGGGAGGAGCGGATTGGATCCAATGCATGGAGGGGAGGAGAAGATTGGATCCAATGCATGGAGGGGGAGAAGATTGGATCCAATGCATGGAGGGGGAGGAGAAGATTGGATCCAATGCATGGAGGGGGAGGAGAAGATTGGATCCAATGTATGGAGGGGAGGAGAAGATTGGATCCAATGTATGGAGGGGAGAGGAGCGGATTGGATCCAATGTATGGAGGAGAGAGGAGCGGATTGGATCCAATGTATGGAGGAGAGAGGAGCGGATTGGATCCAATGTATGGAGGGGAGAGGAGCGGATTGGATCCCATGTATGGAGGGGGAGGAGCGGATTGGATCCAATGTATGGAGGGGGAGGAGAGGATTGGATCCAATGTATGGAGGGGAGAGGAGCGGATTGGATCCAATGTATGGAGGGGAGAGGAGCGGATTGGATCCAAGTATGGAGGGGAGAGGAGCGGATTGGATCCAATGTATGGAGGGGGAGGAGCGGATTGGATCCAATGTATGGAGGGGGAGGAGCGGATTGGATTCAATGTATGGAGGGGGAGGAGCGGATTGGATACAATGTATGAGTGGCCGGACTGATGGATTTGTACCCCGGACTCTCCCCGGTGATGTATCGGATACAGAGGTCGGAGGGTCTCTGATCTCTGGAGGTGACCCGGATCGGTGCGGAGGGAGAAGCTGGAAATCCTCAGAAATGATCCGAGTTTTCTTATTTGTTTTTCTGATTGCAGCCTCTGGGGTGATGAGAGGAGCACCGACTGATCTTCTCCGGTGTATGGTGGGGGGGGGGGCAGATTTCAGGGTGTCGCCCATATAAATGGGTTGGATATCGGTGTACCGGTAGTGGACAGATCTCTCGGTTCTATCAGGCCGGTGTCGGAGGTCTCTGGTCATACCTGGTAATGCTGCCACCGAACATCCTCCTCTAATGTCTGTCTGCACTGCAAGCGGACCTGTACCCCCTCCCCCCATCATACTACATGTATAGAAAGGCGGGCTGATCATACCCAGTGTATGGAGGAGAGGAGTAACTGGGGGGGGGGGACAGGGTGAAGTATGTGGAGGAGAGGAGTACTGGAGGAGGGGGGGGGGGGGAGGACAGGGTGAAGTGTGTGGAGGAGAGGAGTACTGGAGGGGGGTGAAGTGTGTGGAGGAGAGGAGTACTGGAGGAGAGGAGTACTGGAGGGGGGGGTGAAGTGTGTGGAGGAGAGGAGTACTGGAGGGGGGGGTGAAGTGTGTGGAGGAGAGGAGTACTGGAGGGGGAGGACAGGGTGCAGTGTATGTAGGAGAGGAGTACTGGATGGGGAGGACAGGGTGCAGTGTATGTAGGAGAGGAGTACTGGATGGGGAGGACAGGGTGCAGTGTGTGCAGGAGAGGAGTACTGGATGGGGAGGACAGGGTGCAGTGTATGTAGGAGAGAAGGACAGCAGGGAGGGAGTGAGTGTAGGAGAGGAGTACTGGAGGGTATAAGCAGCGGGTAGTATGTGTGGGAAAAGAGTATTTGTGGTTGGGGGGGGGGGTGGTGAAGGTATTATGTATGTAGAATATGCAGTGGCGTCACTAGGGTTGGTGTCACCTGGTGCGGTAAAACATGGTGTCACCCCCCTCCTGTCTAAGCTGCCCAGCACCCTGCCTGCCTGTAGCGCACGGTCATGGGCTGTAACCCCAAACCAGCCCCTGTAAATTATAGTGTAGGGTGATATAGTGGCAGGTTAGGGTAGTATAGGGTGGTATAGTGGCAGGTTGGAGTGGTATAGGGCAGGTTAAGGTGACAGGGCAGGTTAGGGTAGTATAGAGTGGTATAGGGCAGGTTGTGGTGGTATATTGGAAGGTTAGGGTGGTATATTGGCAGATTGGGTGGTACAGGGCAGGTTGGAGTGGTACAGGGCAGGTTGGAGTGGTACAGGCAGGTTGGAGTGGCACAGGGCAGGTTAGGGTAGTATAGAGTGGTATAGTGGCAGGTTGGGGTAGTATAGGGCAGGTTGTGGTGGTATATTGGAAGGTTAGGGTGGTATATTGGCAGGTTGGGGTGGCACAGGGCGTTGGGGTGGCACAGGGCAGGTTGGGGTGGCACAGGGGCAGGTTAGGGTTAGTATAGAGTGGTATAGTGGCAGGTTGGGGTGGTATAGGGCAGGTTGTGGTGGTATATTGGAAGGTTAGGGTGGTATATTGGCAGATTGGGGTGGTTCAGGGCAGGTTGGAGTGGCACAAGGCAGGTTGGAGTGGCACAAGGCAGGTTGGGGTAGTATAGAGCAGGTTGGGTGGCACAGGACAAGTTGGGGTAGTATAGAGCAGGTTGGGGTGGCACAGGGCAGGTTGGAGTGGCACAGGGCTTGTTGGGGTGGTACAGGGTAGGTTAGGGTGGTATAGAGCAGGTTGGGGTGGTTCAGGACAGGTTGGAGTGGCACAAGGCAGGTTGGAGTGGCACAAGGCAGGTTGGAGTAGTATAGAGCAGGTTGGGGTGGCACAGGACAAGTTGGAGTAGTATAGAGCAGGTTGGGGTGGCACAGGGCAGGTTGGAGTGGCACAGGGCTTGTTGGGGTGGTACAGGGTAGGTTGGGGTGGTTCAGGACAGGTTGGGGTGGTTCAGGACAGGTTGGGGTGGCACAAGGCAGGTTGGAGTGGCACAAGGCAGGTTGGGGTAGTATAGAGCAGGTTGGGGTGGCACAGGACAAGTTGGAGTAGTATAGAGCAGGTTGGGGTGGCACAGGGCAGGTTGGAGTGGCACAGGGCTTGTTGGGGTGGTACAGGGTAGGTTGGGGTGGTTCAGGACAGGTTGGGGTGGCACAAGGCAGGTTGGAGTGGCACAAGGCAGGTTGGGGTAGTATAGAGCAGGTTGGGGTGGCACAGGACAAGTTGGAGTAGTATAGAGCAGGTTGGGGTGGCACAGGGCAGGTTAGGAATCTATGCAGTGAGAGTGTGCTGTGCAGTAACTTACAGCATGCCTCATGCCTGCAGATGAAGACTTGGGCGGGTCTGCTGTGTCCTGGCCTCCAACTCCTTCAGCTTCGGGATCAGCCAGTGTGAATGTGTCTGTGGGAGGAGTGGAGGAGGCGGTGCGGCCACACCCCCAGCTCTGGCACCAACTTCAGCAGCCCCGGTGTTCTGCCATATAGAGTCCTCCTATCAAATAGTGTCCGCCTCGTACTGCGCAGGCGCAGCGCCTGCGCAGTACGGAGGAGAAGGAGATGCCGAAAAATGCCCGAAGTTGATCAGCTGACCATCAGCTGTACACGGCGCTCGGGCACCTGTTAGCGATGGCAGTGTAAGAGGGCCCCTCGCGGGCTCGCTTCGCTCGCCACGCTTCGGGCACGGCCTCGCTGTGCTCGGCAAATATTTATTCTAACTCTATGTCCACTTGGATAGTGGGGAATGATCCTGGACATAGGGTAAGAATAAATGCGCAGGCGCCGTGTACAGCTGACGATCAGCTGTTGAACTTCGGAGACTTTCGGCGTCTCCTTGTCCTCCCTGTACTGCGCCTGCGCAGTACAGGGAGGACACTATATGATAGGGGACTGAATTCGACAAGACACCGGGAGATATTGGAGATCCCCGAGTGACAGCTTAACCTGAAGGGGGAGTGTTATAGGCAGCTTCCCCCGAACTGCTGGATTCCCTGCTCGCACCGCTCCGCTGCAAGCTATAGTAGGGTTTAGCGGCGGTCCCGGTGTCACCCCTCTGGCGGGTGTCACCCGGTGCGGGCCGCACCCCCCGCACCCCCATAGCAACGCCACTGAGAATATGAAGAGATCCCATACATAATACTCTCTGCACTCCTCTCCTCTATATTGCCTCTTATGAGGATCATACAGATAGTTCTGTACAGACAGTGATCAGTATGATGGAAGGTGATGAGCACAGGAGAGGAGTGCAAGATCATCAAAGGGGCAATCACCCCCCCCCCCCCATCTAGATTTTATGAGATCCACTTTCCCTTAATAACCCCCCACAATGAACTCTTCTCCATTCCACCTGAACCCATTTTTACCCCCCACTACAATGACACCCCCTATATATCACCGGACCCCCCTATTATCAGTCTCCCTCCCCCACACATCCTCCGGTGTCTCACCTCGTATTCCCCGGTGTCCGCCTCCTCCAATCACAGGACCGTCTCTATGTCTCCGATCACTACGATCCTCTCCGTCCTCCTCACTTTTATGTGTGAGCACAAGGGGGCGTGTCCTGTATGGTTTTCCCCTCCCCTGTGTCACAGTAAGTCTGATCTATCATGTGTGAGCGGCTAAAGCCTTCAGGGGAAATGTGAGGATTTGTTTAGAACAGACTGACAGATCTAATGATCACCTCTCCCCAGCTGTCAGTGCGCTGTCACTAAATCATTTCAGACTTTCAGTCACTTCTGCATGTTTCTTCATCCTCTCCTCCTCCTTCATCTAAGCGTAATTACTTTTTGTTACAATTTAGTGGAGTATTTCCCCCTTTCCTGTCTGGGTGAGAATGATGCCCCCTGGTGTCAGGGTCTTGTTAAAGCTGAACTCCGGAAGTTTTACCCCCCTAACCCGCCTTCCTGACCAGGCCAATTGACAATTCCACACTCATGTAACGTTGTACCCAAATAAAATTTGTATCATTTTTTTCCCCACAAATAGAGATTTCTTTTGGTGATA